>JBAIAC010000267.1:0-224988 GCA_037349315.1 Chelydra serpentina
AGCCAAGGGTGGATAGCAGGGGGCTGCGGGTCGGGAGTGAGGGGCACTGGGAGAGCTATGGGGGGAGCCAAGGGTGGATAGCAGGGGGCTGCGGGTCGGGAGTGAGGGGCACTGGCAGACCTATGGGGGGAGCCAAGGGTGGATAGCAGGGGGCTGCGGGTCAGGAGTGAGGGGCACCCACAGAGCTATGGGGGGAGCCAAGGGTGGATAGCAGGGGGCTGCGGGTTGGGAGTGAGGGGCACTGGCAGAGCTATGGGGGGAGCCCAGGGTGGATAGCAGGGGGCTGCGGGTCGGGAGTGAGGGGCACTGGCAGAGCTATGGGGGGAGCCAAGGGTGGATAGCAGGGGGCTGCGGGTTGGGAGTGAGGGGCACTGGCAGAGCTATGGGGGGAGCCCAGGGTGGATAGCAGGGGGCTGCGGGTCGGGAGTGAGGGGCACTGGGAGAGCTATGGGGGGAGCCAAGGGTGGATAGCAGGGGGCTGCGGGTTGGGAGTGAGGGGCACTGGCAGACCTATGGGGGGAGCCAAGGGTGGATAGCAGGGGGCTGCGGGTCAGGAGTGAGGGGCACCCACAGAGCTATGGGGGGAGCCAAGGGTGGATAGCAGGGGGCTGCGGGTCGGGAGTGAGGGGCACTGGCAGACCTATGGGGGGAGCCAAGGGTGGATAGCAGGGGGCTGCGGGTCAGGAGTGAGGGGCACCCACAGAGCTATGGGGGGAGCCAAGGGTGGATAGCAGGGGGCTGCGGGTCGGGAGTGAGGGGCACTGGCAGAGCTATGGGGGGAGCCAAGGGTGGATAGCAGGGGGCTGCGGGTTGGGAGTGAGGGGCACTGGCAGAGCTATGGGGGGAGCCCAGGGTGGATAGCAGGGGGCTGCGGGTCGGGAGTGAGGGGCACTGGGAGAGCTATGGGGGGAGCCAAGGGTGGATAGCAGGGGGCTGCGGGTTGGGAGTGAGGGGCACTGGCAGACCTATGGGGGGAGCCAAGGGTGGATAGCAGGGGGCTGCGGGTCAGGAGTGAGGGGCACCCACAGAGCTATGGGGGGAGCCAAGGGTGGATAGCAGGGGGCTGCGGGTCGGGAGTGAGGGGCACTGGCAGAGCTATGGGGGGAGCCAAGGGTGGATAGCAGGGGGCTGCGGGTCGGGAGTGAGGGGCACTGGGAGAGCTATGGGGGGAGCCAAGGGTGGATAGCAGGGGGCTGCGGGTCGGGAGTGAGGGGCACTGGCAGAGCTATGGGGGGAGCCCAGGGTGGATAGCAGGGGGCTGCGGGTCGGGAGTGAGGGGCACTGGCAGAGCTATGGGGGGAGCCAAGGGTGGATAGCAGGGGGCTGCGGGTCGGGAGTGAGGGGCACTGGGAGAGCTATGGGGGGAGCCAAGGGTGGATAGCAGGGGGCTGCGGGTTGGGAGTGAGGGGCACTGGGAGAGCTATGGGGGGAGCCAAGGGTGGATAGCAGGGGGCTGCGGGTTGGGAGTGAGGGGCACTGGGAGAGCTATGGGGGGAGCCAAGGGTGGATAGCAGGGGGCTGCGGGTCGGGAGTGAGGGGCACTGGGAGAGCTATGGGGGGAGCCAAGGGTGGATAGCAGGGGGCTGCGGGTCGGGAGTGAGGGGCACTGGGAGAGCTATGGGGGGAGCCCAGGGTGGATAGCAGGGGGCTGCGGGTCGGGAGTGAGGAGCACCCGCAGAGCTATGGGGGGAGCCCAGGGTGGATAGCAGGGGGCTGCGGGTCGGGAGTGAGGGGCACCCACAGAGCTATGGGGGGAGCCAAGGGTGGATAGCAGGGGGCTGCGGGTCGGGAGTGAGGGGCACTGGCAGAGCTATGGGGGGAGCCCAGGGTGGATAGCAGGGGGCTGCGGGTCGGGAGTGAGGGGCACCCACAGAGCTATGGGGGGAGCCCAGGGTGGATAGCAGGGGGCTGCGGGTCGGGAGGGGCACCCGCAGAGCTATAGGGGGGAGCCCTGAGCCGCTCCTTAGAGCCCCCTCTTCTCCCTAAAATTTCCCCTGGCTCCTGGGGAAGGGGCAGGGCGAAGAGCAGCACCTCCGATTGGCTGCCCTTCCCCAGAGGGAGGGGAAGTGGGGAGAGTGGCCAATCAGAGGGATCTCCCCCCAGGCAGGGCTGAAATTCACGAGATCCCAGCCCTGGCCAAACTCCGGTCCAACACTGGTCAGCTCCCCTCCACCCCCAGGCCTGGATCCACTTCCCACCGTCCCGCATGGGAATAAGCAGCACATCCATTGGAAATCCAGGCGCCATGTGGCAAGGGCCCGGGGAGACGCCCTGCACGGAGAATCGGCCCCCACCCCAGCTATCCATGGGGTCACTCCGCTGTGCTCCAGGGAGGCCTGCAGGGCCCCCGGCGCTGATTTGCACTGAAGATCCCACCCTTGTGGTCACAGGAATACCTTCCGAACAGGAGACAGGCCCAGAGGAGGGGACAAGCTCTCCCTGTCCCCAGCGATCTGGTTTACACTGGAGCCTAATGATGACACTTTAAACATCAGCAGCATTAACCATTTCACAGCTGACCTTTCCTGCAGAAGCACAAAGCTAAGAAACTGGCTGATCGTGGCTGGATGATGGGAGTTGGGACTGAGGAATTCAACTACCCTTCTTTCAATTTTTAAGTCCCCTCTGCCCCAAAGTGGGAGGGGAAAGGGCTGTACTCTCCCTCCCTCCCCACCCCCCAGACCAAAAGCCTCTTCCTCATTCAGGAAAAGCCACCACACAGCAACTGGGCACAGAATGGGGATGTGGGTGTGCTAGGATCAGGCTTCAAAAGAGGGCAAAACCGCCACCCAACTGCTGCCCCCACTCCCCGGCAGCTGAGACAGGCACTTCTGTGACAGGGAAGCAAGAGTTAGAGGCTATGGGAGAGGGGAAGGCCAGGGCTGGGCAAGCAGGAGGCTGTGGGGTCAGGACTGAGGGGCGCCAGCAGAGCTGGGGGGAGGGAGCCCAGGCCTGGGCTAGCAGGGGGTTGTGGGGTCAGGAGTATGGGGTACCAGCAGAGGGAGCCCAGGGCTGGGCTAGCAGGGGGCTGTGGGGTCAGGAGTGAGGGGCACCAGCAGAGGGAGCCCAGGGCTGGGCTAGCAGGGGGCTGTGGGGTCAGGAGTATGGGGTACCAGCAGAGGGAGCCCAGGGCTGGGCTAGCAGGGGGCTGCAGGTCGGGATTGAGGGGCGCCGGCAGAGCTAGAAAGAGTCTGGACTCATGATACCCTATGGTCCCAGCAAGCCCTGCTCCTGCTCCACCTTCCAGAACACAAAAGCGGTGGGTGCTGTACACTGACCCATAAGTGCTCAGCTTCCCAAGGATCCTGTGGCAGCCCCAGCCCCACAGGGAACAACGTGGGGAAAGGGGAGCAGCCAGCCACCCGCCCAGCTCCAGGAGCTGCACTTTCACAGACCCCCAGAGAGGAACATGCCCTCCCTTCCCACAGGTAACAAGTGCATCTGTGCTCAGACCTCCCGCATCCGCCTAACCGCCCTGAACGCTGAACGCCTCCCCTGGGGAAGAAGAACAGACCCCCCGGCCCCCACACCTCCAGCTGGCCTAGGCACAGGGTGGGGAGGAGAGGACCTGCTGGATAGGTGAGGAGCAGGACAGGCTGCAGCAGCCAGGCTGTGGGGAGCGCGGAGCCCCTGGGTCCAACAGCAGCTGGGGCCACAATCCTGCTCTCCAGCCCGGCCCCATGGCAAGGAGGGGCTGGATTCCTGGCTTTGGTGCCCTGCTGGGGCCTGAGCGCTCGCCCCCCAGGCGGGGAGGGCACGCAGAGAGCCCTGCTGGGTCAGGAGCAGGGGGCTCCTAAGGGAAGTTGCCCCCAGAGGCTCAGTGCCCAGGATGCATGTGACTGAGGCTGCCCCCCGCCCATCCCAGACATGAAGGGTTGGCCCAGGGGAAGGGGAAGGGGAAGGTCTAGTGTGTGGAGGAAGAGGTGGAATGGGATATGTGATATCCCTGCCCGCTGCTGTGCGGCAGCGCCCCCTAGTGCTGGGGACACAGTCTCCTCCATTACTGTCCCGGGGCAGTTATTGGGGAATCACTATCAGCCCAGGACGACATGGGGGACGCAGCCCAGGCTCCTCCTGCCAGCCCTGCCCCCTTTGCCATGCAGCCCCCCTTGCCATGCAGCCCCCCACATACTGTGCAACCCCTTATCACATATCCCATTCCACCATGCTACCCCTTCCCCCTGCAGCCCCCTAACCCCGCCACGCCCCTGGGGACGCACTGCTGCACCAGGGGCCACCTTTCCACTGCAGTCAGCACTGGCGGTGCAGAAGGTGGGTGCTGGTGTGCTGTGATGAGGGATGCAGCGGGGGGGGGGGGGGAGGGGCTGCCCGCACCTTCCCCTTCCTGCCCTGCAATCTCCCCGCTTGGAGAGGAAATATAAAAGGCAGCAGGCTGCTCCCTGCACTTGCTCCGGGCCCAGCGAAGGGCTGTTCATTCCCTGCCACAAACACTAGCGCTCTCCCTCCGTGGGATGTTTTCGTTTCCCCCGACAACGACAACACATGCAAGAAACACTCGCTGCAGCCAGCCCAGCCCTGAGCAGCCCCACCTGGGACTCAGCTCCGCCACAGAGACCATCCCCCACCGCCCACCCTCTGGGCCCAGTGCCCTGCCCAGCTGCCCTGCCAAGGAAGGGGCACTGCTGGCCTCAGCCCAATCTCCATGGGGCATCCCCACAGCATGGCTTGTGAGCATGGGTAGGGGGAGCAGGATCCTAGTGCCGGCCCGGCCTGTGCAGCCAGGGAATGAGCGGAGGATGGAGAAGGGAGCCGGTGAAAGAGAAGAGATGGGTGGGTGGACGGAGAGCCAGCGTGGCGCTGCTGCAGAGCGGGGGTGAGGCGGAGCCGGGGTAAGGGGCAGGCTGCACGCACCAGCTAGTTCTGGGGGCCGCTCCATGCCCGATGGAGGCTCTAAGCGCCTTGCAGATGGGGCAGTATGGCATGGAGGCGAGCCACCATCGAGGCCCTGCATGGGCTAAGCAACCTGCCAGACCGAGCAATGGATTCACCCTTCCTTAAACATCAGTCAGCCCTTCCACAGCTGTTTCTAAGCACCCCATCCTAGGCTGTGCGCCCAGCAGGCAGGGCTGGCTCACCGCTGCTGACTGGGTCGAGGCTTTTATGGGCTCCGGCCACTCCCAGCAAAGAAGACAGGGCTAGTTGGCCTCAGGACAGGGCTAGTTGGCACCCAGACCCTCTGCCCAGTTCTGCACTCAGCCTGGATGGCACCCCTGGGCATGAAGCCCAAGGCCTGTTATCTCAGGGGCTGGCACCCTACAGCCACAGCCCAGCCCATGGCCACCTCGTCTTCAGTGCAGAACTGCAACCCCTGGAGCACCCGTTGGGAGCCATCGGCCCCCTGCGGAGATTACTCTGGAGCAGGGCATGCTGGGAGCCGTAGTCTCCACAGGCCGTGCCTCCAGCTGGAAGATGAGGGAGGCTGCAATTAGCTCCGTTTCCGGTGTTGCCCTTGGCCTCCTGGTTGGCGGCTAATGTGGCTCTTGGCTGGGCAGAACCTCTCTGAACCCTCCAGGAGAACTGGTCCCGGCCAGCAGGCACGGGAGGCAAGGGGACCAGCTGCCGGGCAGAGGCTGCGAAGGGGACAGGCTGGAGAGAAGGGCCAGGGCTTCTGTGTGCCCCCCACAAGGGGCTGGGACTGAAACTGCTCCTATGGGGTATCTGGAAAGACCAAATGGGAGGAGCCAGAGTTGGCCCCACCCCCAGCCAGACACAGCATCCTCAGGCAGAGAGGTGCCTTTATTGCAAAAATGAGTGTGGAGCCACCCCTCGAAAGAACAGGAACCTGCCCCCTACCTGCATTCAGCTCATCCACGTTCTCAGCCCAGGGAGCACAGGGAGGGGCAGTCCCACAGCTGGGGCGGGCGGGAGGAAGGCTGGGCAGGAAAGCCAGGCCAGTGGGGAGAGGAGATGCACAGGGGTGAGGAGCAGAGAAGACACCTGCCACACCGGCTCTGCCAGTGGAGAGGCCTGGCCACGGGCAGCACCAGAGACTTCCCAGAATCTAGTGCCCACTGGTGAAGTGAGAAGGAGTTGAATGAACTTCCTTTAGCAGGACCTGCTGTGCGGGGAGAGGGCCCCAAGCCTGATTGGCCCTTCTAGATGCTGCGAGCGTCAGGGATTCAAGGCTCTGTGCTGGAGTCCTGGAGTTGCGGTGGTGAGCAATGAGTGCCTGGGGCCAGACCCCTCCCCACGGCAAGGGGGATGGGCAGTGGTGTCAGCTGAACAGCCCCTTTGCCTTCTTCCTCTTGGCCTTGGACACGGGCAGCCGGGCTCTCTGGGCCGGAGAGGAGGGAGTCTGGAACCAAAGGAATCTCTGTCAAACCAACGGGAACAACAAAGGGTCCTGTGGCACCTTATAGACTAACAGGTATTGGAGCATAAGCTTTTGTGGGTGAATACCCACTTCATTGGCTGCAAGCAGTGGAAATGTCCAGGGGCAGATATAAATGTGCGGGGAACTGTCAGGCTAGAGATAACGAGGTTAGCTCAATCAGGGAGGGTGAGGCCCTCTTCTAGCAGTTGAGGTGTGAACACCAAGGGAGGAGAAACTGCTTTTGTAGTTGGCTAGCCATTCATAGTCTTTGTTTAGTCCTGAGCTGATGGTGTCAAATCTGCAAATGAACTGAAGCTCTACAGTTTCTCTTTAGAGGCTGGTCTTGAAGTTTTTTTGCTGCAGGATGGCTATCTTTAAATCTGCTATTGTGCGTCCAGGGAGATTGAAGTGTTCTCCTACAGGCTTTTCTATACTGCCATTCCTTATATCTGATTTGTGTCCATTTATCCTTTTGCGTAAGGACGGTCCAGTTTGGCCGATGTATATAGTGCATTATGTACATCGGCCAAACTGGACAGTAGCCAGGTAGGTAGCCATCCTGCGGCCAAAAAACTTCAAGACCAGACTCCAAAGAGAAACTGTAGAGCTTCAGTTCATTTGCAAATTTGACACCATCAGCTCAGGACTAAACAAAGACTATGAATGGCTCGCCAACTACAAAAGCAGTTTCTCCTCCCTTGGTGTTCACACCTCAACTGCTAGAAGAGTCCATGTGTGCGCACACATGCACAAAACAGGAGCACTAC
Source organism: Chelydra serpentina (assembly GCA_037349315.1). Classification (NCBI taxonomy): domain Eukaryota; kingdom Metazoa; phylum Chordata; order Testudines; family Chelydridae; genus Chelydra; species Chelydra serpentina. Next base: position 7,102 of record JBAIAC010000267.1, read on the forward strand.
AAACCAGCCAGAGTTCCTCTAGCCCCTTTGTCCCTAGGCACTTCCCAGCCCGTAGCATCTGGCACGTCCCCAGCTGGGATGGGCACAGCAGCGCCACCCTGCAGGTCAGGGCAGGTGGAGAAGGCCCCTTGTTTCCAATTAAAAGTGCGGGTTTGATGGAAAAACGCTGCCCAGCCCAGTCACCACCCCAGAGACAGTGAGGGGCTCCCAGTCCCCGAGCTCCCCACCCCAGTGCTCCCACCCCGCCGGGCTCCCAGCCCCAGCGCTCCCCTGCCCTGGCTTCCAGAGCTCCTACACCCCCCAGTGGCTCCCAGCCGTGTGCAAACGACACACAGGAACGCTGTGAGCGACAGACGCCTCCTCCCTGGGGCCCGGCCCTGCCCTGCTGGGATGCCCCCTCCCAGCGCCATGCTGCCAGCTCTCGCCAGCACAGCACTCTGCCCCTGCCGGAGCCCCAGCAGTTTCCAGCCTTGCCCAAGGGAAAACCTTTCTGAGTGGCTGCCTGCCCTGCTGCCCCGCCTCCTGGGGAACAGCAGCCAATCAGAAGTGCTGTAGGAGGCAGGCAGAGTTCTCACCCCACCCTGCAGGGGCCAGAGGAGTTTTTGGGTAGGGGAGGAGGGAGAGGGAGCAGCCAACACCATTCTCACAGAAGGGGAGGAGGGAGCAGAGCCCTGCACCAGGACTGGGATCCCGCAGGACCCGCTCCCATGACAGTGGGAGTGGGTGAGACGTGCTTTGTTGCAGGCGGGATTGGGTGGGCAAAAAAACAGAGTGCGGGAATTTGCGGGAAATCACTAAATCTCTCATCAATTTACCAAGAGTAGCCTATTCAGGACATTGCTAATTATCTAGTTTGAACTTCTCTTTCCTACACCTGTTGATGTCCCTGGCTCCGGATCCGGTGCAGTGCACCGGCTCAAGTCAGGTCAGAGTAGCACACTCACAGGGTTTGTTGTTTGTTGTTCTGGGATGTCACATACGCGCAGACGGTCGCTGTTGTATCTATCAGCTGGCTGTCAGTGCTGCGAGCAGGTTTTCTGTTCAATGGTTTTCAAAACGCAGTAATAATCCTGACAGAAATAACCTGACTGGGATGTTTCAAAGTTCTAAAAACAGCGCTTAAGTGGGTTACAAATTTCCAGGTTTTTTTTAAACTACTAACTTTTTATAATCATTACAAAAACCTGCACCTTTTATGGCAAAATTGTGGGGCAATTTGTTTTGACGTTCCGTGTGATAGACACACAACAGTAGTTTGCCATAAATAGAATTTCAGCAATGTAAAGCAAATTTTTCCTTTTTTAAAATAAAGGTTTTAATACTTACATTTAAGCGAGGGCTAGAAAGAGATTTGATGTCTATTATAACAGGAATTAAAGTATTTTTTTACATGGTTTAAGCAAGATTTGTTTAATTATTTTAGTGGTAAAAATTGTGTCTGAATTCCGTTTATAATATATTAACCAACCGTGGTGGGTTTTTTTAGTAGCATGGAGGAATCTGTCTCTCTTGCAGGATCTAAGGTTTTTATGGGTGGGAGCGGGATAAAAATGCAAGAAACAATGCGGGACTGGGGGGCGATTGGCAGTGGGTATTGCAGGGCAGGAGCAGGATTAAAAAAATAGTCCCAGGCAGAGCTCTAGTAGGGAGAATACAGAGCCCAGCAGGCCCCCTCCTGTGAGCCATGGGTCAATCTGCTCTCTGCTCCCCTCCCCTGTCAATGGATCAGTCTGCTCTCCGCTCCCTCCCCTCCTGAAAGCCATGGGTCACTCTGCTCCCCATTCCCCCTCCCCTCCTGTGAGCCATGGGTCAATCTGCTCTCTGCTCCCCTCCCCTGTCAATGGATCAGTCTGCTCTCCGCTCCCTCCCCTCCTGAAAGCCATGGGTCACTCTGCTCCCCATTCCCCCTCCCCTCCTGTGAACCATGGGTCACTCTGCTCCCCCCTCCCCTGAACCATGGGTCAGTCTGCTCCCCGCTCCCCCGCCTCTCTATAACACCTCTGTGGGCAGTTCCAGAGGGGACCCGAAGCAAGGGGAAGACGAACCCCTGGAGCTGCAGGAGGGGCTGGGTGGCACAGCACTGAGGAGCTGGAGGCTCTGCACCACCCTGCAGCTGGGCCAGGCTCAGTTCGCTCTGTCCGCTGGTAGCTCTGTAACTGCCCCACACACCAGGGGAGTTCACAATCCAAAGTTGGGGGGGGGTCTTTGGACTGGACACGTCCCATTAAGACCTTGGCTGAGACCCACCAGGTCGCCAAACAGCCACTGGATGGGAACCAGCTTTGATCAAATAGGGCCAGAATGGCTCAGAGGACTGTGTCCATGGAGCCTGCCAGTCCCTGCCCTGGGGCTGGATCCGAGCCAGTGTCCCCTAGAGGGGAAAGGCCCAGTGTTCCATTCTCCACCCCCCAAGCCAGCCAGAGGGGAAAGCTCTGCACCCCATACTCAATCCTCTGAGCCAGCCAGTCCCTGCCCTGGGGCTGGATCCGAGCCAGTGTCCCCTAGAGGGGAAAGGCCCAGTGTTCCATTCTCCACCCCCCAAGCCAGCCAGAGGGGAAAGCTCTGCACCCCATACTCAATCCTCTGAGCCAGCCAGTCCGCCCAAGGTTGGCTTGTGTCAGAGACCGAGCGGGGGAACAGAGGGCTCCGGAGCAGAACCCAGTCTCTGCGGGCACTTGGTGGAACCTCTGCGGGGTGGAGGCTGCTCAGCACAGCTTGTCTCTCCCCCCAGGCCCAGCCGTTCCCCAGTCAGGTCTCTCACACCAGCCTTCCAGGAGGCTGCTGGTTTGGGAGCTGCACTTACCACTGTGGCTCCCAGACTCTGGGGCAGGTCAGAGGGTGGCTCAACCTTTTCCTGTTGAGAGCCCAGTGTGACCAATGAGTCCATGCCCCTCTCAGCCAGCTGGGGAGATGAGGCGAGCTCGGGGGTCTCGGCATCCCCTGTCCCAAAGAGAGAAGGCAGGAGTCAGATGCGCATGAGGGAGCAGAGAGGCCAGCAGCTAGTGACCCACTGACTGGGGAGCCGAGCAATACCGACACCCCTAGCTACAGGGACCAGGCCCTCCCTGCCTGCCAGGCCAGAAGCTCCAGGACCATTGGGATGGGGTGATGCCCGGTGCCCTCCACACCCCCCGTGGGAGGGGACCCCTGGTACAAGCTCCATCTCCCCTCCCCGCCATCAGTTGAAGGTCACTCACCTGAGTGGCGCCGCTTTTGCGCTGCCCTCACCTCCTGCCTGGCCACGGCCGTGTAGAGATGCTGCAGGGTGCCTGTGAATGCCTGGCCGTCCCCTGCACCGCACAGCTGGGGCAGACTCTGAAAGGGACAAGAAGCATCGTCAGTCCCTATCTGTGCTGTGCCAGCACCTGGTGCCCAGCCCGATGACGCTGCTACTGACGACTGCGCTCGGGTTAATTAGCAGGGGCAGAAATACTCACCTGTGGAATTCACTGATTCCAGGCCCTCGGCTCCATCTCATCTGAAACACCCCCAGCATGTTACATTGCCACTACCTGCCAGGAGAGCGCCCCCTACTGGCCCCACCCCACTCCCTGCAGCACAGCGCCCCCTAGTGCCATGCTGGGACCAGCACTGACTGCCAGGGGAGAGCCCCCTAGTGACCCACCCCCCTCCCTGCAGCACAGCGCCCCCTAGTGCCATGCTAGGGCAGTGGGGTCAGCACTGACTGCAAGGGGGGAGAGCAAGCCCGCCCCATAGCACCTACGTACTGCTTTGTCTGTCTGCTATTCCAGTGCCTTGGCCAATGTGATGGAGGTTCAATATATAAACACAACTCTGATGCCCCCCAAGGAGGGTCTCATCCGTCTTCTGGGAGTCCAGGGGGTTTAACTGGAATATGTTCTCACCATTGGGGAGCTCGCTGTCTGCACCCCCAGCACATCACCCCATCTGCCCAGCACATTCCTGAGCTGGGCCCCATCCGAGCACTGGCCCCACCCCCGCAACAAGTGAAAGCCATCTGGGCCAGCCTGCCAGCGGCTAAGTGGGCTCCTGGCTTTGCATTCTGCCCCTCAGTGGAGCAGCGTTCATTGCACTTCAGAGGCCCTGGCAAACTCCAGCTGGGGGCAGCCTCTGCCCACCCAGTGCCTCATACTGTCCCCTTCAGTCTAGTGGCCCAGAAATAGGCCCCATGTTACCGCCCCATTACTGTAGGGTTGTGGGAACACAGAGATCAGAGATGGCAAGTCCAGCTCCTGTCCTGTGTGGCCCCCACCCCTTTCTGTCTGGCATTCCCTCTCCAGAGCCCAGCACCACTGCCTCATCCCCACAAACCAGGCCGATGGGGACTGGGACAGATCACATGGGCGGGACCCAGGTCAGCGAGGGCTTCTGAGAGGCCCGACCCTCTACCCAGAGGCCAACAGGCAGCCAGTGCCAACGCCGCCACACTGGGCTCACGGCATAATCCACTAGCTTCAGTCTCCCAGTGCCTCAGACTGCACGGTGGGGGGCTCTGGCTGCTGGGGGCCTGGATCTATGTCACTACTATTCTTGATGTTGCAACAACCCCATCCGGTATCAGGACCCACGCTGCCAGGCCTGCAAGATCATCCCTGCCCCAAGGACCTTGCAGTCTAACTGAGCTGGGCAAGGAGGCAGGATTACTAGCCGAGCCCACACTGGAAGTCTCTGGCAGAGCCAGACACTCAACCTGGGTTTCCTGCATCCCCGGCCAGCACCTTGACCACAAGGCCAGCCTGGCCCTGTGGGAGACGTGGTGGCACCCTGCTTGCCATGTGCAGATGAAAAACGTGGAGCCTCCTTAGTTCAGGGGCACTGCATGCAGCCACCTCACCTTGGCCCAGGGCCAGCGGGCACTGCTGAGTGCAAGAGGTGGCTGGGCACCCATTTCCAGACTCCTGGGACACTGCTGCCTGGCAGCTTCCACGCACACCCTGACCACTCGGTGCCAATCTGGGCCCTACCAGAGCAATGGGCCTCCCGGCCTGCACTCAGCACCCACCAGGGCTGCTCTGGACCTGGCCTCGCAGAGCTCCTCCCGCACGGGCTGAGCAGCTGGCAGGACAAGCCTGCTCCACCAGCACTTGGCAGAGCCCTGCTCCTCCCCAGCTGTGCACACACACACCTGCTCCAGCCTGTGGGCTGGAGTCCCATTCAGCAGAGGATTCCAGAGGCCGTGCCTGGGGCGCTGCGAGCTGAGAGTCATTCATGAAATGCTGCTGATAAGATCGAATGGGAAGGGCTGCGGCTTCCCCTGCAGGAGCGACTGAGGCCCTGAATCAAGCAGCCGCCTGTGCGATAAGGGGCGTGTGAGGCCTGGGCCAGGTCTGAGTTTCAGCCGGGCAGGAGCGAGCAGTGACGGGACCCCAACCTCTAGCAGGACACCCCCGTCCCCTCCCTGCTCTGACTGAGGCAGAGGGAGGAGGCTGGGATTCCTGAGCACCACGACACAAAACTGTGCCCACCAGCAGCCCCAGAGCATCACTGGCATGGGGGGCGGGGGAAGGGGGGAGACGGGGACGCAGCAGAGAGCCCTTCTGCATAACTCCAGAGCCCACTCCCACCCAGGGCCTCTCAGCGCTGCTCCTGCCACATGGCCCAGGCCAGCCCCAGTCCTGGGCACCCCCCACAGGCACTGCCCACGGAACCGGGAATGGGCCAGCACTCCGATCTCGGAGTGCTCCGTGGAAATGGAGTCCATGGCCAGCGCTAGGTGTGACATCACATCCCAGGACACATGACCATCACCTGCCTTGGGAAGGCCGGTACCCCGTCCCCTACACCTCCAAGGGCATCGGAGTAGCCTGCACAGCGAGACGAGCCCCCTGCCCTTTCCGCTGGGTCACACGGGCTGCTGCGATCTTCCCCAGTGCAAGTGCCATGCTGCATCCCAGAGCCAGCAGTCACTGAAAGCACCCATCTCTGCTGGGCCCACTTTCTCACCCATCCCTTCTCTGGCACCAGCAGCGCCCCCTCCCCCCCCATTTGTTTGCTAGACAGGATCCCTTTCCTGGGTAAATATGCCCAGGTGCCCCTGGGGACTCAGCAGGGCTCACGCGAGGAGGGGCTGTGTGCCTCGTACAGGCTGGGCATTGCCGCCAGCTGTCTGGCACCGTGAACAGCTCTGTGTTCCCCAGTGCGGCCGATACCTCCAAACGGCCACATTTGCCATCCCGCTGCAGAGCAAATGACTTTCCCAGTTTGTTTTTCCTGAATGGTTTTTTCTTTTGCTCGAGTGCGTGCCCGGCCCCAGCTCGGCGCTGTGCCAGGGGGAGCAAGCGTCATGCTCGGCTAGGAGGCGAGTGCTGCAGCGTGTCCACAGGAAACCAAACAGCACTTGCCACATCTCTACCTGCCTCTGAAGTGAGTCGCCATCCCGGGGCTCTGGGGACGGGAGTGGCCCTGGCCAAATAACACAGGGCTCCTGGGGGAGCAGGAGGGACTCTCCTGTACAATCAACAGAGCCGCGCTGCTCTCTGAGGCCCAGCTGAGTTTGGATGGGGCTGCTGGCCCCTGTGTGCTCCCTCTAGGCCCAGCAGCTCCAGAGAAGCTAGCCCGAGTGAGGAGACACCCCCCCACCCCGGCTTTATTTAAACACACCCAGTAGCAACAGGGACTTGGCCGAGGTTCCCATCCCCAAACCCGCAGGGCAGGATTGGCAGCTGCCCATGCGGCTCCTAGCAGAGCAGGGCAAAGGCGCAGAAGACATCATGGCTCCACTCAGCGGGCGCAGGGACCAGCAGCAGCAAGCACAGCTCTGCGCGCCCACAGGGGAGGCTGGGAAAAGTTACTCCAAAGGAAGGAAATTCCCAGGCACTGCCTCCCCCCGCCCCCCAGCTCATCTTCCTCATGGCCAGCAGGGGGTGCTGTGAGGAGCAGGGCAGGGGCACTGGCTGTGGCAGGAGCTCCCGCCTTTCTCAGTCCCAGGCTCCCAGCAGGGGGCGCTGTCATGGTGCACTCTCTGCTATGGAGAAGTGACTCCCCGAGGCCGTGCCCAGACATGCTTGGCCCACGCTGCACTGAGGGAGACACAGCAGCTCCCTGCCTGGGGGAGGGGGCACATCGGGAACACTTTACCCCCCAGCCCCAGCCCAAAGCAAACCCATAAACCTGCTTGCAGCATGTGTGTCAAAGGTCTGAGGGTGAGGGCTAATCTCTGCCGGCTCCACACCCAGACAGCAGGGAGAACAAAGTGTAACAGATAAAGGCCAGTTCCTCTGCGCTGGAGGGGGGCGTGGATCTGCTCAAGGCCAGAGTCCACAGCCTGCTCCTGGCAAGTCACAGCAAGGGCCTACGGCTGACGTCCCCTCCTTCCCGGCCTGGGGCGTCTCCCTGGGGTGCTCGAGGGAGGGAGGAGCAGCCATTGCTGACAGGCCCCTTGGCAGGTGCTGGATCAGTTCGCCTCGTGCTGGTCCCGCCCAGCAGGTCTCAGTCCCGCTTGCTGGGGCCGGGGCGGCTGGAGCACTAGCAGAGAGGCTGCTCTCAGTGTGGAGCTGAGGGCTGCTGCCACCAGGGCCCACGGCCCACAGAAGGTTCAGCTCCAATCCCAGTCACACGGGCGAGGGGTGTAGGAAACAGCACCTGGCACAGCCCGGGGCAGCACCGAGCCCCTAGGACAGGCAGCCAAGCACCCGGGCCAGCCTCGGCCCACCACTACCCTCCCGGAACTGGAGCCAGGGCTCCTGCAGGCCTCAAGAGTGCTTCACCAGCCTGCACTAGTCCCCGGGGCAAGCCATGGGCTGGGGGTCAGGGACCATGGAAAATGAAAACACCGAGAAATCAGCCCTTTGAAACATGGCCCCTGCACCGCCTCCTCCACCAGCCCCGGCGCTCTCCGGCACCCTGAGCTTCGCTGCCTTGCTGCTCCGACGTCCCCAGCACTACTGGGCTCACTGCCGGTTCAGCTCTTCTAGCACGAGACCCCCCCGGCCCCTCGCCCCCCACTGGGGGCTCTGGGCCCCAGATCCGAGCTTCGATGGGATTTGGAAAAGGTGCCAGAGAAGTAAGGTGAGGAGGAGGGGCAGAGACAGGACCGCACTGGGCGGATGCTGCCAGCAGCTGCCCCCGCCCATTGCCCAGGCAGCCTGCAGGGTCTTTGGGGGATGCAGTCCAGGCCCCTCCGGCCGCCCTGAGTGCAGTATGCTGGGAGAGCAAGGGGGAGCCGTGGGGCACGAAGGTACAGGCTGTCTATCTGCCCATCCTCCACCGCCAAGCACAGGAGGCAGCTCCCCCCTGCTGCCTTGGCAGTGTGAGGATCCATGACCTGGAGCGGCTGCTTTCCTTGTGCTGTGACCCAGCCTGGCGTCTCCCTGCCCGCTGCCAGAGGCGGGAGGGACTGCCCAAGGGGTGAGAGCAATGCCTGGGCCCTCAACGTCCCTCCCTGGGCCATCCTCGGCACTTGCCAGCACCTCACCGACACGCACACGGCTGCCCTGCGAGGGAGGGGGACTCAAAGAACGGAGGGGAGATGGGTCCAGCCCTTCAGGTGACCCTGCCCCACAGCATAAACACACGGATCACGGGATTGAACAGCACGTTCAGAACCGCTACGAGGGAGCAGCGCAGTGTTCCCCTGTGGAACTCCCTGCAGCAGGAGGCAAGTGCGGGAGTCACACACATCCCATGCAGAGCAGGGGCGATTTGATGGTCATTAATCACGTCTGCAACTCAGCACTAAGATTAGGATACGGGCCCTCTGCCCAGAACTGCCCCAGGCTCTGCCCCTGGGCTATGGACACCCCTCGCAGGGCTTCCTGGGGGTTGCTCCTGCACAGTCACCAGTGCCATGGGGCACCTGGGCAAAGTGGGCACTGTGCTGTGCCCACCACAGAGGCATCTCAGATCCACTCCCCCAGGTTTGCTCCAGAGGCTGCAACAACACCCGAAGCCCGGAAGGTAAATGCACTTCAAAGGAAGGCCAATAGCAGCCAATGGGGGCCGGACGCAGCTCAGATCAAAGGCACAAGCTGGAGTCATAATTCAGAGAAAAGCAAACAGCAGCTCCCAGGGAAGTCGGGCACGGCAGCGGAGTGAGCAAAGTGTACCAGATAGCACAGTGCACGGGTCAATGCCCCGGGGAGGCGGGCACAAGCAAGTCGCAAAGCACAGGGCACAGCGACCCCTGCTGCCTGCTGCCTGCAACTACCAGTGGAGACGTCTGTCCAAGCTGGGACGGAGCTGTCAATCCCTAGCCCCAAGCAGCAGTGCCCTAGCTCCGGTGCAGCCCTGCCGAGCACTATTGTGGGCAGAGCACGGGGGTTCCTGGGATTTCACCCTGTGCCACAGAGATCTGCTCAGACCACACAGGCGGTGGGATCACACTGACACCCCTGAGAAGGCAGCAGGGAGAGATTTTAAGCAAAAACTTGTAGCCCCGGTCCCTGGGCCAGATCCTGAGTGTGTGTAACAGCACAGCTCCACACACAAGAGTGCTAGGCTGGCTTCTGCCGGCTGACCCCATGTGAGGAACAGCTTGTCTCCCTAGTGCCTAGCAGCAGGTGCAGTGAGCTGCCCCCAGGATTACCCCGGCTCACCAAGAGCAGATGTTGGCATTTCAAAGCCACCAGCTCTGAGCCTCATCCAAACAGTGCCAGCCAGGTGGGAGGGGCACCCATCAAAGGGAGATGAGTTTTTAAGCAAAGCCGGGAACACTTGACTCAGTGGGGGATCAGGCCGCTCCAGGAGGACGCAAGAGACCAGGAGGCATCAAGCCCCTGGGGCACAGGGTGGCCTGTGTCACGTGCCCACAGAGGGTGTCCCCACCTGTGCACAGGCAGGAGGTATTGAGCCTGGAGGTCACTGGGCCCGCTGCACTGCCAGGAGGGGCGCAGGCTCCTTGCCAGCATACCTGGCTGAGGCGAGGGGCCCATGTGGCACCATGCCTGTGGGTTTCCTTAGTGACCAGAGGGGAGATGCCCCGTGTTCTCAGCAGGGAGTTCTGCAGAGGGTGGCATTGCCCCCAGGCACACAGCATTTCCGCCAGCTCCCCCGCTGAGCCCTGGCCATCTGGATGTCTGGGGAGAAGCGGGAAGCACGTGGGGTGGGGGTGGGGGTGGGGCTGGCTCTGGATTCAGTCACCATGTGCGCCAGGAGCTCTCTCTCTTGCAATTAAGTTTAATCCTTGTCTTCCGCGGGCTGGAGATGTGTGCTGGGCTGAGCAGCACGGGGCTGGCATTGGCCTTCAGGGTCAGCCAGCTATGCTGGAATGAGGCCATGGACATGAGGCTCCCAAGCCACCCGGGGCATTTGTCCCCACTCGTGGGAAGTAGCTGTTGCTGACCTGTGCCCGACTGGCCTGGCTGGCACTGCCCTGGGAGTGTGTTGTGAATGGGGGCTTGGCTGGGACAGGAGAAGTGCCACAAGGCACAGTACCCCACCCTCTGTGCCGCTGGGCAAGGAGCAGACTTGACTGTAGGCAAATGGGAACTGGGGCTGCTCCCAGCTGTTCCGTCTGCAACAGGAGACCTGCTGCCCAGCGCTCCCCACCCAGCTGTGCCTTGGGATAAACAAGCTCTGGAACGGCGATCCCTCCGCAGGCGTGCGCCCCAGCCGATGGCTAAGGCAGCTCGGGCGCCTGCCTGTCTCCATCCCAGCGACGCCTGTGCAGCTCCCCACCGGACGCTGCGTTGGAGTCTTGCGTGGGTGCCTGCTGGACAGATGCTGGCTCCCTGCATTCAAACCCCAGTGGCTCTGGGAGCTGAGGCTCGCTTTCCCAAGCAGCTCATCAGCTGCCCAAGCCCCCGGAGCCTCCCCCAGGGAGCCGACCACACTAACAGAACCAGTAGGTGACACCTGCAAATGACTCAGGCCACTGACCACCTGCCCCACGAGTCACTGACACACAAGACAGGCCTGGTCCCAGCCTGGCACATGCAGCTCTCGCCGGGCAGCCTCCCTGCATCTCCATTCCCATCACAAAGCCCCTTCTCTGCCCACCCCCGGACTGCCTCGGGGGCTCTTGTTCCTTACCACTCTCCTGAGGAAACACGCTGTGAGCTAAGGGCAGCAGCAAGAGTGAGCTAGTCAGAGCCTCGGGGCCATCCCAGAGCTGCTGTCTGGGCTTGCCCACAGAAGCTGAGTTGCACCAGAGCCAAGTCAGCTCCTGGGCCAGCCTGGGGCAGTAGGGTTTGTATGGGGAAGGCCCCAGGAGAGGAGCTGGGTGGAGCACACAAACCCCCCTTGTCCAGGAAGCACTGCTGGGGAGGCTACTTCGCCCTCTGGCCGGGTAGCAGATAAGCAGCTGATCTCAGCCCAGGTTGGGGAGCTGGAGAGCCGGAGAGCCAGCAGCAGCTCAGTGCGAGCGGGGGATGCCCAGCATGTTATGACTACCTGGCCACAAGGCCAAGTGGGCTGCGTGGGTATCAGACGGAGCGACTCAAGGCTACGCCGAGGAGCTGCGCGATTAGTGACCGGCAAAGAATTCCAGGGGGCTCCTGGGCAGAGGCCCTGATCCCTGCTACAAGGCAGGCAGTGCCTGAGGGGAAGAGAGGAGCTGCTTCCCCATCCTGTCCCTGCAGCTCCTCATGCCCCGGGGATCCTCTGGAAGGGGGCAGCTAGGCTGGCTGCACCCGTGTCTGCAGGGGACATGTTTGCTGAGCGCTGCCTTGCCTTCCTGCCCAGAGGGCGTGCGTGGCATGACAAGGGGGGTGGCGCCACAGAGCACGATGGGCATGGGATACATCAGCACAGGACTTCGGGAGCTGTCTGAGAGAGGCCTTGGGGACTAAAATTAGATTGAAACCTTCCTCCTGACAATCTGGGGCCTTCACCATAGATCCCTCTGAAATGCTGCTGGTTCCACTTGTCGGCCCCGCTAGGAGATTCCTGCCGGCCAGACGTGATGGTGCCACAGAAACCAGGCAGCGCCGGGGCTGGCTTTTCCACACTGGGTTGCCGATGGGCAAGACTCCATTATAGCCCCTCCCCCGATTAGCACCTCCTGTTCCAAAGAGCCCCCGCAGAGTCACCGGGCCCTGCTCCAGGCAAGGGAGGGTGACGGAATCTGGCCCAGTGCTGCAGCAAACAGCAGGACAGTGCAGAGCTGTGTCTGGGGCCAGACACCTCTTATTGACCATGGCTCACAAGAACAAATGGTGTTCACGGCACAACCTAATCTGACAAAGCATATTGCTAAACCCGAAGCACAGACCATTATTATACACCCGCTTTGTGTAAACCCATAGATATCAAACTGAGGCCTCCAGCCCAGCCCCCTGCCCAGCAGAGGACAGGCAGTGAGTTCCACAGTTACCGGCCTGTCATGCATAGCACACATCTCTCTTTGGCTCAGTCATACCTGAGGGTATCTTGCAGTGACAATAAGTGTCCCCTGGAGGGTGAAGAGCAGCGCCCAGTCTGCCTTCTCTCTCCCAGGCATCATTCCCTATGCGCTTTCCTTCGCTTCCTCTCTAAACCAAGCAATCCCATTCTTTTCAACCTCTCCCCACACGGGATGGCTCTCCAGGCCCCCCAATCACTCTCTGACCCCCTCTCTCCTGTCTGAGACAGGATGCCAGGTTTCCAGAGGAGTGTGTCCAACTGATTGAGAGAAGGGCACTCCATTGGTTCCTTCACCAGCCTGACCCCCCCTTTGCTTTTGGGACCACACTGCACTCTTAGCCAAGATTCTCTCTCAGCTGCCCACAATGGCCTGGGGCTGGAGCAACAATCATCCATCCTTCCACACTGCCCCACCCACAGCATGAAAACAAGGAGGGTGCACAAAGAAATGGCAAGGCAACACCTTGACAGCGCCACGTGGGAGAGCTACCCTGCACACTCCATGTACAGCCAACCTGTGGAATTCCCTCGCTGCGGCACAGGCTGTGCCGGGTGAGCCTTTGCACCATTCACACACCTGGTACCTCCCAGACGTTAAAGCCAGAAGGGATCACTATTGTCATCTAGTGACGTCTGCCCCGACAGCTTCTCCCAGTCACTCCTGCAGTGGCTGGACCGGAGCCGCTGTCAGAGAGCCATCCCATCTGGCCAGAGAGACTCCGCACCATGGGGAGCCCCATGGCCTAGGGGAGCCATTCCAATGGGTCATTCCCTTCCCAGGTACAAATCTACACTGCTTGTGCCTGGCTCCAGCCCGTCCCTGGACCTCGCTCTGCCCTTGTCTGGTAGGGTGGGAGCCCTCTGCTACCACACATGATCAGTCCCACTTCCATCTCCAGCGCCCCCCATGCAAAGGGGAGCCCTGTGCGTAATCCAGTGAGATAATCCTGGGGATGAGCAAATCACCACCTGCTGGCACTAGCCCAGCCCTGCAGGCGGCAGAGAAGGGTTCCCCCGTCCACACCAAGAGCCGGCAGGACACTGCCTTGCCTGGGACATCAGCTGTTGGCCCTGCTGGAGGCAGGGTCGCAGGCTGGCTGGACCAACGGTCTGATCCACTAGAGCAAATCCTCAGCTCCTGTGTTAGTGCCAAATGCCAGAGTCTAAATCTGTCGCTCTCGCGGATGGCGACTGACCCTTTCATTATCACACCAGCGCTTTCTCAGTGGCTGCAAACATTCCTCTCTGCACACCCCACATTCCGATTTTTTAATATATTTTTAACTGAAAAACAGAGCGATTGGGGCCTGTTGGAAATTACAGGCTGGCTGCTGCGGCTTGTATGTCAGATCTGCCCACATTCCCGTGGCGAGCCTCAGCACATGTTCCACCAAGGGCACGCTTCATAATTCACGCTGCAGCCAGGCACCACGGGGCGTGGGCCAGAGAAGGGGAGCTCCAGCTTTCCCAGGGTCCTCTCACCAGCGGGCTCCATGGAAATGGTGTGGTGGAACCGCACCCAGGGAAGGGCACTGGGACTACCAAGGCGGGCACAACAGCAAAGGCTGGTGGCTCTGTACCACTCCACACTGGGTGCAGGATGACTCGGTGGCCTGGGACATTTTAGAATCAGCCCTCAAGGCCCCGCCTTGTCACCAGGCCTCCCCCACGTCATCCCCTTCCACAGCAACAGCAACGCACCCAGAGGCGTCGAGAAGACATGCAGCACCCCTGGCTGTCTCAGTCTCCCTCACTCAGCACCCTGGAGCCCTGGGTGGCCTCGCTGCTGTCTAGGTACTGTGACAAAGTTCCTCCTCTACCTCGGTGGGTCCTGCGCCTCAGAGATCTTTCCTTCCGGTAGAACCCACAGTCCAGATCAACTCCTCCTGTGTCTGATCAGGAGTTGGGAGGTTTGGGGGGACCCCGGGCCCACCCTCTACTCCGGGTTCCAGCCCAGGGCCCTGTGAACTGCAGCTGTTTACAGTGCCTCCTGGAACAACTGCACGACAGCTCCAACTCCCCGGGCTACTTCCCCATGGACTCCTCCCCACACCTTCTTAATCCTCACCACAGGATCTTCCAGCAGTACGCCCTCTCACTCTCAGCTCCTAGTGCCTCTTGCTCCCAGCTCCTCACACGCACCCCACAAACTGAAGTGAGCTCCTTTTTAAACCCAGGTGCCCTGATTAGCCTGCCTTAATTGATTCTAGCAGCTTCTTGATTGGCAGCAGGTGTTCTAATCAGCCTGTCTGCCTTAATTGTTTCCAGAAAGTTCCTGAGTGTTCTGGAACCTTACCCAGAGAAAAGGGACCTACTTAACCTAGGGCTAATATAGCTGCCTTCAACCACTCTCTTGTAGCCATCTGGCCTGACCCTGTCACAGTACCCAGCTCCCACCAGTGCCCAGCACCCCTCCCAGTACAGGCCGGAATCAGCAGAGGGAATGCCAGCTGGTGCCTACAAAGGGCCATTCAGTTCCCATCCTCGATCAAGTGGAGAGAAAGAAGCGCGAGACCAGCGCCCCTGCTCGTCTCTAGCCCTCCAGACACCACTGGCCTCCCAGGGAAGCTGACAGACACGGCTCCCAGGTTCACAAGCCTCTTGTCTGAGGAGCCTCCCACATCCGTCCCTGCCAGCGACATCTCCAACCCGAACTCTTCCCTGCCCCGCACCCTCACATTGGCTGGGACACAAGAAGCACAAGAGCAGACCAGACCAGCCCTCGGATAGCCCCCATCCTGCTGCCAACAGCCAGCCTAGATGACTTGTCTACAAAACGCCCATTCGCTGCTTGCTTCCCCTAGCCCAGGGGTGGCCACCTGAGCCTGAGGAGCCAGAATTTACCAATGAACATTGCCAAAAAGCCACAGTAATATGTCAGCAGCCTTCCCATCAGCTCCCCCCATCCCGCCCCCAGTGTCTCCCGCCCGCTGGCAGCCCCACTGATCACCGCTTCCCTCTCCCTCCCCATGCCTCCCGCCCGCCACAATCAGCTGTTTCACAGCACGCAGGAAGCTCTTGGGGGGGGACGGGGAGGAGTGAGGGCATGGCAGGCTCGGGGAGAGGGTGGGAAGGGGTGGAGTGGGGGCAGGGCCTGTGGCAGAGCCAGGGGCTGAGCAGTGAGCATCCCCCGGCACATTGGAAAGTTGGCGCCTGTAGCTCCAGCCCTGGAGTCGGCACCTACACAAGGAGCCGCATATTAACTTCTGAAGACCCGCATGCGGCTCCGGAGCCACAGGCTGGCCACCCCTGCCCTAGCCTCTGTCCACCCGTCTGCGTGTCCATCCTCAGGCTGTGAGCTCCAGGGGGGAGGGGAAATGCCCGGAGAGTGCCCAGCACCACCACAACAAATAACCAGTAGCAACTACATGAGCCAACCTGAAAAACTCCTGGACTTTGCCCAATTCCAAATGTGCCCGAGAGAAGGTGCTGCCCAGCCAGAGGGCAGGGGTCAGCGGGGCACCCACAGCTTTAGCTCACCAGACCCAGATGAAGCACCAGTGCTCTGCACACTCAGCACAGTTACTGCTCTCACTCCCTGCAGGGACGAATCCACCCACCCTGAGAAAGCTGCAGGGGGTCCAGACACAGCAGCCCACCCCGCCTAGCACCTGTGAGCCCATCCCCCTGGCGCCCCGTCCCTGCACTGGCTGGCCAGTGATACAGAGCCAGAGCCCGTGCTATCCCCAGTCTCCCCTGGGCTCAGCAGAGGTTGGGAGAGGCTGGGGGCTACCCTGGTAAAGGCTCCCAAAGAGCCATCTGATAGGTGGGCAGGTTCCAGCGCGCGCCGTGCTGGACCTGCAGGGGAGATGAGGCCCATTTCTGTCCCCTGGTGCTGCCAGACTGGGGCTAGGACTTGACCAAGAGCCCAGTGCAGGCTCTGTGCAGACAGCCGACACGCTAGGCCATCGTCATGGGATCGGCCCCAGCTCCCTCAGCCAGGCCCCCAGGACAGGCACGGCACACCATCTCCCCCTGGGGAGCGCAGGAGACAACTGTCAAGGGAGCTGAGCTACACTGCGGAACTTGGCCAGAGGATGTTGTGAAGGCCAAGACTAGAACCGCCTCCGTCCACTCACACACCAAACCCACCAGCACCTCCCCCACTCACACACCCGCCTCCGGCCACTCACCAAACCCACCAGCACCTCCCCCACTCTCACACCCGCCTCCATCCACTCACCAAACCCACCAGCACCTCCCCCACTCACACACCCGCCTCCGTCCACTCACCAAACCCACCAGCACCTCCCCCACTCACACACCCGCCTCCGTCCACTCACCAAACACACCAGCACCTCCCCCACTCACACACCCGCCTCCGTCCACTCACCAAACCCACCAGCACCTCCCCCACTCACACACCCGCCTCCGTCCACTCACCAAACCCACCAGCACCTCCCCCACTCACACACCCGCCTCCATCCACTCACCAAACCCACCAGCACCTCCCCCACTCACACACCCGCCTCCGTCCACTCACCAAACCCACCAGCACCTCCCCCACTCACACACCCGCCTCCGGCCACTCACACACCAAACCCACCAGCACCTCCCCCACTCACACACCCGCCTCCGGCCACTCACCAAACCCACCAGCACCTCCCCCACTCACACACCCGCCTCCGGCCACTCACACACCAAACCCACCAGCACCTCCCCCACTCTCACACCCGCCTCCATCCACGCACCAAACCCACCAGCACCTCCCCCACTCACACACCCGCCTCCGTCCACTCACCAAACACACCAGTACCTCCCCCACTCACACACCCGCCTCCGTCCACTCACACACCAAACCCACCAGCACCTCCCCCACTCACACACCCGCCTCCATCCACTCACCAAACCCACCAGCACCTCCCGCACTCACACACCCGCCTCCGGCCACTCACACACCAAACCCACCAGCACCTCCCCCACTCACACACCCGCCTCCGTCCACTCACACACCAAACCCACCAGCACCTCCCCCACTCACACACCTGCCTCCGTCCACTCACCAAACCCACCAGCACCTCCCCCACTCACACACCCGCCTCCGGCCACTCACCAAACCCACCAGCACCTCCCCCACTCTCACACCCGCCTCCGTCCACTCACACACCCGCCTCCGTCCACTCACACACCAAACCCACCAGCACCTCCCCCACTCTCACACCCGCCTCCGTCCACTCACCAAACCCACCAGCACCTCCCCCACTCACACACCCGCCTCCGTCCACTCACACACCAAACCCACCAGCACCTCCCCCACTCACACACCCGCCTCCATCCACTCACCAAACCCACCAGCACCTCCCCCACTCACACACCCGCCTCCATCCACTCACCAAACCCACCAGTACCTCCCCCACTCACACACCCGCCTCCATCCACTCACCAAACCCACCAGTACCTCCCCCACTCACACACCCGCCTCCGTCCACTCACCAAACCCACCAGTACCTCCCCCACTCTCACACCCGCCTCCGTCCACTCACCAAACCCACCAGTACCTCCCCCACTCTCACACCCGCCTCCATCCACTCACCAAACCCACCAGCACCTCCCCCACTCTCACACCCGCCTCCGTCCACTCACCAAACCCACCAGTACCTCCCCCACTCTCACACCCGCCTCCATCCACTCACCAAACCCACCAGCACCTCCCCCACTCACACACCCGCCTCCATCCACTCACACACCAAACCCACCAGCACCTCCCCCACTCACACACCCGCCTCCGTCCACTCACCAAACCCACCAGCACTTCCCCCACTCACACACCCGCCTCCGTCCAATCACCAAACCCACCAGCACCTCCCCCACTCTCACACCCGCCTCCGTCCACTCACCAAACCCACCAGCACCTCCCCCACTCACACACCCGCTTCCGTCCACTCACCAAACCCACCAGCACCTCCACCACTCACACACCCGCCTCCGTCCACTCACACACCAAACCCACCAGCACCTCCCCCACTCTCACACCCACCTCCGTCCACTCACACACCAAACCCACCAGCACCTCCCCCACTCACACACCCGCCTCCGTCCACTCACTCACCAAACCCACCAGCACCTCCCCCACTCACACACCCACCTCCATCCACTCACCAAACCCACCAGCACCTCCCCCACTCACACACCCGCCTCCATCCACTCACCAAACCCACCAGCACCTCCCCCACTCTCACACCCACCTCCATCCACTCACCAAACCCACCAGCACCTCCCCCACTCACACACCCGCCTCCATCCACTCACCAAACCCACCAGCACCTCCCCCACTCTCACACCCACCTCCATCCACTCACCAAACCCACCAGCACCTCCCCCACTCTCACACCCACCTCCATCCACTCACCAAACCCACCAGCACCTCCCACACTCACACACCCGCCTCCATCCACTCACCAAACCCACCAGCACCTCCCCCACTCACACACCCACCTCCATCCACTCACCAAACCCACCAGCACCTCCCCCACTCACACACCCGCCTCCATCCACTCACCAAACCCACCAGCACCTCCCCCACTCTCACACCCACCTCCATCCACTCACCAAACCCACCAGCACCTCCCCCA
Source organism: Chelydra serpentina (assembly GCA_037349315.1). NCBI lineage: Eukaryota > Metazoa > Chordata > Testudines > Chelydridae > Chelydra > Chelydra serpentina. The sequence continues at coordinate 25,935 of JBAIAC010000267.1, forward strand.
CTCACACACCCGCCTCCATCCACTCACACACCAAACCCACCAGCACCTCCCCCACTCACACACCCGCCTCCGTCCACTCACCAAACCCACCAGTACCTCCCCCACTCACACACCCGCCTCCGTCCACTCACACACCAAACCCACCAGCACCTCCCCCACTCTCACACCCGCCTCCGTCCACTCACACACCAAACCCACCAGCACCTCCCCCACTCTCACACCCGCCTCCATCCACTCACCAAACCCACCAGCACCTCCCCCACTCTCACACCCACCTCCGTCCACTCACCAAACCCACCAGTACCTCCCCCACTCACACACCCGCCTCCGTCCACTCACCAAACCCACCAGCACCTCCCCCACTCACACACCCGCCTCCGTCCACTCACCAAACCCACCAGTACCTCCCCCACTCTCACACCCACCTCCATCCACTCACCAAACCCACCAGCACCTCCCCCACTCACACACCCGCCTCCGTCCACTCACACACCAAACCCACCAGCACCTCCCCCACTCACACACCCGCCTCCGTCCACTCACACACCAAACCCACCAGCACCTCCCCCACTCACACACCCGCCTCCGTCCACTCACACACCAAACCCACCAGCACCTCCCCCACTCTCACACCCGCCTCCATCCACTCACCAAACCCACCAGCACCTCCCCCACTCTCACACCCACCTCCGTCCACTCACCAAACCCACCAGTACCTCCCCCACTCACACACCCGCCTCCGTCCACTCACCAAACCCACCAGCACCTCCCCCACTCACACACCCGCCTCCGTCCACTCACACACCAAACCCACCAGCACCTCCCCCACTCTCACACCCGCCTCCGTCCACTCACCAAACCCACCAGTACCTCCCCCACTCTCACACCCGCCTCCGTCCACTCACACACCAAACCCACCAGCACCTCCCCCACTCTCACACCCGCCTCTGTCCACTCACCAAACCCACCAGCACCTCCCCCACTCTCACACCCGCCTCCGTCCACTCACCAAACCCACCAGCACCTCCCCCACTCAGACACCCGCCTCCGTCCACTCACACACCAAACCCACCAGCACCTCCCCCACTCTCACACCCGCCTCCGTCCACTCACCAAACCCACCAGCACCTCCCCCACTCACACACCCGCCTCCGGCCACTCACCAAACCCACCAGTACCTCCCCCACTCACACACCCACCTCCGTCCACTCACCAAACCCTCCAGCACCTCCCCCACTCTCACACCCACCTCCGTCCACTCACCAAACCCACCAGTACCTCCCCCACTCTCATACCCGCCTCAATCCACTCACCTAACCCACCAGCACCTCCCCCACTCACACACCCGCCTCCGTCCACTCACCAAACCCACCAGCACCTCCCCCACTCTCACACCCGCATCCGTCCACTCACACACCAAACCCACCAGCACCTCCCCCACTCACACACCCGCCTCCGTCCACTCACCAAACCCACCAGTACCTCCCCCACTCACACACCCGCCTCCATCCACTCACCAAACCCACCAGCACCTCCCCCACTCACACACCCGCCTCCGTCCACTCACCAAACCCACCAGTACCTCCCCCACTCACACACCCGCCTCCGTCCACTCACCAAACCCACCAGCACCTCCCCCACTCTCACACCCGCCTCCGTCCACTCACCAAACCCACCAGCACCTCCCCCACTCTCACACCCGCCTCCGTCCACTCACCAAACCCACCAGCACCTCCCCCACTCACACACCCGCCTCCGTCCACTCACCAAACCCACCAGTACCTCCCCCACTCTCACACCCGCCTCCATCCACTCACCAAACCCACCAGCACCTCCCCCACTCTCACACCCGCATCCGTCCACTCACCAAACCCACCAGTACCTCCCCCACTCACACACCCGCCTCCGTCCACTCACACACGAAACCCACCAGCACCTCCCCCACTCACACACCCGCCTCCATCCACTCACCAAACCCACCAGTACCTCCCCCACTCACACACCCGCCTCCGTCCACTCACCAAACCCACCAATACCTCCCCCACTCTCACACCCGCCTCCGTCCACTCACCAAACCCACCAGTACCTCCCCCACTCTCACACCCGCCTCCATCCACTCACCAAACCCACCAGCACCTCCCCCACTCTCACACCCGCCTCCATCCACTCACCAAACCCACCAGCACCTCCCCCGCTCTCACACCCGCCTCCATCCACTCACCAAACCCACCAGTACCTCCCCCACTCACACACCCGCCTCCGTCCACTCACCAAACCCACCAGTACCTCCCCCACTCTCACACCCGCCTCCGTCCACTCACCAAACCCACCAGCACCTCCCCCACTCACACACCCGCCTCCGTCCACTCACCAAACACACCAGTACCTCCCCCACTCGCACACCCGCCTCCGTCCACTCACCAAACCCACCAGCACCTCCCCCACTCACACACCCGCCTCCATCCACTCACCAAACCCACCAGCACCTCCCCCACTCACACACCCGCCTCCGTCCACTCACCAAACCCACCAGCACCTCCCCCACTCACACACCCGCCTCCATCCACTCACCAAACCCACCAGCACCTCCCCCACTCACACACCCGCCTCCGTCCACTCACCAAACCCACCAGTACGTCCCCCACTCACACACCCGCCTCCATCCACTCACCAAACCCACCAGCACCTCCCCCACTCACACACCCGCCTCCGGCCACTCACCAAACCCACCAGCACCTCCCCCACTCTCACACCCGCCTCCGGCCACTCACACACCAAACCCACCAGCACCTCCCCCACTCTCACACCCGCCTCCATCCACTCACCAAACCCACCAGCACCTCCCCCACTCAGACACCCGCCTCCGTCCACTCACACACCAAACCCACCAGCACCTCCCCCACTCACACCCGCCTCCGTCCACTCACCAAACCCACCAGCACCTCCCCCACTCACACACCCACCTCCGTCCACTCACCAAACCCTCCAGCACCTCCCCCACTCTCACACCCACCTCCGTCCACTCACCAAACCCACCAGTACCTCCCCCACTCTCATACCCGCCTCAATCCACTCACCTAACCCACCAGCACCTCCCCCACTCACACACCCGCCTCCGTCCACTCACCAAACCCACCAGCACCTCCCCCACTCTCACACCCGCATCCGTCCACTCACACACCAAACCCACCAGCACCTCCCCCACTCACACACCCGCCTCCGTCCACTCACCAAACCCACCAGTACCTCCCCCACTCACACACCCGCCTCCATCCACTCACCAAACCCACCAGCACCTCCCCCACTCACACACCCGCCTCCGTCCACTCACCAAACCCACCAGTACCTCCCCCACTCACACACCCGCCTCCGTCCACTCACCAAACCCACCAGCACCTCCCCCACTCTCACACCCGCCTCCGTCCACTCACCAAACCCACCAGCACCTCCCCCACTCTCACACCCGCCTCCGTCCACTCACCAAACCCACCAGCACCTCCCCCACTCACACACCCGCCTCCGTCCACTCACCAAACCCACCAGCACCTCCCCCACTCACACACCCGCCTCCATCCACTCACCAAACCCACCAGCACCTCCCCCACTCACACACCCGCCTCCGTCCACTCACCAAACCCACCAGTACCTCCCCCACTCACACACCCGCCTCCATCCACTCACCAAACCCACCAGCACCTCCCCCACTCACACACCCGCCTCCGGCCACTCACCAAACCCACCAGCACCACCCCCACTCTCACACCCGCCTCCGGCCACTCACACACCAAACCCACCAGCACCTCCCCCACTCTCACACCCGCCTCCATCCACTCACCAAACCCACCAGCACCTCCCCCACTCACACACCCGCCTCCGTCCACTCACCAAACACACCAGTACCTCCCCCACTCACACACCCGCCTCCGTCCACTCACCAAACCCACCAGCACCTCCCCCACTCACACACCCGCCTCCATCCACTCACCAAACCCACCAGCACCTCCCCCACTCACACACCCGCCTCCATCCACTCACCAAACCCACCAGCACCTCCCCCACTCACACACCCGCCTCCATCCACTCACCAAACCCACCAGCACCTCCCCCACTCACACACCCGCCTCCGTCCACTCACCAAACCCACCAGTACCTCCCCCACTCACACACCCGCCTCCATCCACTCACCAAACCCACCAGCACCTCCCCCACTCACACACCCGCCTCCGGCCACTCACCAAACCCACCAGCACCTCCCCCACTCTCACACCCGCCTCCGGCCACTCACACACCAAACCCACCAGCACCTCCCCCACTCTCACACCCGCCTCCATCCACTCACCAAACCCACCAGCACCTCCCCCACTCAGACACCCGCCTCCGTCCACTCACACACCAAACCCACCAGCACCTCCCCCACTCACACCCGCCTCCGTCCACTCACCAAACCCACCAGCACCTCCCCCACTCACACACCCACCTCCGTCCACTCACCAAACCCTCCAGCACCTCCCCCACTCTCACACCCACCTCCGTCCACTCACCAAACCCACCAGTACCTCCCCCACTCTCATACCCGCCTCAATCCACTCACCTAACCCACCAGCACCTCCCCCACTCACACACCCGCCTCCGTCCACTCACCAAACCCACCAGCACCTCCCCCACTCTCACACCCGCATCCGTCCACTCACACACCAAACCCACCAGCACCTCCCCCACTCACACACCCGCCTCCGTCCACTCACCAAACCCACCAGTACCTCCCCCACTCACACACCCGCCTCCATCCACTCACCAAACCCACCAGCACCTCCCCCACTCACACACCCGCCTCCGTCCACTCACCAAACCCACCAGTACCTCCCCCACTCACACACCCGCCTCCGTCCACTCACCAAACCCACCAGCACCTCCCCCACTCTCACACCCGCCTCCGTCCACTCACCAAACCCACCAGCACCTCCCCCACTCTCACACCCGCCTCCGTCCACTCACCAAACCCACCAGCACCTCCCCCACTCACACACCCGCCTCCGTCCACTCACCAAACCCACCAGTACCTCCCCCACTCTCACACCCGCCTCCATCCACTCACCAAACCCACCAGCACCTCCCCCACTCTCACACCCGCATCCGTCCACTCACCAAACCCACCAGTACCTCCCCCACTCACACACCCGCCTCCGTCCACTCACACACGAAACCCACCAGCACCTCCCCCACTCACACACCCGCCTCCATCCACTCACCAAACCCACCAGTACCTCCCCCACTCACACACCCGCCTCCGTCCACTCACCAAACCCACCAATACCTCCCCCACTCTCACACCCGCCTCCGTCCACTCACCAAACCCACCAGTACCTCCCCCACTCTCACACCCGCCTCCATCCACTCACCAAACCCACCAGCACCTCCCCCACTCTCACACCCGCCTCCATCCACTCACCAAACCCACCAGCACCTCCCCCGCTCTCACACCCGCCTCCATCCACTCACCAAACCCACCAGTACCTCCCCCACTCACACACCCGCCTCCGTCCACTCACCAAACCCACCAGTACCTCCCCCACTCTCACACCCGCCTCCGTCCACTCACCAAACCCACCAGCACCTCCCCCACTCACACACCCGCCTCCGTCCACTCACCAAACACACCAGTACCTCCCCCACTCACACACCCGCCTCCGTCCACTCACCAAACCCACCAGCACCTCCCCCACTCACACACCCGCCTCCATCCACTCACCAAACCCACCAGCACCTCCCCCACTCACACACCCGCCTCCGTCCACTCACCAAACCCACCAGCACCTCCCCCACTCACACACCCGCCTCCATCCACTCACCAAACCCACCAGCACCTCCCCCACTCACACACCCGCCTCCGTCCACTCACCAAACCCACCAGTACCTCCCCCACTCACACACCCGCCTCCATCCACTCACCAAACCCACCAGCACCTCCCCCACTCACACACCCGCCTCCGGCCACTCACCAAACCCACCAGCACCTCCCCCACTCTCACACCCGCCTCCGGCCACTCACACACCAAACCCACCAGCACCTCCCCCACTCTCACACCCGCCTCCATCCACTCACCAAACCCACCAGCACCTCCCCCACTCACACACCCGCCTCCGTCCACTCACCAAACACACCAGTACCTCCCCCACTCACACACCCGCCTCCGTCCACTCACCAAACCCACCAGCACCTCCCCCACTCACACACCCGCCTCCATCCACTCACCAAACCCACCAGCACCTCCCCCACTCACACACCCGCCTCCGGCCACTCACCAAACCCACCAGTACCTCCCCCACTCACACACCCGCCTCCATCCACTCACCAAACCCACCAGCACCTCCCCCACTCACACACCCGCCTCCGGCCACTCACCAAACCCACCAGCACCTCCCCCACTCTCACACCCGCCTCCGGCCACTCACACACCAAACCCACCAGCACCTCCCCCACTCTCACACCCGCCTCCATCCACTCACCAAACCCACCAGCACCTCCCCCACTCAGACACCCGCCTCCGTCCACTCACACACCAAACCCACCAGCACCTCCCCCACTCACACCCGCCTCCGTCCACTCACCAAACCCACCAGCACCTCCCCCACTCACACACCCACCTCCGTCCACTCACCAAACCCTCCAGCACCTCCCCCACTCTCACACCCACCTCCGTCCACTCACCAAACCCACCAGTACCTCCCCCACTCTCATACCCGCCTCAATCCACTCACCTAACCCACCAGCACCTCCCCCACTCACACACCCGCCTCCGTCCACTCACCAAACCCACCAGCACCTCCCCCACTCTCACACCCGCATCCGTCCACTCACACACCAAACCCACCAGCACCTCCCCCACTCACACACCCGCCTCCGTCCACTCACCAAACCCACCAGTACCTCCCCCACTCACACACCCGCCTCCATCCACTCACCAAACCCACCAGCACCTCCCCCACTCACACACCCGCCTCCGTCCACTCACCAAACCCACCAGTACCTCCCCCACTCACACACCCGCCTCCGTCCACTCACCAAACCCACCAGCACCTCCCCCACTCTCACACCCGCCTCCGTCCACTCACCAAACCCACCAGCACCTCCCCCACTCTCACACCCGCCTCCGTCCACTCACCAAACCCACCAGCACCTCCCCCACTCACACACCCGCCTCCGTCCACTCACCAAACCCACCAGTACCTCCCCCACTCTCACACCCGCCTCCATCCACTCACCAAACCCACCAGCACCTCCCCCACTCTCACACCCGCATCCGTCCACTCACCAAACCCACCAGCACCTCCCCCACTCACACACCCGCCTCCGTCCACTCACCAAACCCACCAGCACCTCCCCACTCACACACCCGCCTCCGTCCACTCACCAAACCCACCAGCACCTCCCCCACTCTCACACCCGCCTCCGTCCACTCACCAAACCCACCAGTACCTCCCCCACTCACACACCCGCCTCCATCCACTAACCATAGTGACTCTCACTATGCCCACTTATGCCCTCACATACGTATATCACAACTCTGGGTGGGGGGAGGACAGACAAGCACCTCAATCCCCTACAGCAGGGGTTCTCAAACTGGGGGTCGGGGCCCCTCAGGGGGTCACAAGGTTATTACATGGGGGGTAGCAAGCTGTCAGCCTCCACCCCAAACCCCGCTTTGCCTCCAGCATTTATAATGGTGTTAAATAGATACAAAGAGTTTTAATGTACAAGGAGGTCGCACTCAGAGGCTGGCTCTGTGAACGGGGTCACCAGGACGAATGTTTGAGACCCACTGCCCTGCAGCCTAGCAATACCAACTCGGAATGAATACAGTGGGGGTGTTCTAGCACCAGCAACATCCACCCTATTGCCTGGTCTGCCCCCTGCTGGGGCCTGTCTAGGGAACAGTGGGAAACGCACGTCCCCCTCCCTGCACAGCTAGTCCTCACAGGTGCCCTCATTGGGCTATCAGTGCCCCGGCGGCTTGGCACGGCTGGGCCCAGCCGGCTATCAGTGTCCCGGCGGCTTGGCACGGCTGGGCCCAGCCGGCTATCAGTGCCCCGGCGGCTTGGCACGGCTGGGCCCAGCCGGCTATCAGTGCCCCGGCGGCTTGGCACGGCTGGGCCCAGCCGGCTATCAGTGCCCCGGCGGCTTGGCACGGCTGGGCCCAGCCGGCTATCAGTGTCCCAGCGGCTTGGCACGGCTGGGCCCAGCCGGCTATCAGTGCCCCGGCGGCTTGGCACGGCTGGGCCCAGCCAGCTATCAGTGTCCCTGGCGGCTTGGCACGGCTGGGCCCAGCCAGCTATCAGTGCCCCTGGCGGCTTGGCACGGCTGGGCCCAGCCAGCTATCAGTGTCCCTGGCGGCTTGGCACGGCTGGGCCCAGCCGGCTATCAGTGTCCCTGGCGGCTTGGCACGGCTGGGCCCAGGCGGCTATCAGTGTCCCTGGCGGCTTGGCACGGCTGGGCCCAGGCGGCTATCAGTGTCCCTGGCGGCTTGGCACGGCTGGGCCCAGGCGGCTATCAGTGTCCCTGGCGGCTTGGCACGGCTGGGCCCAGCCGGCTATCAGTGTCCCTGGCGGCTTGGCACGCCTGGGCCCAGCCGGCTATCAGTGTCCCTGGCGGCTTGGCACGCCTGGGCCCAGCCGGCTATCAGTGCCCCTGGCGGCTTGGCACGGCTGGGCCCAGCCAGCTATCAGTGCCCCGGCGGCTTGGCATGGCTGGGCCCAGCCAGCTATCAGTGTCCCTGGCGGCTTGGCACGGCTGGGCCCAGCCAGCTATCAGTGTCCCTGGCAGCTTGGCATGGCTGGGCCCAGCCAGCTATCAGTGTCCCCGGCGGCTTGGCACGGCTGGGCCCAGGTAGCTCTCAGTGCCCCATGTGAAGGAAAAGCAGAGAGAATAATGGGAACAGGACTAACACTCGCCCAAGTCACCAGTGGCTCCCAAAACACGTTACACAGATCACGGAGTACATGCAGCCACCTGTGGGGTGGAGGGTGGCAGCCAGCGGGGTGGAAGGGAGAAGAAACGTTGGCCAAGGGCTACGATCGCAAACGTCCCTGTGGAACAAACACGGGGGGTGGCTAAGGGCCCACGCAGAGCAAACTGCGCAGAACTCAACGGATCTGCCTGGGGAGGTGACCGGCTATCGCCCTGGGGTGCTAGGGAGCTCAGACCTGATGCTCAGCACTGCACCATCACCACCACAGGGAGCCCAGTCCCCAGCGGAACAACGCTGCCCCTTCCACCCGGAGGAAGCTGCTGGCTCAGCTGTGAGAGGCGGGATGGGGAATGAAGGAGGAAGAGCAGCTTTAGGGGCAGAAAGGTGAAAGGGTCACGGCACCTATGTGCACAGCCCAGCGGGCAGGACAAACAAACGCCATGGCAAGGGCAGCGGGGCGGCCCGGCCCGACCTAGCCCTCCTCCCAGCACAGCTCAGGCACTGGTGCGCGCGATGTTTTCCTTTCCCCCTTTCCAGCAAGTAAATGTCAGGCGCATAAAGGCCGGCACTGTGAGCGGAAGGCACGGCCCGTGTCGCTGTGTAAGTGCCGCCTCACACATAATCAAGGCAGTCTTTCCACGCAAGGCACCCGCTTAACAACCAAGGGTCTATGCTGGCAGCGAGACCACAGCAGCCCTGCAATTCAATAACCTTTTCTTCCCACCGCTGTTTTCTCGGCTTGGCTTACAGACACTGAGCGAGGGTGCGATGGGGGAGGGGGACTCATGGCCAAACCCTGATGCTTCCAGCCAGTGCAGCACCTCTCAGGACAGGGATTGCTGCTGGGCTCTGTTCCTTTACCAGTCGTTAATTTGCTTGGTTCGTTATCGTGGAGTCGCTCGGCGGGGCTGGACGGCTCCGGCCGCTTCGTTATCGTGGGGTGGCTCGGCGGGGCTGGGCGGCTCCGGCCGCTTCGTTACCGTGGGGTGGCTCGGCGGGGCTGGACGGCTCCGGCCGCTTCGTTATCGTGGGGTGGCTCGGCGGGGCTGGACGGCTCAGGCCGGTTCGTTATCGTGGGGTGGCTCGGCGGGGCTGGACGGCTCAGGCCGGTTCGTTATCGTGGGGTGGGTCGGCGGGGCTGGACGGCTCAGGCCGGTTCGTTATCGTGGGGTCGGTCGGCGGGGCTGGACGGCTCCGGCCGGTTCGTTATCGTGGGGTCGCTCGGCGGGGCTGGACGGCTCCGGCCGCTTCGTTATCGTGGGGTCGCTCGGCGGGGCTGGACGGCTCCGGCCGCTTCGTTATCGTGGGGTGGCTCGGCGGGGCTGGACGGCTCCGGCCGGTTCGTTATCGTGGGGTGGCTCGGCGGGGCTGGACGGCTCAGGCCGCTTCGTTATCGTGGGGTGGCTCGGCGGGGCTGGACGGCTCAGGCCGCTTCGTTACCGTGGGGTGGCTCGGCGGGGCTGGACGGCTCCGGCCGCTTCGTTACCGTGGGGTGGCTCGGCGGGGCTGGACGGCTCCGGCCGCTTCGTTACCGTGGGGTGGCTCGGCGGGGCTGGACGGCTCCGGCCGCTTCGTTATCGTGGGGTGGCTCGGCGGGGCTGGACGGCTCAGGCCGCTTCGTTATCGTGGGGTGGCTCGGCGGGGCTGGACGGCTCAGGCTGGTTCGTTATCGTGGGGTGGCTCGGCGGGGCTGGACGGCTCTGGCTGGTTCGTTATCGTGGGGTGGCTCGGCGGGGCTGGACGGCTCAGGCCGCTTCGTTATCGTGGGGTGGCTCGGCGGGGCTGGACGGCTCAGGCCGCTTCGTTATCGTGGGGTGGCTCGGCGGGGCTGGACGGCTCAGGCCGCTTCGTTATCGTGGGGTGGCTCGGCGGGGCTGGACGGCTCAGGCCGCTTCGTTATCGTGGGGTGGCTCGGCGGGGCTGGACGGCTCAGGCCGCTTCGTTATCGTGGGGTGGCTCGGCGGGGCTGGACGGCTCAGGCCGCTTCGTTATCGTGGGGTGGCTCGGCGGGGCTGGACGGCTCAGGCTGGTTCGTTATCGTGGGGTGGCTCGGCGGGGCTGGACGGCTCAGGCTGGTTCGTTATCGTGGGGTGGCTCGGCGGGGCTGGACGGCTCAGGCTGGTTCGTTATCGTGGGGTGGCTCGGCGGGGCTGGACGGCTCAGGCTGGTTCGTTATCGTGGGGTGGCTCGGCGGGGCTGGACGGCTCTGGCTGGTTCGTTATCGTGGGGTTGCTCGGCGGGGCTGGACGGCTCAGGCTGGTTCGTTATTGTAGGGTTACACAGCAGGGCTGCCCTTCTTGAAGCAATTTGTCCTGAATTGGCACTCTCAGCTGGGTCCCGTCAGCACCAGCATGCAACTGCTCTTTAACCAACCAAACTCTCAATATCAAAATTCAAATTTGGATAGCGTGGGGTTCTGACCCAAAGCTTAATTGACCTGGTTCTGTGGATCCTGCCGACTACGCCACTGTAACGATGCTGGTTCTGGCGGGACCCAACTGAGAGTGCCAATTCAGGACAAATTGCTTCAAGCAGGGCAGTTACAGCCCAAGGCTGGGGTTTTTCCACCTCTAAGGCACCAAACCAGCCAAACAGAGGAGACTTCGGTTTTACCCCACTGGCTAACCACAAGTCACACAAGCAATTCCCTTAGACACTCCAATTTCCCAGTATCACCACCAGTGCCACTCGTTATGGAGACAAATGGTTATGAAAACCAATGCCCCAGTAAAAGAAAAAAGGTTCTCCCGATCCCCAAGGACCAAGCCCCAGACCCAGGTCAATATACAACTCAGATCTTACCCACAAATCACACTGTTGCCAATCCTTTAGCATCTAAAATCTAAAGGTTTATTCATAAAAGGAAAAAGAGATAGATGAGAGCTAGAATTGGTTAAATGGAATCAATTACACACAGTGATGGCAAAGTTCTTGGTTCAGGCTTGTAGCAGGGATGGAATAAGCTGCAGGTTCAAATCAAGTCTCTGGAGAACATCCCCAGCTGGGATGGGTCATTCAGTCCTTTGTGTAGAGCTTCCATTTGTAGCAAAGTCCCTCCAGAGGTAAGAAGCAGGATTGAAGAGAAGATGGAAATGAGGCATCAGCCTTTTATAGTCTTTTGCCATGTGGTCTTTCTTTCTTTGTTCCAAAGACAAGCTATCCAAGACATGGCATGAGAAAACCTCTGTTTTTCTGTTCTGTCCATAGGCAGGTCCCTGCATACCTTGCTGAGTCACAAGGTGTATCTGCCTTCTCTCAATGGGTCAATTGTGTAGCTGATGGTCCTCAATGGGCCATCCAGCAGGCTAGGCAGAGCTGACACCAACTCGTCTGGGGTGTCCCCCAGAAGCACAGCATCCGTTTGAAATACAGACAGGATAGAGCCAATATTCATAACTTCAACTACAAAAATGATACACATACAGATAGCATCATCCTAACCAGCAAACCAGAACCTTGTCTTAGACACCCCATTTGACCCCCTTTATACAAGATTTGGTGCCACTACAGGACTTTGGTTGCAACAGTGATCTATATGGTCCCAGCTTATGTCAACAACGTCACACCCCCTCTTCATTTCTCTTCTCTTCCCCCCATGCCCATCACCCCAGCCTGGCTTTTAATCGGCGAAGACAGGAGCCACATGCACTCGCTCTCCGCCAGGCCCCTCTGTTCCTCCAAACCCTGGGGTGACCCTTCCAAAGCCAGAACTTCAGTCCCCTCCTCGCTCGCCCAGGGCAGGTCCCTGTCTGTGCTGGCTCTGCTCAGGGCCTGGGTGGGAAGAGCAGAGCGCACAGCCCGTGACTGCAGCAGCCAGCGCGGGGGGATGGGTGAGTGGGGACGGGCTCATGCCAATGGGGAGCACAGTGGGTTTGTACCCAGGTGCTGGCAGCAGCTCCAAGTTCGCAGACAATGCTCATGAAAGGGCTCCCCCATGAAACCGGTTCCCGAGGGCCTGGCATCTGCCCTGGCAGTGAGCGGAGAGCAGCCAGAGGCCATGGGGATGGGCCAACGAACAGTAGTAGCCAGAACCCCAGCGCAGTCCAGAACACCTTGCACAAGGGATTCGCTGAGCAAAGAAAGGCGCAGAATGAGAGGAGCTTGCGACTGAGCCAGGTGAGATGAGAGGCTTTAGGGGAATCCGGGCACATTCAGAAACAGCGAGCAGCAAGGGGAGCCGGGAGCAGCACCGGCTCCCTGCCTGGATTTGTGGTACTCTACCAAACTTGACATGCCCACTCTCGGGAGCCTGGCACACTCAGGAGGGAGAGCTGCATGGGGGCACCTCCAGCCAGCGCCCCACCCTGACCCAAAACTGCAGCAGGGAGTGGCTTGCACGCAAGGCAGAGATGAGAGAAGCAGTGCTAATCCCACAGCTGACTCAGGTGTGTCTGCCGCACGCCAGCGGAGACGGGCAGGGAGGGCTGGGCACATCCCGACAGTCCTGCAGCCACCAACAGGCAACTCAACGGAGACACTCCTGCTACTCCTCCCACTTCCCTTCTACAGGACACGCTCCCTGTTCCCAGAGCCCACCTATGCCCTCAGGCCACTGGGGGACTAGTACACACTGCCTCCCTGGTGCTAGGCGGGCACCCCCAGTGCCTCCCTCAGGGCACCCCAAGTGCCAGCGGATATCCAGGTGCCTCCATCTGTGCAGAGCCCCCCAGTGCCAGCCAGGTTCCCAGGCGCCACCCTCTGCACACAGGCCCCTGGTGCCAGCCGTACCCAGGCACAGCCCTCTGCACAAAGCCCCCCAGTGCCATCTGGGTTCCCAGATGCCCCCACTCAGGGCAGGCACCCCAGTAGCCAGGTGTCCCCTCCAGGTGCCGGAGCCCAGCCTGGAAGCCGGGGTTGAGTTTTGGTGCAGCGCACACAGAGGCAGGCGGCCAGGCTGTCCCATGAGCAAGCAACTCCCCAGCCCCTCCATTCATACCCTGGGGTGCGTTCCCCATGCTGGCACAGCCCCGCTCCGGCCACGGTTACTCAGCACGCCTGCCACACAGGCCCGTTTAAGCAGCAGAATGACCCTTCAATGAGTCCTGCCCTGCCAAAACCCACCAGGCGTGGCAGGTCCCAGTGAGTGGCCACAGGAAAGGCTCTGGCAGCCCAGGCACCCCGTGCTCACGCACACAAACCAGCCCTGCTTCCAGGGGCCGAGGGAAACGCTAGGGGGCCGGAGCCAGAGCCAGAGCCCCTCCAGGAGGGGCTCTAAACCTCAGCCCAGCCCGTCAGCCCAGAGGAGTCTCCCCGAGGGACCCGTGCCAGGCCCAGCAGCACTCGCAGGAGCTCTGGACTCCCTGCCAAGGACCAGCAGCTGAGGTACTGGAGAAAGGGCTGTGTCAGGAGGATTCTCCGGTCAGTCAGTCTGTGTCATCCGGCCCCCATTACCCGAGTCTCACCGTCTTGAATGGATTCCCCCTCACGCTTAACGGGAGGCAGCACCAGATCTCTGGCCATCTCGGGAACTGCCTGCCGCAGGGTGCAGCCAGTGAAACACTGCAGCAATCGGAGCTATACAGCGCTGAGAGAGCGCACGAGTCCGGTGAGTCCGTGGCACTGTACACCAAGATGGCTGGTCAGCTCCCCAGGCTGAGCACCGAGGAGGCAGCAAGGGCCCAGCCGGGCCAGAGCTGGGTTATCGTCAGGCTGGGGAACGCACATGATTTAGGGCTGGCTGTTGAGGGAAGGCTGAGCTGTGCAGGGCAAGGGATTCTCTTTCACAGGGGATTACACATGGGACAGCTGGGAACACACAGACACAGCCTGCTCCTCCCCTCGGCCCCCACCCCTACCCCATCCCTGACTGGGAACCCCGTGCGGCTGTGTGCACAGCCGATGGGCCCTGAAACCGAAACTGCCCGCGAGAGCTGCACGCTCCATTTCCCACGCAGCAGGGTAGGGGAGAAAGGGGCTGCTCTGAGCCCTCCCCCTCCTCTGCCCATGGTCCCTGCCAGCCCTGCACTACCGTCCCCCATCCATGCCTCTGCACCTGCAAGAACCCCTTCCCCACAGGGCTGCTTCAACTCCCATCCCGCCAAGCCCCCTCTCACATCTCCACTGCCTCTCCCCTGTCCAGGATCCCCAGGCATGTGCAGATTGGCAGCATGGGGCTCCCACTGTCAGTGCCGTGGCTCTGCTCAGCTTGGCGAGCCCTCTAGGGACCTTGGGGGTCCTGACGTGTGCCTACCAAGGGCACACGGGGTTCCCAGCATTTAAATCACTAGTCAGGAAGACTCCATTTAACCATGGATTTCTACATACAAGTGCATTTTTGTTGGTTGTCATAACCTTAATACATATTCTTCACAACTCAGAGATAGATGGGACCCAAACTGGGGGTCTCTTGCGGCCTGCTGCCATTATAGGTTTTCCCTTCGAGTGAGAGAATGGTATGGTAGATCCAGGGCCGGCTCTAGCCGCTCTATCCCAAGCGGCGAAAAAAAAATAAAAAAAAATAAGTTGCCGCCAGAGAGCTGCAGAAGCAACAAAAAAAAACCAGCCCTTGAAATGTGCCACCCCAGGAACGGCCAGAATGCCACCCCTTCAGATGTGCTGCCCCAAGCACCTGCTTCTTTTGCTGGTGCCTGGAGCCGGCCCTGAGTAGATCTCAAATCAATGAAGGCTACACTCAGAAAGACCTCAAGACTTCTGGAATATGCTGCTCAGTTTCACTTTTGTTTCTACTGCCTGTCCCTCCCTTCTCACATTTATCTCCAGACTTCTCCGCCCCCCAACAATCTTTTCTATTCATTGAACTTTTTGAAACTTTAGAGAGAGGTAAGGGATTGACTCTGTGTACACAAATTTGCAGAGGGACAATAGAGTTGAGGTCTGTTATTTCTCACCTCTATATATTACTTATTTATTTTAAAGCATTTTTGCTGTTAACAAGCATGTTATCTCTGGAGACACAAATCCACAGTTTGAGAACTGCAAAACTAAGTATCTTTGATGGCATCTTCTAGACTGAGCACTGAGTCCCATTGGGTAGATAGAAAGATTAACCTAAATAATCTATACAGAAGCTCCTGGAACCCCATAAGATTGGGTCCCTAATCCATGAACTATTCAATCTCATTTACAAAACTTTTCTTAAACATTACATGAATATATTATCTCATACTATAAAATTAGAATTTATAATCCCTATTCCATGATGAGATATCTTTGAGCTATAATGTATCTTAATCAGGGCCGGCTCTAGGCACCTGCAAAGCAAGCATGTGCTTGGGGCAGCACATGTCTTGGGGCGGCAAAAAACCTAGAGCCATCCCTGCATACTGATACATGCTACTGGTAGCACATTCCTACGCAGAGCAGAATGCTACACTACACCTCTGGCGCTGCAGCCCGCAGCCTCGCCACGGCAGGGGAGGGGGAAGGATGGGCCATCGCTGCAGCCTGGGTAAGTTGCCCCCTGGGTGTGCACGTGGGACGGGGAGGGCAGGACAGAGGTGCCCCACAATGGGAGCAGGGATTGGCCCCGGGTGGCTGCTGCAGCTCCCAGCCCCACGCAACCAGGGAGGGATTGCGGGGTGTGGGACTGGGTGTGGGGGCCCTGGGTGTGGGGGGGGTAGGGCTTGTGGCAGGAGTGGTCAGGCGCTGGGCATTGTGGGGGCAGTCACTCTGGCGGGGTGCTGGGGGTGATTATTCAGGGAGGGGGCGTGGTGTGAATAGGGCGGGGCTTTGGGGGTTGTGTGTTTGTAAGGGTGTTTTGTGTGTTTTTTTTGTAAAACAAAAAAAAAACCACTGCAAAGTTCAAATGTTTAAAAGCCAAAATAAAAGGGGGGGGGCCAAAAAATGTTTTGCTTGGGGCGGCAAAAAACCTAGAGCCCCTGATCTTGATTAAAACTATCTTTAGATAGGTTTTTTCCTTAAAAAGCATTTTATCAAAAAAATCCGACATTGATTTGGCTGCTGCAGCTCCCAGCCCCACGCAACCAGGGAGGGATTGCGGGGTGTGGGACTGGGTGTGGGGGCCCTGGGTGTGGGGGGGGTAGGGCTTGTGGCAGGAGTGGTCAGGAGTGGTCAGGCGCTGGGCATTGTGGGGGCACTTGATCAATGGCTCCATGTCTAGTTGGCAGCCGGTATCAAGTGGAGTGCCCCAAGGGTCGGTGCTGGGGCCGGTTTTGTTCAATATCTTCATCAACGACCTGGAGGATGGTGTGGACTGCACCCTTAGCAAGTTTGCAGATGACACTAAACTGGGAGGAGTGGTTGATACGCTGGAGGGTAGGGATAGGATACAGAGGGACCTAGACAAATTAGAGGATTGGGCCAAAAGAAATCTGATGAGGTTCAACAAGGACAAGTGCAGAGTCCTGCACTTAGGACGGAAGAATCCCATGCACTGCTACAGACTAGGGACCGAATGGCTGGGCAGCAGTTCTGCAGAAAAGGACCTAGGGGTTACAGTGGACGAAAAGCTGAATATGAGTCAACAGTGTGCCCTTGTTGCCAAGAAGGCTAACGGCATTTTGGGCTGTATAAGTAGGGGCATTTCCAGCAGATCGAGGGATGTGATTATTCCCCTCTATTCGGCACTGGTGAGGCCTCATTTGGAGTACTGTGTCCAGTTTTGGGCCCCACACTACAAGAAGGATGTGGATAAATTGGAAAGAGTCCAACGGAGGGCAACAAAAATGATTAGGGGGCTGGAGCACATGACTTATGAGGAGAGGCTGAGGGAACTGAGATTGTTTAGCCTGCAGAAGAGAAGAGTGAGGGGGGATTTGATAGCTGCTTTCAACTACCTAAAAGGGGGTTCCAAAGAGGATGGATCTAGACTGTTCTCAGTGGTAGAAGATGACAGAACAAGGAGTAATGGTCTCAAGTTGCAGAGGGGGAGGTTTAGGTTGGATATTAGGAAAAACTTTTTCACTAGTAGGGTGGTGAAGCACTGGAATGGGTTACCTAGGGAGGTGGTGGAATCTCCTTCCTTAGAGGTTTTTAAGGTCAGGCTTGACAAAGCCCTGGCTGGGATGATCTAGTTGGGGTTGGTCCTGCTTTGAGCAGGGGGTTGGACTAGATGACCTCCTGAGGTCCCTTCCAACCCTGAGATTCTATGATTTGTATCCACCCTGCACACTGTCCGCACAGTGCCAGGAGGCTCTGGGACAGAAGAAAGCCAGCCCGTGCCCTTGACCGCTGGCCCCGGAGTTACTGAGTGGCACAGCGTGACGGTGCAAGGAGAGACGCAGACACATTGTCCCAAAGGCCATTCTCAGATACATGGCGGGAGGGGCCGGGAGAGCCTCCTCCCCTGCCAATGCCAGCGCTGGGGTCCACAGCCACACACGAGGAGCTGGGGGCTGCCCCTGGAACTAAACACCCCAGGCGGGGTCGGGGCATTCAGGCTGTGCCCATCCTTAGGGCTAGAAACACCCCTTGGGGAACAGCAGGTGACCAGCTGCTCCCTGTGCAGGGCTCTGCAGCACGAGCCAGGCTGCCCTGGGCTGCTTTCATTCCACTCTCCTACAGCGGAGCTCCTGCCACCCAGAGGTCATTGCACCATGCAGTAACGCTGCCTTGGGGCTGCCGGGCAGCCTGTGCTGGGAGCCTGGTGCGTCCCAGTGCGGCACACTGGGGATGGGCCCCAGCGGCAGGCACTACAAACACCGAGCAGGCTGATATTTCAGTGATGCGCCGAGATGTGCACATGCAGGGACGGTGGCAGGTACTTCCTAGGAGCAGCTGCCTGTGTTCCCGCTGCAGGGATCCAGGGCCAGCCCGAGCTCCCACAGGGCCCTAAAGAGCAGAGAGCCGCTGCCCCATGGAGGGCCCAGCACAGCCAAGGATTCAGCAGCTCCTCCACCCAGCGGCACGCCATCATTTTGCTCTCTCCAGAGTGGGAGGCTGGGCTATTGCTGCCCTTTCGATTCCACAAAGAACCCGCAGCAGCGCACCCAGGGGGAGGGGGACCGAAGGCTCTGAAGTGCCCTTTTAGACAGGAGGCGTTAAACCCAAACCCTGAGCAAGGTGAGATGAGAGCGGGGGGTGGGAGGGTGTCTCAGAGGTATTCCCTGGGGACAGGCGGCCCCTCCCTAACAGCACTAACTGGGCAGTCTCAGCAGAGTGTGGGCACAGCAGGGCGCCTGGCTCTCCTGGACCATTCATTCCGCTCCCTGGGGTCCAGTTTCTCATCTGCACAGAGGGGGTCAGGGCGCTGAGGAGCTGGGAGGAATCAGTTACTATCTGTACAGGGTATGGAGAAGCGGCACAAAGGCCAAGGGCTGGAGCTCCCCTCTTCCTCTAGGGCTCACCCTGCCGCTGGGCCAGGCGGCCCCTGTCTGGGGGATAAAGAGAGGACTCCAGCTCCAGGGTTGCCTATCACACACCTTTCCCCAGAGCTAGAAATTCCCTTTTAAAACACAACAAAACAAAAAACCAAAACAAACCAGAAGGGTGAAAAATTCCTGGACGTTTCTCTCCTCCACAGTGCCCAAGGCCGGGGTGTGGGGGGGAGGCTAGAGCCCCCGGAGTTTGTCAAGCAAACACTTTCACACCCTCAGCAACTCTGCACGCTGCAGCTGGAATGCCAAATATATATTTAAGCCGTGCTCATCAAAGGAGTCTGTTGGGAGTCGGTCTGGAACAACGGCCATGTGGGTTTGGCCCCATAGCCAAACCAGAGACGCTGAGAACATTTCATACACACACACACACACACACACGATACTGGCAGCCGTCAAGGTCATGTGTCTGTAAGGTCGCGGGCTGGGCACAAGATGCCTGCCCCTGCGCAGGGAGCAGAGCCCACTCAGAGCACTCATTCTTATCACCTAATGTCGCACACGGGGTGGGGATGTTTAGGCTGGATGGGGGCCAGCAGCAATTCTGCATTCCAGCGCACTATAAAGTTAGTCAAAACTAAACGGTCCCAGCCAACAAAGCCACCAGGGCCGGGGTCCGGGGAACCGACCAGGAAGTGACACTTCAGGAGAACCCGCCAGGAGCAGGGCAGGGCTGCCAGGGAAGGGAGGGGCGCAGTTAACAGCCCTGCACAGAGCCCTCGTGCAGCAGGGCGCTGCGCAGGGGAGTTACAGCCTGCCTGGGCCAGGGAGCTGCCATGCAGAGGAGCCTCAGCGTGGCAGAGCACGGCAGGAGGGGGGCACACACCCTGGGGCGCAGCTAGTGCCACGTTAGACCAGCCCAGAGCCCTTCCCAGCGAGCTGCCACGGCTCCCCCGCCCAAGGGCTCAGCATGGAAAGGCTGGGCTGGGCTGGGCTGGGCTCTCCCCCGCCCTCGTCTCGGGGCACATGCAAAGCTGCAAGTGCAGAGATGAGGTGGGCTGCAGAGCCCCAAAGTGCCGGTGACCCGTAGCTCTGCCTCTCCGGCGCCAGTGCGGCCTAGCGCCCAGCAAAACAACCCGGCTCTAGGCTGGCCAAGAGAAGGCGGCTGCGCTGCCCCCATGCAGCAGGAGGTGCTCACAGGAGCACGCGGAGGCAGGCCTGTACTATCACGGGAGGTTTGCCTTCCACCCCCACACAGCTCACAGCCTCAGGCCCTTTTGGGTCCCCGGGGAGCCACAGTGGCTTTCCCCTCCTGCACACAACAAAGGGGTCATGGCCCATTCCTCTGACGGGGGAGGCACTTTGGTCACCACTGCTGTGCTGCCCCCAGGAGCAGGGCTGAGCTGAAGCCCTGACTGATCTGGGACCTGGCATGTTCTCTCCCCAGTCCCTGGGGGTGGTAGTGGCTGTGTCCATGGGGAACCCTGCCCCTGCAGCTCTCCCAGAGCCCAGGCGGGGCTGACCCCAGCACAGGGAAAACAGCTGGCTCCTGTCTCAGGGGACAATTCCTCTTGGATTAGGTTTTCCTTTTGTTCTCGCTGCTACTCCTATTCGAGGATCAGGCCACCGATTCCCTGGGCCACCAGGGGTATTAGGCACTGGGCCTAAATCTTGGGCCTAATCCCAGCTGACAAGCCCCAGAAGAGGCAGAGGCTGAGAGAGCTGGGAGCCAGCATGGGCCAGAGAGATTGCTGCCCCAAGCAAACACAGCACCCCGCGGCTGTGAAATCGCACGTTACGCGCCTGTCACCCGCGGCAGCACCAGCCTGTCAAGCTGTAGGGAGCTGAATACTTCACGCCTCCGGTTACGGCCCGGGTAATCCCCACGTTGGAAGGAAGCGCCAGCCTGGCACCGACTCGGGCTGACCCTGGGCAGGGATGCCCTGGCCCCTGGGTTCATCTCCAGGTGAGGGTAGGGAGCCCCAGGAGGCACAAGAGACAGGTCGAATTATAGGGCACCTGCCGACAATAAAACACTCTGGCACCGGACTCTGGACCCCTTCAGCAGGGGGAGGTGGGAGGGGCAGGAACACAAGGGGGACAGGAGAGCTGTCCCAGGAGCTTCCGGGGAGGTGGGAGCCCATGCAGGGGTGTTAGACGGTGTCTCCCTCTCAGCACGTAAGGGACTAAGGAGGACGGGAGGAAAAAGAAGGTAGCTCGGGGCAAAACCATAGCACAGTCCACTGCGAATGCTGGAGTGCTCTGGCTCCACAGGGGATGGTGACAGGCACCCTCGCCCTCCCGACTGTGTGGCTGCTGCGTGCTGGCAGGAGCTGCTCCTTGTGGTTAGCCACCAGTATCTCTGCTGACAGGCCAGTCCTCGCTTACAGACAGCCCCCCCCCCAACCTGAAGCAAATACTCAGCAGCAACTACACACCACACAACAGAAACACTAACCCAGGAACCAATCCCTGCAACAAATCCCATTGTCAACTCTGTTCGCATATCAATTCAAGGGACACCAGCATAGGATGTAGCCACATCAGCCACGCCATCAGGGGCTCATTCACTAGCACATCTACCAATGTGATATATGCCATCATGTGCCAGCAATGCCCCTCTGGGGGGCAGGAGGCGCGGGGGGGAGGGGGAGGTTCTGGTAGGGGGAGCTGCCAGTGGATGCGTGGACTTCAGGGCCTCACAGACACAACAGAGCAGAGAGAGGAGGAAAAGGAGAAGACGAGAAAGGAGACAGAGCAGGAGAGGAGGAGGAGGGCCTGAACCCCAGTGTGGAGGGGGCAGGGAATGCTGGGAGGCAATTCTTTGCTAGTTTCTCAAAGACCTTGACATTAGGAGGTTGTATGCCAGGTCCGCTGGTTCACAAGTTCATAGAGTGTAAGGCCAGCAGGGACCATGAGATCACCCAGTTTGACCGAGGATTCCTCCCAGTTCCCTCTGCATTGAGCCCAATAACTTGTGCTTGGCTAAAACAATTTCCAAATCAGTCTGGATTTGAAGCCATCAAGAGCTGGAGAATCCACCATCACTTATCTTTGAGAACTCCTGGAGTACAGATGAGGCCCCAGAGGACTAAAGAAGGGCAGACATAGCACCTATCTTTAAAAAGGGGAACAAGGAGGACCCAGGGAATTATAGATCAGTCAGCCTAACTTTGATACCTGGAAAAATACTGGAACAAATTACTGAACAATCCGTTTGAACGAACCTGGAGAATAATAGGGTTCTAAGTAAAAATCAGCATGGATTTGTCAAGAAAATCCTGCCAAACCAACCTAGCTTCCTCCTTTGACAGGGCACTGGCCCAGTGGCTGTGGGAAGCAGTGGACGTGATCTCTCTGGATGGCAGTAAGACTTTTGACACAGACACAGTGACATTCTCCTAAACAAACTAGGGCAACGTGGTCTAGATGAAATTACTATCCGGTGGCTGCGCAACTGACTGAAAGGCCGTACCCTAAGAGTCGTTACCCAGGGTTCATTGTCAAACTGGAAGCGTGTATCTAGCGGGGTTCTGCCGGGGTCAGTCCTGGGCCTGGCACTATTCAGTATTTTCAGTCGTGACGTGGATAATGGAGTGGAGACGATGCTTATAAAATGTGCAGACGGCACCGAGCTGGGGAGGTCGCAAGCACTTTGGTGGCAGGATTAGAATCCAAAGCGACCTTGACAATCGGAGAACTGGTCTGAAATCAACTAGACGGATTCAATAGAGTCAAGTGCAGAGTACCGCACTTAGGGAGGAAAACTCAGATGCACAAGTACAAACTGGGGACTACTGGCTCGGTGACAGTGCTGCTGAAAAGGACCTGGGGGTTACAGTGGATCATGAATACAAGTCAACTATGTGATGCAGCTGTGAAAAAGGCTAATCTCATTCTGAGTGTATTAACAGGAGAGGTGTATGTAAAATACCGGAGATCACTGTCCTGCTCTATTCGGCACTGGTGAGGCCTCAGCTAGAGTCCTCTGAAAAGCAGACAGGGATCAATTATTCTCTATGTCCAGTGAAGGTAGGACAAGAAGTAATGGGCCTGTTCTGCAGCAAGGGAGACTTGGGTGAGAGATTAGGAAAAACTTTCTAATTCTAAAGGCAGTTAAGCTCTCAAATAGGCTTCCAAGGGAGGCTGTGGCATCCCTGTCATTGGAGGTTTCTAAGAACAGACAAACACCTGTCAGGGAAGGTCAAGCGAAGGGGGCTGGACTTGATGACCTCTCGCAGTCCCATGCAGCCCAACATTTCTGTTATTCTGCTTCCCTTGGGAGGTTGTTCCTAAGGTTCACCATCCTCACTGGTAACAAATTATGGGTTTTTTCTGATTAGAGTTTGGCTGACTTCAGCTTCCAACCATTGGTTCTTGTTCTGCCTTTCCCTGCTAGATTACAGAGCCCTTTAGTGACCAGAATTTCCTCCCCATGAGGGGAATGATACTCAGCAATCAAGTTGTCTGTTGATTTTCTTTTTTGATAAGCTAAACATGTGGCACTCCGTAAGTCTCACTGTAAGGCATTAGCTCCAACACTCACATCATTTTTGTGGCTATTCTCTGTGTGACAGATATTGCAACCACTGACTGTATCAGCAGTATATTTGGGGACCATTGTATTAAATCTGTGAATGGTTTTTGTTTGATTGTGTTCTACTCCATGGGACAGAGTTACCACAGCTCCTCCTAGAACTAAAAACTGTGGTGGCGGGGAGGGGTGTGGAAAGAGGAGGGGGGCGTGATTAAAGCTAGCCACTAAGACGAAACGGAGAGAGGACCTCTTCCACTTGGCAAGGTATGTTGCCTTTGTGGAGGGCTTTCTACTGCCAAGGAGAACTTGTCTGACTTGATCAGAACAGGACAGCTCCACGGCGTTTAGCCATGGAGCATCCATGCCGTGAGATGGAGCGACTTGAGGTTCGGGTGCCGGAGGTGGCTATGATCCTGCGTGATCAGGTCCGGAAACAAGTGGTAGGGTGACGGGAGTCGCCACGGACATTTCCAGGAGCGATGTGAACCAGTGCTGGCGTGGCCAGGCCGGAGATATCAATATCACTAGGGCTCGGTCCCTGTGGATCTTGAGGAGCACCTTGTGGACCAACGGAGCCGGTGGGAACACGTAAAGCAGACGGCCCCCCTTCCCCCCCACGGAAGAAGGAAGGCATCCGTGATGGAACCCGGGCTGTGATTCATGAAGGAGCAAAATAGCTGACACTTCCTGTTGCGACGCATGGCAAACAGGTCTATTTGGGGAAAGCCCCAGAGATGGAAAATTGAGCTCACTATGTCCGGCTGGAGGGACCACTTGTGGCCGTGAAAAAATCGGCTGAGACTGTCCGCCAGCTCATTCTGTATCCCAGGGAGGTATGATGCCTGCAGGTGTATTGAATGCTCTACACAGAAGTCCCACAGCATGACGGCTTCCTGGCACAGAGGAGAGGAGCGTGCACCCCCCGTTCGTTGATATAAAACATCGCCGTGGTGTTGTCCGTAAGGACTGATACGCATCTGCCTGATATGTGGGCTCTGAAAACCCTTTGGGTTGGTTCCAAGGTTGACTTCCTCAAGTTGAGGAGGAGACCCAGTCGCTCGAATGTGTCTGACTAATCGGATTTGAGACTCCACCTGCCCCCTGGGGCGGCCTCTGAGCAGCCAGTCGTCGAGGTAGGGGTATACCTGCACATGCCTACGTCGGAGAAAAGTGGCCACGCCCGACATGCACTTTGGTGAACACTCTGAGGGCTGTTGAGAGGCTGAATGGTAGGACGGTGAATTGATAATGCTTGTGGTTGACCACGAAGCATAGGAAGCGCCTGTGTGCGAGATGAATCGCTATATGGAAGTATGCGTCTTTCATGTCGAGGGCGGCATACCAGTCTCCCAGATCCAGGGAGGGGATAATGGTGCCCAGGGAGACCATGTGGAACTTCAACTTTACCATGAATTTGTTGAGTCTGGGCAGATCTAGAATAGGTCTGAGACCCCCCTTGGCTTTGGAGATTAGGAAGTATCAGGAGTATAATCCCTTGCCCCTGAGCTCTTGTGCTCCCATGGTGAGGAGCACCTGCACCTCCTAGATGAGGAGTTACTCGTGAGAAGGGGCCCTGAAGAGGGGCGGGGAAGGGAAATAGGAGCAGAACTGGAGAGAATATCCCACTTCTACCATACGGAGGATCCAACAGTCTGAAGTTATTTGGGACCAAGCACAGTAGAAGTGGGACAGACGATTAGAAAACGATGGGGAAGGATCCGGAAGTGAGGCTGGCGCACTGTCCTCGGGCACACCTTCTAAAGGCCTGCCTTGCCCTCCTCCACTATCGCTCCAAACTCCTCCCTAGACTCTGTTGGCACCAGCTCCTTAAACTTGAGCATCGAGTTCCAGGAGCTGAAGCTGCACCCACTCAGAATTGCCTGCGGGTTGGCAATCCTGAGTTGCAACCGCCACCCGCAGAATATACTTTGCGCCCAAATAAATCCAGGCGCTTGGCATCCTTGGACTTAGGTGCTGGGGCTTGTCCCTGCCTCTCCTCGTTTACTGCCGCCATAACACCACCAAGCAAGGCTGCGGGTGTGCAAAGAGGTATTTGTACCCCTTAGATGGGACAAAATACTTCCTCTCCACACCCTTCGCACTGGGAAGGACGGAGGCCGAGGTCTGCCAAATGGTCTTAGCATTGGCCCGTATGGTCTTGATGAGGGGTAGAGTCACCCTCAGTGGACCTTCCGGGGCCAGGATGTCAACAATCAGATCCTCCGACTCCACCACCTCCTCGACCTGCAAACCCATATTTCGCGCCACCTTGCAAAGGAGGTCCTGGTGGGCGTGGCTGTCTATGGGGAGAGGTCCCGAGATGGAGGTGCCTGAAACCGCCTCGTCTGGGGAGGAAGACAAGGAGGCTAATAGGGGAACAGGATACTCCTGACCCTCTTGGTCTCCAGGGGCCTCCTCTCCTGCCTCTCTGACAGGGCCAGTCACACCTGGATCAGGCTCAGGAACTGGGGTTGGTTCCAGGGGAGGGTGAGGAAATGGTACCTCCTTGGCACCCCTAGGGGTGGGGCGACTGGTGGAAGCCTCCAGCACCTGCGGTTCAGAGGTCGCCGACCAGGAGCCTTTAGATTGGGTGCCCTGGGCCTGGTGGTATGCACAGGCCATGGCCCTGCCCCCACCGTAGCCTTCCATGGCCAGACCAGTGCCGACTCCACTTCGAGTATCTAGACCCCGTCTCCAAGTCCAAAGATCGGGACTGGGACTGCGATGGCCAGGGCAATGCCGAGCGGAGCTGGACCAGTGAGCGCTGCCACACTGGAGAGCGGTGCCATGATTGGGAGCAGTGCCGTGATCGGGACCTGCTACACGACGGGGATCGATGCAAGGATCGGCATCATAAGCGGCACGACCTGGAGCGGTGCCGCGAGTGTGACCATGTGCCACGAGTGTGACCGGCACCACGACTCTGAGCGGTGCCGGGACTCCATCAGCAGTGCCAATGGACAGAACATTGCCGGTTTGCCTCCAGACGGTGCCACGCATTGTGGTACCGGAGGCTTGATATGAAGGGTGGGGCACCTCGGCGCTGTCATGGCGATGAGATCTCTCATGGCCTCAATGGTGTACGGGGTGGATGGCAATTCCACCTCCTCCATGACCTGACCTGGGGAGTCCAACGGCACCAGACTCGACGGTCCCCCTTGCAGGGCTGAAGTCGACGGAGCCATTTCCAAAGACTTCGGCACTGGGTGCTCCTCTCTGGGACGAATCCCATTGGCCGGCTCCAAACAGGTGGGTCTCTGAGTCGGAGATCCACTACTCCCCTGCTTCCGATGCCGCTTCTGTGCCAGGGAGTGGGACCAGTGCCAGGTCAATCCTGCCGTTTTGGCGCCGGGGAGCTGCAGTGCCGCGGGTCTCTCTCTGAGGGCTAGTCCACACTACCCGTCCAATTCAGTGGGTAGAGATCGATCTTCTGGGATCGATTTATCGCGTCTCATCTAGACGCGATAAATCCATCCCAGAAGCGCTCCCCCATCGACTGCGGAACTCCTGCTCGCCAAGAGGAGGAAGCGCTGTCAACGGGGGAGCCTGCCTGCGCTGCGTGGACCCGCAGTAAGTAAACTTACTTCGATCTAGGAAACGTCGACTTCAGCGACGCTATTCTCGTAGCTGAAGCTGCGTTTCCTAGATCGATCCCCCACCCCAGTGTGGACCAGCCCAGAGTCTTTCTGCAGTGCCGCTTTACCACTGCCGGCGGGGCGCTGCGCACAGATGAGCTCAGTACCGGGTCTTGCCGCATCAATGTAGGTTGCGGTCTGAGTGCCGCCTCCATAAGGAGCTGCTTGAGGTGAAAGTCTCGCTCCTTTTTTGTTCTAGAGCGAAACCCTTTACAAATTCTGCACTTATCTGCTTGGTGTGCTTCCCCCAGACACTTTAAACAAGCGTTATGTGGCTTGCCTGTTGGCATGGGCTTGTTGCAGGAATTGCAGGACTTGAACCCTTGGGACTTGGGGCATGTAAGCCCCACAAGGAGAACGCGGTTGGGGTAAAGGGTAAACCCCCCAGCCCAACAGCTAACTAACTACTAACTATAATAACTAAGAACTACAAAGTATAAACTGTCAAAATGCTAGAGAAACATGGAGAGCTTGCGAAGCAAGATGCGACCGTCACTGGCAGTAAGAAGGAACTGAGGAGGCACCGGGTCGGCAGGATCATATATTGAGCGCCATGAAGGCACCACTCCAGGGGGCTCCACAGCCGACCCGACGGGTGCTGCTAGGGGAAAAACTTTCTGACAACTGTGCATGCAGCGCGCGCATACCTAATTGGAATCATTATGAGCAAGCACTCGAAGAAGAACAGGCAGGTTCACTCCAAGTTGGGTGCTCGGCATTCAGCTGCCCTCTCCAGGAGGAGTTGGGGTGCAGACACATTAGCCTTTGCAGACCATTAACCCAATGGAAAGAACTGAACGTGCCAACCAAATTATCTTGATGAATTGGTCTGAAATTGGTAAAGCAAAATTCAGTAATGACAAGTACAGAGTACAACACTTAGGAAGGAAAAATCAAATACACAGCTACAAAGTGGGGAAAACTGGCTATGTAAATATGAGTCAACAGTGTGGTGCTGTTGTGACAAAGGCTAATCTCATTCTGGGGTGTATTAACAGAAGTGTTGTATATAAGACACAGGAGGTAACTGTCCCACTCTGCTCAGCACCGGTGAGGTCTCAGACTGAGTACTGTGTCCAGTTCTGGGTGCTGCACTTTAAGATAGATGTGGACAAATGGGAGAAAGTCCAGAGGAGAACAACAAAAATGATCAGAGCTTTAGAAAACCTTACTTCTGAAGAAAAGTTGAAAGAGAAGGCTGAGGGGGACCTGACAACAGTCTTCACAGAAGTCAAAGGTTGTTACATAGGGAACAGTGATCAATTGTTCTCCTGCCCACCAAGGGCAAGATAAGAAGGAATTGGCTCAGTTTGCAGCAAAGGAGACTTAGGTTAGATATTGGGGAAAGCTTTCTAACTCCCAGGCTATTTAAATACTGGACCAGGTGACCTAAGGAGGTTGTGCAGTCCCATCACTGAACAGGTTCGACAAACACCTGTCAGGGCTGGTCTAGGTTTCCTTGGCCCTGCCTCAGCGCCAAGGGCTGGACTTGATGGCCTCTTGAGGGCCCTTCCAGCCCCACACCTCTATAATGTTGTATGATAATATCTTGGCATTCTAAGACCCACCCCACCTGAGACATATTGGGGGCTCTGCCTAGCTCCTGCTTGGACAGGTGTCCACCCCACATACACACCAGCCCTGCTGGCACTAACTCAGCATTGCCAACTGCAAACGCTGAAAAATCCCGAGTCAGGGCCCTAAAACTCACGCGTATTTAATCACTGCTACAGGTTGGGCTTCTGGCTCTTTGGCTTTGGGTCTAGCAGCAGTTCAGAGTCACTGGGGCTGCACTACACACCTCCCCTGCAGCCAGGAGGCTAGGAACATCCTTACCTTTCCCAGTGAAAGTGGAGATTCTCCCCTAATCCTGGGACTCCGGGAGCTGGCGCTTTCACAAACACCCAAGCACTACAAGTCGCCAGAGCTGGCAACACAGCTGACTGGTCAGTCTCAGCAGAGGACAGAACTGAGTGGGCCTTGGAGACCAGATCTTCCCCGCCTGGGGTCCCTCCAGGGTAGGCTCCCCTTGCACTGCCCATGCTTGTTCCAGGGAATCAGCACCCACTATCCTGTCCCTTTCATCTGCATTGGACTCTCCTTGGACTGACATCATCACAGATTCATATATTACACCAGTCGGCTCTCAGGAATCCCTTCCAGGCCTAGGAGAGGCAGGGTTCTCCCGGGGCCGGAGTGGCTGCACTGGGCAGCTGCTGGGCAAATAGCGCAGGGAGCACTTGTAAGTCAGTTTGCTCCGGGCCATTCTCAGGCACCCATCGCCAGCCCTGGGCTGAGCCCATGGAGGAGTCTCCTGTCCTGGGACAGGCTGGAAATACACAGACTCTGCATGCTGGGTTTTCTCTTTGAAAACCTCCCCCACGCAAAGCAGATGTACAAATGGTTCATGTGGAAGGCGCATGTCGACCACTTGAAAGCTCATGGTATGAAATAGCTGGTAAACCATGGCCACTCCTCTGCCGCTCGGTGGGAGCGCTATTTATGGAGCTGTTGGTGCCACCCCGGGGTTAGCTCAATAGCTGTGGCACAACGTTCTGCCAAGCTAGCGCCCCCCTGCACACCCCTCCCCACAACCAGCAGAGCAGCCTGGGAACGGCCCCAATGCCAGCAAAAGCACCGTCACACTCCGAGATGGAGCTGGCCAGACATCCCCGGTAGGGCTTCCCCAACCAGGTCTCGATGGACAAACTAGCTAGAGGTACACGGCGGAGCCCTGCCTGCACACCTGGGGATGTCATGCTCCAGGCAACCTCTGGGACAGCACCACAGACCCCACGTCCCAGACTCCTCTACAGCTCCCCAATCTGTCAGCTGCTGGGCAAGGGGGGAAACAGAGCCCTGTGGGCCAGGAGGGGCTCCTTGATCACCAAAGAGGAAACCTCAGCCTAGTCCCTTGGGACCTCAGGGGCTGGCGAAGGGAGCAGTGGGCAGAGCCAGTGAGCAGCAAGGACAGCACAGAAGCCATGCTGTCCAAGGCAGAACTTCCTGAAGGGCCCACTGAGCTACATACAAGGTGACGAGGAGAGTCCACCGCTCCCAAAGAAAGGGATGTCAGCACCGGGCAGAAGGAGGGTCAGCACCCATGCCCTGAGCCGTGGGAACGCGGGCTGGGCTGCCAGAGGGAGCAGTGGCCCCTGCTACTGCTGCACACACAGAGACACCTGAGCTGGTCAGAACTGAGAGAGACTAGAGAAGATGGAGTCTCCTGGAGATTCACCATGTGTTTCCTTGGAGCCGCCGAGAGCATCAGTGCGCGTCCCCATTCCCCTGTCCAGTGAGTCTGTCCCGTCGCTGTGTGGGTCCGTCGCACGGCAAGAGGGCAGAGAAAAAACACTCGCTACAATAGGAAAATGTGATTCTACAAACACATCCGTTTGCAGGGGGTGTGGGGGAGTAAGGGGGGGAAGCAACCGGAACAGGAGCAGCACCTAAAAACTACTTAGCTTTGTTTCTCAGTAGACTGGGTTTCAGGTTGGCAGTGCCCTTTAGCTCACCACTCTGAGCCCTGGCCACCCATCTCCAGCCCCTTGACTCAGATGGCACTTCAGTCTGGGTGGGTGGCGCGGGCACTGGCTTTATCACACTCTCCACAAGGCGCCCTTTAGCTGTGCTCTGCTAGGTCGCGCCAATGCACTAACCCTGCCGCTCTAACTGGGATCGATGCTGTTCTCCGTCTCTGTATGTATTTGGATTTAGCAGAAGTGCCCGCAGAGTCTCACGCCCTCAGCACTTACCAAAACTCCACATGGATCAGTCTCCACAAAAGGATCTCCCGCCCCAACACCAAGAAACTCCTCACCAGGGACAGCCTGGCAAGATGGGCTCTGCAAAGCAATCCAGGCTCTGTCAGACCGGGAGGGGGCTAGCGGGGCCTTTGCCAGAGGTTCTCCTGCCACTTGCCCTCCAGTTTCGCCCACACGGCTGGTAGTTCGGATGCCTCAGCTGATCACAGTGATGAGCTACCACTGAGCTGATCAGAACAGGACAGCTCCACGGCACGCCGAGTTGGGTCCCGCCAGAACCAGCATCGTTGCACCCCTGCTCTAGGCTGCACCTCCCTGTCCTGCGGGAAGGTCTGGCCAGCCCCGAGTGGTTCTGAGTTAGGTGAGACACTACTAGCTCCAGCACCACCCTGAGCCCTGGCCACCCATCTCCAGCCCCTTGACTCAGATGGCACTTCAGTCTGGGTGGGTGGCGCGGGCACTGGCTTTATCACACTCTCCACAAGGCGCCCCTCTAACCCCACGGCCTTGATTCATGCCTAGGCCC
This sequence comes from Chelydra serpentina, assembly GCA_037349315.1. Classification (NCBI taxonomy): domain Eukaryota; kingdom Metazoa; phylum Chordata; order Testudines; family Chelydridae; genus Chelydra; species Chelydra serpentina. The sequence continues at coordinate 57,598 of JBAIAC010000267.1, forward strand.
CAGCAGTACAATCCAGGAGCACCAAGGGATGGCCGCTGTCCTTCCCCACCCAACCTACTCCACAGACACAAGATGAACACCTCCCCGCCCGCGGAGGAGACAGGTACATTGATAACCTCAGTGTGACAAAGGGGGGAGCTGACGCACGGACTGGGGAAGGGACCTGCCCAAGGTCACACAGTAAGTCAGTGGCAAAGTCAGGAGTAGAACCAGGCTCCACATTCTGCGTCTGAAGCGCCAGCCCACCTGCACTAGGGCAGTACCCCCTGATCAAGAGAGGGAAGGGCTCCACCAACTCCTCTCTGAGGGATTCTCACTGCCATGCAGCGTGCAGAGTCCAGCCCCAGAGAGACTACACCTGGGAGCAAGATGAATAGCAGGGGTTTCTCGCTGGTGAACTCCAGAGATTTCTAGCCAGCGGCTGAGAAGGAGCTAAATCTGGGGTCCTGGGTTTACTGGGTGTGTTTGCGTGAGGGCATGGTTGTGTCCTCGCTGCACACATTCCCTTCCCACAGGAAGGAAGTCCCCTCTGCGTATCCTCTCTGTACAGGCAGGTCTCCTGGGGCAGGCTGGCTGGCTGGGGCGAGCGTCTCCCCCGCCGCAGTTTGGTCAGGTCGGTCAGTGCCATTCACGCCGGCGCAGCCAACCCTCCTTTGTCGTCAGCAACTGGAACCAGAGCCCTTCTGGGCTGTCTCATCGGCACCCACAAGTCCTGATTATGGCCCCGTGGCCTAAAGTCTTTCCTCCCACGACCGCAAAGGGAAAAGTTTCCACATTAAAAACCTAAAACTGGCAACAAGGTGCCCATGCAGGAACCTCTTAAACTGGCCATTAAAGTTTATAAGTCAGACGGGCACCAAGCGCGAAGGAAAACAGAGCCGCTCCTTCTGGGGCAGCCTGACCACTGCTTTCCCCTGAAGCCACAGGGCTGATGTCACGAGATGAGTTCACTTCCATCACCCACTGCCTGGCCATCAAGAGTCCTGTGTTTACTCGCACGGCCCCCCAGCACTGTCACTCACAATACAGCCAGTCTGTTTGCTCTCTGAGGCTGGCAGCCCAGGGCCTGGCGAGGAAAAGGAAAAGAAATAACAGAAACAACAAACCTCAGCGCCCACCGGGCAGCCTGCAAAACATGGAGACGAGGTCAGCCCCACTGGCACCAGGACAGCCGGCTCCTCTGGCCTTCTCACCATGGGGTGCACCAGGGCACCAACCATCTCACCGCAGGGCGCACGAGGGGGGTGTTGACCTCACCATGGGGCACTAGCAGATCAGCCTTCTTGCTGGGGGATGCAGCCTTGTTCCATCCAGTCTGTCGCCAGAGATCAGCGACCAGCCCCTCCACACTGCTCTCAGCCAACTGCCTGTCTCCCCTTCCCTACAATGCGTGGCCCCAGGGACGGGGGAACAGAAAGATACAACATGACCCTAATGCACCAATGTGGGCTGGTGGGGGCCAAGACTTACACGCTGCAGCTGGACAAGGGGTGAGCAGGGCCACCCTGACCCAGGTGAACGTGCTCTCCAGATGCAGCATAGCTAGCAGAGAGCCCCACAAGACAGCCTGTTCAGCTACAGCCCAGCGGCAGGACTAGTTGGTCCAAGCACCGACCCCACCTGGCCCACGGGCCCCTCTAGTGGTGAGCCGGGAGACGCCACCCTGGCAGTTACCACCCCATGAGCCATGTATAAGGCCAGAAGGGGTCACCAGGTATCCAATCTGACCTGCTGTGAGTGTATCACAGGCCACCAATCCCACCCAGCCCCCGCATATGAACCCAACCATGGAAAGGAGACCCACAGGAAACTAGCCCACGATGTGCCACAGGCAGAGGAGAGGAGGGAGCGAGGGGCACCAGTGCCCAAGGCCCCCGCCATGGCAGGGCAATGCTGACGTGAGATACACCCAGATGAACCTGGCAAGTGACCCACACGCTGCAGAGGAAGGAGACAAACCCCCAAGGTCCCTCCCCACCCCACATACGGCATCAGCTAGACCCTGAGCGTGTCAGCCAGAGCCAGCCAGCCACACACCTGAGAGAGAGAATGCTCGGTGCCACCTCAGAGCCCTGCCCCTCCCTGCCCGATGGCCTGTCTCCAGCCGTGGCCAGCCCTGATGCTTCAGAGGCAGGAGATAAAAAACAGTCCCCCTGTCCCTCAGATAGCTAGGCTGCAGGGGGGAATGCCAGCCAGGGGCAGGTGCCAATGACTCTCTGAGCAGGACTTGGCTATAGGGATCACTGTACTTCTTGGCCCAGATCCTGCCTACCGGGGAAATTCAGCTGAGAGGCACACAACCCTTCAGGGGCTGAGGGATGGAGTGAAGAGGGAAGACGAGAAGACCTAGATCTGCCTGGCCTGGCCAAGGAACAGCATGACTGTCTGCGACACCCGAGGGGTGTCATGGCCTGGTGAGGGCCCAGGAAAGCTGCTCTCACTTCCTGCTGTTGTTCCGAGCCAGGGGGCTGGGGGTGTCTCACCTGCTCACACCCCTCGCAGCCTCTGGCCACCGCCCACCAGAGGTTTGTGGGTTATGTTGACAGCTTACGTCACTGGCCACAGTCCTTCCCGCACATCCTCCGAACCTCAGCACCATTGCCAGGCAGGGCTGAGCTGGGCAGCCTCCTGTATGTGCCCGGGAGCAGGTAGATGTGCCAGCCCTCCACACCCCAGCCCCTGTGAGTCAGCACCCACAAGCACACGCTCACACACAGCCCCACCACTCAGATCCACGGGAAAAGAGAAACGAAAACACCCAAACACAACAGGGCAGCCTCAGCGAACAACTGCTTGTTAAGTTAAAATTAAACTTTGCACAAATATTGACCTTTGGAGGGGACAGAAACTAGTCCCGATATATTTACCAGCTTTAAAAATGGGACTGACCACAGGTGCCCTATACGCGTAGCCGGATAAGAAGAGGCCGCAGTGGCACCTGGATGTGGGGGCGGGTGGGGGGGCATTCCTAACCCCTCCCCACAAGGTAGCTCTGCTTCCGCACTGCCCACTCCCACTGAGCTGGACACATTTAAAGAGCATGAGAAAGAAGAAGAGGTGGCAGAGACCCTGGCTAGGTTTCGCCTTCCTCTGCGGTGTGGCGCATGGGTCACTTGCGGGCTTGAACTAGAGTAAATGCTGGAGTCTCTGTAACTTGAAGTCTTTAAATCAAGATCTGAGGACTGCAGCAGCTCAGCCAGAGGATCCCATGGCAGGAGTGGGGGGAAGGGAGAGGCCTGCGATGTGCAGGTCAGACTGGATGATCATGATGGTCCCTTCTGGTCCTAGTGAGTTTAAGGCAAAGGCTTGGGGCAGGGGGAGGAGAGGAAGCCAAGCACCACATCTTAAATGGAGCCTGACAAAGACCCAGTGACACTAGGTTTCTCTTCTCAGGGCAGGGCACAGCAGGGTCTGCTGGTGTCAGACTCAAGGGGGAATCCTGTGCCCTTGGGAGCTTCACCAGAACCAGGGTGTAGCACCATTCACTCAAGAAAGCCCTTCTCCCAAGAGCCCTAGGCCCAAGAAATACGGAGCTGTTAGCAAAAGCTCGTGCAATGCTTATGTGACCCCATCGGGCTCTCCCATGGCTGGACAATCACAGGGCCAGCGCCTGCCTCAGGATGGGCTGCTCTTTCAGCAAGAGGCCCTGACACCAGCAGCGGGCGATTCCTTTCACCTGGCCAATCATTTGGCAATTCGCAGTGCAGAGCATAGAGGGAGATTCCCACACCTGAACCATTATTTTTAGGGGACAAATCTGAGGAACTGTCCCAGACTGAGGCATCAGTAAAAGGAGGTTTTGGAACAAATCGATAAATTAAACAGCAGTAAGTCACCAGGACCAGATGCTATCACCCAAGAGTTCTGAAGGAACTCAAATATGAAATTGCAGAACTACTAACTGTGGTGCATAACCGATCACTTAAATCAGCCTCTGGACCAGATGACGAGCATTGCTAACGTAACGCTGATTTTTCAGAAGCAATCTTGGCAATTACAGGCCGGTAACCCTAACTTCAGTACCAGGCAAACTGGTTGAAACAATAGTAAAGAACAGAATCACCAGACACAGAGATGAACATGATACTTTGAGGACGAGTCAACATGGCTTTAGTAAAGGGAAAACATGGCTCACCAATCTATTAGAATTCTTTGGAGAGGTCAACAAACGTGGATATAGTGTACTTGGACTTTCAGAGCGCCTTTGATAAGTACCTCACCAACGGCTCTAAAGCAAAGTAAGCAGTCATGGGATAGGAGGGAAAGTCTTCTCATGGATCAGTAACTGGTTAAAAGACAGGAAACAAAGGGTAGGTGTAAATGGTCAATTTCCACAGTGGAGACAGGAAAATAGCGGGATCCCCCAAGGATCTGTACTAGGGCCAATGCTGTTCAACATAATCATAACTGATCTGGAAAAAGGGGTAAACAGGGAGCTTTACTCAAGATAGTTAAGTCCAGCGCTGACTGCGAAGAGCTACACAGGGATCTCACACAACTGGATGACTGGGCAACAATATGGGAGATTAAATCAAATGTGGATAAGTGTAAAATAATGCACATTGGAAAACATAATCCCAACTATACATACAAAATGATGGGATCTAAATTAGCTGTTACCACTCAAGGAAGAGATCTTGGAGTCATTGTGGATAATTCTCTGAAAACATCTGCTCAACGTGCAGCAAAAGTCAAAAAAGCGAACAATGTTAGGAACCATTAGGAAAGGGATAGATAAGAAGACAGAAAATATCATAATGCCACTATATAAATCCATGGTGTACCCACACCTTGAATACTGCATGCATTTCTGGTTGCCCTATCTCAAAAAAGATATATTAGAATTGGAAATAGTACAGAGAAGGGCAACAAAAGTAATTAGAGGTATGGAACAGCTCCCATATGAGAGGTTAAAAAGACTGAGATTGTTCATCTTAGAAAAGAGACATCTAAGGAGGAATATGATAGAGGTCTATAAAATCATGAATAGTTTGGAGAAAGTGAATAGGGAAGTGACATAACACAAGAACCAATAAAGTTATCCAATGAAATTAATAGGCAGCAGATTTAAAACAAACGTAAGGATGTACTTCTTCACACAACACAGTTAATCTATGGAACTCCTTGCCAGGGGATGTTGTGAAGGCCAAAAATATAACTGTGTTAAAAAAAGCATTGGATAAGTTCATGGAGGATAGGGCCATCAATGGCGGTTAGCCAAGATGGTCAGGGACACAACCCCATGCTCTGGGTGTCCCTAAACCGCCGACTACCATAAACTGGGACTGGACAACAGGAAATGGATCACTCAATAACTGCCCAGTTCTGTTCATTCCCTCTGAAACACCTGGCACCGGCCACTGTAGGAAGACAAGATACTGGGCTAGCTGGACCATTGGTCTGACCCAGTGTGGCCGTTTTTATGTTATGTTCTCAGATTATGTTCCTGTTCCCTGTCCACACTACAGCCTCCTACAGGGGTTCAACCTGGCAACTGCTCCCAATGTGGACAGAGTCACAACACTGCAACCAGAGAGCAGAGCAGCCATCAGGAATTAATCAGTTCCAGGCTCTGCTCAGAGACATCAGAACACCCTGCCGCTGGGCATGTGGTGAGAAGCACTTACACTGGCTCACTAACACAGAGGACAGGCCATGGGGAAACAGACCCACAGCAGAGAGGGGCCATGGGGAGGAGCGGAGGAAAGAGAGCTCCCATGGGTGGGGCTGCCATGACACTTGCCTAGAGTAGCAGGCCTGTGGGTTCCATGGCAGGTTGGACCCAGTTCTGCAGCATGGGCCCATGGTTTTGACGCCTCGGGAGCAGCAGTTGGGGAATTCCGTGGCAGGTTCAAGTGGGGTGGGAAGGAGGGCGTTTTCCTGAATGCCGGAGGAAGGGGGCCAGCACAATCAGGGCAGATGCCTGGGTTACGGATTCGAATAGTAAATTCAGTCCCTAAAGCTTTTCAGCGTACGCAGACTCTCGTATGGAGCTGGGATGCTCACCGGTGTATGATCCAACACAGATTCCTTCCACCAACAGTTGTTTGTGATGATGGAGTTTTTTGCTGTGCTCTCCATGGGGCTCAGCAGTTTCAGTGTCACTGGGGTGGCCCAGCTCGGAATCTCCTCCTCCCACCCCATGGATGCCACTGTAGTCAGCTTCAGTGGTTCTCCTCAGCTGCTGCTCTACTCTCTAGGCAGCCTGGCTCCCCTGCTTCCTGGCTGCAAGCTGGACTCTAGCTCTGGCTCCGACTACCACCTGCCTGGTTCTGTGGAACAGCACATACTTCATCCAATTAACTCCCCCGTGTAGGGAATGGTACGGCGTAAGAGGCAGCTGCAGGCAGGACCAGGCAGGGCAGGGTGACAGAAAACAAAATGCTGGGTGCCACCTACAACAAAATAAATAATTTGGCTGAATGGTATCTTGGAGAAAGGCACATTCGACAGCCCCGGAATCATGGAGTTAAGAGGGCCCTGAGTGAGGGGACTGGGCAGTACATACCTCTCGGAGCCATTGTTTCAGGCTCTCTGCAGACCCAGGCAGGCACTGGGTTACATTTGGGTCACATCTTCAGGGGTCTCTTCATAACCACGAGGGACAGAAATTTGTTTTTTAAAACGTCAGCCAAGACTGTGGATCACTGTTATGCAGCACGGAGTGAATTCTGCACCGAATTCCACGTGGGGCCCTGCATGTAACCCAAACAGCTCACCTCCAAACTCACAAATTCATTCATCTTCTCTAGAGCGCCAACCCCACAGCAAGAGAGAGGATAATGCCATCCATAGCCACATACTGCACAGGACACGAGACAAAGGCCTAAGCGGACAGTGTACTAGCCACAGTGAAGACCAGATTAAAACCACCAATTAGAATGGTACAGCTCCCTACAGGAAACCTTCACAAAATCGATGACCTTAGTAGAATAAAAACCAAAAGGACAGGCAGCTGTGCCCAATATCAACCCAGGCATCACAGAACAGGAACAGCATCCGGGAGACACCGAGCACAATGGACTAAATAGCCCAGCCCAACAGAGGAGAGAGAAAACCCAAGAAAGTTTCTACCCCACCATCCCACGGTGAAGCAAAGTGAGCCAGAGTGTCCCTGGCTGGCAGCAGCAGAGAGGATTTCCCACTCCGAGATGAGGAAGAGAAGTGGCACGTATTTCCAGAACAAAGAGCTGCTGAAAATCGCCCCCCTGCGCTTAAACCCTACAGTGAGTGAGAAGTACCATGTCAGGGCCCGCACAGGCGACAAGGGGGCACAAGGTCAAACCCCATCCTTGCTGGGAAGCCCTGTGCCTGGCAGATGACAGACACTGGGTGATGACTTGGCCAAGAGCGTCAGCAGGAACTGACCTGCTATGGGGTGCAATCGCACACAGACAGCACTTCCTGCCAGTGAGGTGCTGGGCTGGGCACCGTCTCCCAGTGGAAGGACCAGGAGCCCCATGGCATCTGACATTTAAACGCAGTCTCGCTCAGGTCTTGGAGGTGTCAGTCTTGGGATCAATCCTGTGCTGACCCTCGGAAGGGGAGGGAGGCATTAGAGGGGACTAGAGGGTCTTTTCCATCCCTGTTTCTTTGATTCCATGGCACTTCCTTTACCAATTCACTTTAAACGCAAGAATCTCTGTGCGAACATGAAGGGCTAAGTGCTCAGGCTCTGTGCAGCCTGGACAGTGCTCCCTTGTCCCTACACTCCATGACACGATACCTCCTTCAGTTACAGGAGCGCACACCAGTTCTCCAATAGCTCAGCGCCTCAGATACGCACAGGGGCACCCAGTACTAGAGCCTCGTCTCTCGCTCTGTGTTGCTGTGATAGCCCAGTGCTGTTTCTCCTGACTGAAGAACAGCCAAACCTCGAGAGCTGTGGTGCACCTGGGGCCCAGCCAGCTGCCTGAGAAGTCCTTCAGGCTATGCCATCTAAGGTACGAGCACTGCCCGGCAGAAGAGCCCTCCAGAGCTGCCCCAAGGAGGCAGGGAGGGGGCAACACGCAGTGACTTGAGAAGTGATTCAAAAAGTACCTCTAATCACATGCTACAGGGAGAAAAGTGGGAGCGCCTGGGGACAGAGGCTGTCTTCTGCCCTGCTCTGAGTGCACTGCTGGGGCTTCACCCCGAGAAGGCCCCCAAAGAGCTGTGCAGCCCTGAGACCACATGTGCACATGCCCCCGGAAGGACCTGACAACACGTGCAAACACATGTGTGCATGCAAGCACATCTGGGCACAGCTGCTAGCTTGTGCAAAGAGAGTGCAAGAGCCTGAAGCCTGGCCTGGAGGAGTGAGCACACAGCCTGGCTGTGCCTGACAGCGCCTGCAGGGAAAAGCCAAGCACAGGCGTGAGGGCCTGCATGCAATAGAAAGCATGTGCAAAGAGACACGTGTGTGCCTGACAGCAAATGAGTGCAAAGAGGAGAGCATGTGCACAGAACTGAAAGCACGTGCAAAGGAACCGGTGTGTGCACGCCTGCTGTCACGTGTCACTCCAATCCCTGGGAAACCAGGTAGACAGCAGTGTGGAAAGCTCCATGCATGCACAGGGCGATCCCGGACCTAGGAAATGCTGAACAGAGTCTCATTCAGGCCGATGTAGAACACTGCTAAAACACACAAAACTCCTTTGACTAATGGGCGAGCGGGAAAGAGGATCTATAATTACCAGCAACTGTTTGAGATGGTCGCTGCCCAGAGACGTGTACGGAGCAAAACCACTTGAAACGAGCCCCGGATGAAAGGCGAAGCCTGGGGGTGTTTCAAGCAGTCCCTCATGTAATGATCCCAGTCCTTCCAAAATAATTCTGCCATATTAAAAAAACCCCAAACCTCAGCTTAATCGGCCTGCACCACTGGGACTAGTGAGCCCTGGGAAGCTGGGAAGGGAAGCAGAACCGGCTTCCAATTAGAGCCTCGTTAGAAAGAAAAGCTGGGGAGCTATTCCAGAACAGGGCGCTGCGAAGCAGGCCAGGAGCGAGCCGAGCTGAGCTGTCCACTCCAACTGCCAGGAAGGACAGACAGCAGCACAGGTGGGGATAACCCAGCGCTCCTCCAGGCGCACAGCCCTGCCACACCAATAGCTCCCCCAGGGTCGCAGTTCCAGCCCTACAAGCCATTCTGTGGGGTGGAGAGACAGTGCGTGGGGAGAGGTAGCAGCCAGTCCCATGTGGCTAGAAGGGAGGCGGGCAGGGGTGATGCTAAGGGGCACAGGGGGTTATGGCTCGGAAGGAACATTTCCAAATGGTGCTGAAGCATCAGGTCATGCTCCCTGGTCTCCTACATAATGGCAAGATTCAACCGGCACTGTCATCGTCTGGCCCCTCTGCAGGCCACCTCTGTCTTGCTCCTGATCCATCTGCACTATTGGGTTCCTGAGCCACTGGCCACCTCCCACAGGCCAAGCTGTTCTAGTAGCCAAAGACAGTGGAGACGTGCAAACCTATGTCTGTACCGCTCCCCTCCCCACCCTGCCAGGGCTGCTGTGTGCCTTCGACTGACCCACCCCATGTGTCTGTGCAGCGCCTGGCACCGAGATGAGCCCTACCGGAGCACAGAGAAATACAACCCCACCGATTAGGGAGTGGGACTGAGTCCTGCTGAGCGCCTACAGCTGGAGAGGAAGCAAGTACATTGTAAATACGCCCCCACCTCCAGACAGGCCACACAACCCCACCCCCGACTCCATGTACACACACACATGCAGCCCCCATACATCCACTGCCCACACACGAACCTGGACCCCAGGAGCACAGAGCAGCCCGGGTCCCCACACAGACGCCTGGCCCCCAGGTGTGTTGAGTGCATGCATGGCTCCCTGCCCCTGTACACATGCAATATGGTGAGGGGAAGGCTGGGGCACGCACATGCACAATTCAGAGCCACAGCCTGGCACCCGCTGCAATCAGAACACGGGACCCCAAGGGCTTAGCACACTGACCATGCTCCCTCCACTGTCTGGGATAGGGAGAGGCTGAGCTCGTGCTTACAGCTCAGCACCAGGCGCAAGATCTCGATTCTACTCCCCGCTCTGCCAGTGACTCACTGGCTGACCCTGGGCAAGTCCTTTTCCCGTTCTGTGCCTCCTTGATACCAGGGACACCAGGCACTCACATGGCAAACTGGACCCCTTAGTAGCAGGCCACACCCTGGGCTGCTCCCCCGAGCCCTTTCCCCAAGCACAGTCAGTTTCTGTGCCCTCGCAGCACCCTCACCAGGGCACACACTGCACTTCCACTCAGGCATCACCACGGGGGCAGGAAGGTAACTGTGCCCCTGACTTCGCTGTGACCTCCCTGGAAAACCAGGGGAGATTCCTGCCTTCAGCCTCGCCTTCATGCACTGCTTCACACCATCCATCCATCTTAGGGCATCCCACAAGGCCCGCACCATGGTATCCAAAGGCTGCATCTTGCCTCTGGCTGTGGCCAGTGCCAGAGGCTGCAGAGAAGGTGTCCGGCCTTGGATTCACAACGTCCAGTGCAGCCCAGAGATAGCATGTGCCCTGGGGATGGCCACATGGTACTGTAGGATGGGTACCACGGGCAGCACTGGACGGTCTCCTGAGAGGTGGTGAGGCTCCTGTGGTGGAGGGCACTGGCACTAGCCTGGGGGATGTCGAACAGGGGACGTTCCTGCCCTGGACACAGAGCAACCAGCATGGCATCACCTCTTAACCATAGAGGGGGGAGCAGGTAAAGTCATATGCTAGGAGCCCCTACAGAGAGCTCCAGTCCACTGCCCAGAAAAGGGTGGTGAGGACACAAGGCTGCTCCCAGAGCCCCCACCTGCCTGGCCTCACGCACCGGGCCCAGCACAGCTCCTCCAGCTTGTCCCCTACCCGCCGGGCCATCACCAGGTCCGGAGTGAGCAGCTGAGCTGGTTATGCTCAGCATGACCACCAGGGGGCACCCCAGCTCACAGCAGGCTCTGCCGCAGCATCTGCCTAGCTGGGTTTGTTTATAAACGGGATTTTAAATTTCCCCAGCCCCATCCCTCCCACTCCCTCCCACCTGCCTCCACTTCCAGGTACCAGGAGGGGCCAGGCCAAGCTCCTGGGGCAGGACAAGTTGGGCCGGGGGAGCAGGATAGCCCAAGGATCCGCTGGTTTGCCTGCAGGCCTGAATAAAGGGTGGATGGACACAGCCTGCCCGAAGCAGCCTCTCCTTCCCATCCCGCAGCCTGGGGCCCATCCAACACAAAGTTAATTTCTAGCCGTGGGTAACCACCAGTGCCGGGGCTGGGATGATTTATCTCCTACCCACCTGGGTCAGATTTATGAGCCACATCCCATGGCTGTTATAAAGGCCATGCCTGTGCGTTTCAGCCACCCCAGCTCCACCGTGTGGACATGCTCCTCCTCCACCTCATTTACAAGCCTTCCACCATCACGGAAACCTGACAGCCCACGAAAGAACAGTAAACAGCACAGCAAACAACACACACTGGAGTCCAATGTGGGGCATGCCAGCCCGGGAAGCCACAAAGGGCTCCTGCTTTCGGGACCTGTTCAAGAAAACAGAGTGGGATGTAACCTGGGCCACCGCAGGCTTTGACAGGGGTCGGGAGGCGCCATTAATAGCCAGGCCAGAGGAGACGCTCGTATACTGGCCTTGGATGAATATGGAGAGGGGCCAAATGCTGGCCCTCCTGCCCTCCCCCCAGGAACAGCCAGGTTAGGGGTCAGCTGGGCCCAGGGGGACTGGTGGGTTCCTGAGGGGCTGGGGATGAGCAAGTAGGGAAGCCAGATGCAGAACATCAGTTGAAGTGGCACAGCTACTGGGTCGTGCCCACACCCACCCCAGTGTCCACCAGGAGGGCAGGACCAAGGACCCAGGCTGTGCTGGTGGAGTGCGAGAGCCCCTCCCCTGCGTGAGACCAGCATGCAGATGGCCCGGACAGGTGAGAGACGCTCACTCTACTCTCCAGCCCTCGTGCCGTCACCACAGATCCCCTGGGCTCACCCAGGGCTGAAGCAGCAGCAGCAGCAAGGGGCAGAAAGGAGACTCACTCTCAAGGCGCTCAGGCTGGGAAAGGCAGAACAGCCCCTGCCCGTGGCGGGCTCAGCACAGCCCTCCCCACCAGCGAGTGGGCTGATCATCCTGACCCAGCCACTCAGACAGCCACAGACTTGAGCCAGGGTGATGCTGCAGGAGGCCTGGGGCAGGGCGCTCGAATTCCTGTGCGAGATCAGCCAGCGCCCACGTCTCCTGTCCTTCAGGGCACGAGGGGGGAGTGTCTGCTCAGGCCTTCCCTCCACAGCGCCACCGCAGAACGCCTGCCAGCAGCCACTAAGCACGACCTCCATTCGGCCGAGCCTGAGCTGTGGCAGACAGGAGCGATACTCCTGGCACCCGATGCTAGGGTGATGGGATGCAAATTAGATTCCCTCAGACGCGGCTGGCAGACCAGTAGACCCAAGCAGCAGCCTGCTCGGATGTCCTGGCATGTGAGGGCATCGCCCTCGCGACATGGCGCCTATGCAAAGAGCATCGCAGCCCGGGCGGGCTGGGTTTGCACGTCACAGGGCCGTACAGATGGGTCACACTACGGACAGGCCCTGCACTGCTGGGCCATCTCAGCGAGGCCTTGCCCAAGCTTTGCTGGCTGGCACAGGAAAACGGCAGGGCTGTTAGGGTGACGAATACCAGTCCAGAGGCCACTTCAGCCCTGAGGTAGCGGGACAGGAAAAGGTGCCACAAGGGGCAACTGGGAGAAGCTGTCTAACCATGTCCATGGGCCACAGGATCACAGTCCTGTCACTGTCACCTCATCACCCCACAGCGAGCTCCTTGGGGCAGGGCAGGTGAGCAATGCCCCTGGCCAGGGCCTCAGAGCCCTTCCACAATCAACCAACCACCCAGGGGCACAGCACAGCAAGAACAGCAGGGGACTGGCATGGCCAGACTCCAGCAGTGCCGCATGGGCAGCAACAAACCCACTCCCCTAAAGACAGGGGAGCTCAGCCCGTGTGCCGTCCCCAGGTGCTCTGCAGCATTGATAGCGGCAGCGCCTGCCAGGGAGAGAAGAGAGCCTTGTTCTGGGGCCAAGACTAAGCCGATTCAGTGCTGGTCTCCCCTGAGGCTTCTCAGGGGAAACATGGCTCTGTAATGGCTGTGTCTGTGAGCATATGGAAATGCCAGTAAAACCTGTATCAAATGCTGTATGGATCTATACATATATGTGGATCTGTGGAGAGAACTAGGAAGTTAAGAGTACACAGGGAACTGGGGCAGGACGGCTTCCCCCCGAGCTGTAAACACACACAAGAGACCCAAGGGAAGCCACTGAAGCCAGCAGCAGCAGGGAGCTGTGGAGACAGCCAGGCGCTGGGAGGGAGCAGGAGGGGTGGGGAGCAGACGCAGCTCCTCCAGCATGCGGCAAGTCAATGGCGGGAGATGGATGGGGCACGAGGTTATGCACAGACAGGAAGAGGATTGGGAGCCAGCACCATGACAGGGACTGGGCGATGCAGAGAAGGGAGCGTCCCCTCTACAGGAGCGGGGAGCCCCTTGCCAGAACCCTGCACTCAGCTCTGGGCCCCTCAATCCCAGGAGCCTCCAGGTGCAAAGCAGGATGGAGCAGCCCTTGCTACCCGGCTCGGGGCGGGGTGGGAGGGGAGCTAGGATATCCACGAGCTGGAGGGAGCCCAGAGAAGTGCCACCAAAATGACGGGAGAAGAAGAGTGCTGGGTCTGTGCAGCTGGACAAATGGGTGGCTGCGAAGGGGCTGGGGGGACTGGCGGCACACACCTGGGAGGCACACTCAGCAAGGAGGGAGTGACGCTGGCGGGGCCCAACAGGGGGACGTGATCACAGCTTGCGGATGGAATTTAGGCTACATTTGGGGGGAACATCCTGCCACTGAGCTGTGACAAGAACGTGGATCTAAGGGTTGGTGTCTGCCCGGCATGGCCATCACCTGAGAGCAGTGAGCCCTGCCCAGCCGCCCCACTGGGCAAAGTGCTGTGTGCTGGGTTGCGGGGCTCCCCCAGAGGTGGCTACAGAGCTGAGGGGCACAGCCAGGTCCTGGGGGCTGGGAGGGAGGTGTCAATGCAAGAGGCTCAGGATGCCTGGAGGGGCCGTTTGGCTCGAAGCACAGGCCACCAAGCGCATGAACCAATGTTAACAATGGCACTCAATCGCATCAGCCAGACAACACCAGCAGGAGGCTCTGCCAGGCCACACTCACCCCAGGAAACACCTGGGGAATCGCCCTGTAACCCGCCCCACACCCAGGCTCTGGCCAGGCAAAGGAAAGCAAGTCCCAGAGTCCAGGGCCCTGCCTGCAGCCCTCTCCTCACCACACCAGCAGACATTTGGATCCAGCCAGGACAATTCAGGGCGGGGGCCTGAGAGTGGTGGGCTAGACGGCCTCCTAAGTCCCATTGGCTGTCCCCCCACACCCTCTCCCACATGGAAGTGGATCTGAGTCCAAACCTGCACCCATCAGCCCTGCCAGGGGATGGCATGGGGGTCACGGGGAAGGGGTATGCTGCTGCCCCAAGGGAAGATTTTCCCCAAGGTGTTTTTTAATTGAACAGATTTTTTTTTTTAATACTAGCGACAAAAATATCACGGGCCACAATACCAGAGGAGTTAGATGCTCTGGCTAAAATAGTCAAGAGTGAAATAATGATCAATGCTGGCATTTCCCTCATCATCACTAGGGTTCAGTGTTAACAGCTTGCTAAGATGAGTGGGAGCAGTTCTCAACACTCAAAACTTGCACTTCACGCTGCCTGCAGACTCAGGCAGGCTGCCAGCTAGGCCACGTTAGGAAGGGTTTCTTCAGAACCAGAAAGGTTAGAGGGGTTTTTTATTGAAAAGTTACATTCAACTCCTGGGGCTGGTGGCCCTGTGATAGAGCAGAGCAGATTTGGATTAAATCTCAGGAAAAACTTCCAAACTGTAAGAACAGTCGGACAATGGCACAGATGCCTCGGGAGGTCGTGGAAGCTCCTTCACTGGAGGTTTTCGAGAGAAGGCTGGAGCCGTCTGTGTGGGATGGGTGAGACCCAACAAGTCCTGCATCTTGGCAGGGGTTAGACTAGATGACCCTTGCGGTCCCCTCTAACCCTATGGGTCTATGGTTCTATGATTCGATGTGGTGCTCCCACACCTCACCCCTGCTACCATTCAAATGCACAGCTCCATCCCCCAGAAAGCAAACTATTAACACAACAGCTGATGACAGCTTCCTGCCCCATCATATCACTGCTGCATTCTGCAGCTCACCCATTTGGTATGAAGGGGCACTCCCCTCCCACACAGCTTGACTGCCAGGCAGCAGCCACCAACGTGTTTACAGAGTTTTAGCAGCATCTAGGAGCTACTTCCTGAAGACCACAGTGTATTAAGTAGAACATGTTGATATTTACTGCAAGGGAAGGAGTCAGAATTAAAACAACATCTGCAGTGTTGCCAACCCCAAATATTCACCAACAATGAGCCTGGCCCAAAAATCATTTCATTTTACAAAATAATCGCCATCGCCGTCTTTTCATTTGCCTCCTGGCTTTCAGGCTTTTCTCCTCAACTATTAGAGCTAGAAACGTACTGTCCCTTCAAGTGGAAGAGAAGGGTTTCCCACAAAGTCAGGACTCCAGCCAAAAACACCAAATATCACAAGACTTGAGATCAAATGAAAAGTTGCTCGTTCTTGTGCCTGGCGGAACCTCAGAGCGAGCCGGGGAAGAGCTCTACAATCTCAGTTTTCTGTCCCCACTGACGCTGTTTGCTTTCAGCGGACACTGAAAACAGACCAAGTCAATGTTGCTTTCTCTTTCGCATGCAGTAGCGCACAGCCCTTGTACTGGGCTCTCAACACCACGGGGAGGTTTAGATCCAAACCACCAGTTTTGGCCATTGAAAGAAGAAAACTAAATCCATCGCTGACATATTTCCATCCTCTCTAGGTTTTATAAAGCAAGGGACGAGCCCCCACTCCCCAAAGCTGGAGCCTAACCTCCACGACAGCATCCGTCCACACCCCCCCTTTAACATAGCAAAGGGAAGTACAGAGAGCACAGGGAAGAACGTGTAACCCACTGGGCTCCTCATGCAACTGACCATGGTCTCGTTCGGATGAGGAAATCCAAGGCCAGAACTCAAACCAACAGCCAGGAACACGCCTCTTCCGTGCCCGCACCTGGAAGTGGCAGGTTGTGATCAGCAGGCCCTAGGGACCTCGCCCCGTGTGGAAGCCTTGCACTGAATGAGGAAAGGTGCCATGGCGCCGGGTGAAAGCTCTGAGAGCTCAGGTACAGTTGGGAAGCTCCCAGCAGAGGCTGTGAGCACCTAGGCCAGGGCAGCAGCTCCACAATGCCTGCTGACTGCCTCCAGCAGGTGCTTGGCAGGGTGGCACCAAACCCTTGGTCTCAGCCACCAAAGCCTTGCGGAATAAGCCCCAAGATGCTCAGCACCTGCTCCCTAACAGCCTCCTGAGTCGCTGCTTGGAGAAAGGAGAGAGCCTAACTCGGAGAGCTCGAAGTCACCTCAGAAAATCAGAACGCTCATAACCCTGCTGCTCCAGAGTGCCTCCGCCCCATGGGACTCCAGAGCGCCCTCCCAACCCTGCTGAAGGCACGCGGAAACAGCCAGCTCCCAGCAGCAATGCAATCCCCTCACCCCACCCTCTCGCTTCAGGGTACGCAGCGAAAGGCAACAGAGCATCCAACCGGGACTGCAGCTGGAATTGCGGGAGGCTGGGTGGAGTTACCCCAGCTGCCGCATTGCCAGGACAAGATGAGGAACAGCCCGGCACTTGGGGAACGTGCCCCAGGATCCACACTGATCCAAAGTGGCTGAGATCTCAGTTTTACCTCTCAATTGAAAGTCAGTTCAGAGCTTTCCCTACACCAGGGGTTCTCAAACTGGGGTCAGGGGTTAATACATGGGGGGTCGCAAGCTGTCAGCCTCCACCCCAAACCCTGCTTTGCATCCAGCATCTATAATGGTGTTAAATAGATACAAAGTGTTTTCAATGTATAAGGGGGTTTACGCTCAGAGGCTTGCTCTGTGAAAGGTTTGAGAACCACTGCCCTACACCATGGGGCATTAATGCTGCTCTGATTCAGAGCACCACCTGCTGGATTACCTACACAATGCCATGCAATTCCATGTTCTAACACAGCAGTTCTCAAACTTCGTTGCACCGCAACCCCCTTCTGACAACTAAAATCACTACATGACCCCAGGATGGGGGGATGGAAGCCTGAGCCCCTGAGTCCTGCCACCCAGGGCTTCAGCCCTCGGGCTTCAGCTTCGGCCCCAGTCGCTGGGGCTTGGGCTTCAGCTTCGGCCCCAGCAAGTCTAGCCCTGGGAACCCCATTACAATGGGGTCACGACCCACTTTGGGATCCCAACTCACAGTCTGAGAATCCCCGTTCTAACAAATACAAACGGCTGTGGCTAGCATAGCGTCTATACGCGGTACATATTCAGACCATCGGTGCTGTGGACAGGGCAGCAGTAACATGATCCCGTGTGGAACAGGGCCCACCCCTCACCCACGGTCAGCGGTCACACCCCTTTGCCCCTGCCCTGTGAAACTAGCCCACCTGAAGGGATGTTTATCTGGACATTGTGCTAGGGGAGCCTTGCAGTAGTTCATGGCTCCAGTACACCCCTGCCATGGGTATTTCCCTGGGCGGGGACAATGCAAAAGTCAAGGCTCCTGTGGAGCAGCGTTATCTCATCCACAGTGCACAGCCTGTGTGGGTAAGCTCCATTTAACACCACGCCAGCGCTTCACAACCCGTGTGTGTGTGCACATGCTGCGCAGACAGATCCACAAACCGGGGGGCGGGGCGGGGCAGTGCAGACAGGTCAGTGATCCACAAACCCAAGGGGGGTGGGGCAGTGCAGACAGGCCACCGATCCACAAACCCAAGGCGGGTGGGTGAGGCTGTGCAGACAAGGAGAAGTTACTTACCTTGTACAGTAACTGGAATTCTTGGAGATGTTTGTCCCTATGGATGCTCCAGCTTAGGGGGACATGCACTTTTGATCAGAGACAACAATGCCCGTTCACACACACGCCCTAGCTAACCTTGTGCCCCATACCAAGAGCATACAGGGAAGTGATGGATGAGCTGTCCTCAGTTCCTTCGCTATGACCTAATGCCGACAACACCAAGACTCCAAAGCAGAGGGCATGGAGGACAGGTAGCTAAGCTCCCACAGGGACAAACATCTCAAAGAACTGCAGTGACTGTACACACTAAGTAATCGCTCCTTCTTCCGCAGAGTGTCCCTTTGGGAGCCCCTCCTCAGTGACTCACGAGCTGTACTCTGTATTGGAAGTGGGTGCTCTGAGCCTTGCCTATGACTGTTGGAAGAACAGCAGTTCCAAAAGCAGCATCCGCCCCAGGGAAGGTGTGAACTGAAGCCCACATGGCAGCTTCGTGGCTTTCTGCAATGGGAGCATTTTTCAACAGAGCTACCAACGTAGACTATGATCCTGCGGCATGAGCCACAGCCCGAGGAGAGGGCTGAGTATTAGCAGCCTCACAGTGAGACAAAACGCAGCCAGAAACCCATCTGTCTTTGGGTTGAAAGAGGAGCCCCTTTCATTCCGTCCGTGACAGACACAATCTAGAGGAGGCCCTAATGCGCTTAGTTCTTTCTAAACAAAAAGTCAATGCTCTCCTGACATCTAAGGGGCGAGAAGCAGCTTCTCCCCTAGCTGGTGAGGTTTGGGGTAAAAAATGGCAGTTGAATGTCTTTGTTGATATGAAAGTCTGAGGTTACCTTCTCCCTACAAAAACAGGGGTGGAGGAGCTTGGCCATTAAAGCCCCTAGCTCATCTGCCCTTCTAGCAGAGGTGAGAGCCACCAAAAGGCAGTCTTCATGGACAAATGAAGCACGGAACATTTAGCCACTGGCTCAAAGAGTGGCCTCATCAGAGAATTGAAGACCAAATTCAGTTCTCATGCTGGGGTAGGTTGTCTGACATGTGGGAAGAGATTAATTAAGCCCTTAACGAATCAAGGTGTGGTAGGGAGAGCAAACAACAAGAACCTCTCTGCTAGGGAATGAAATGCTGTGATCGCTGCTAACTGCACTTCAGCAGGACACAAGAGGCCTGAGTTCTTCAAACCCAGGAGGTAATTCAGAATGTGATATCGGGGAGTATCAACAGGAGACAGACCTTGTTGGGTACACCAGTGGGGGAATCTTTTCCATTTCTGCAGATATGTTTTCCTAGGGAATGCCTTTTTGCTGTGCTGTAACACCTCAAACAGTTCATCCATACCCCTGAGAGCCATCTTGGAGCCAAGCCTTGAGATGCAGTGCAGAGAGGATGGGGTAAAGTCCTGGGTCAGGAGGTCACATATTAGCAGGTCTTTGTTAGTACTAGTCAATCCATTTGCAACGTTGTCTTGCTCACCACAGAGGAAAGGGTTGGAGCCGAAGGCCCAGATGTTGGTACCAATCTCACCGAGAAAGAATCCTTTGAGTGCCTCAGACAGTGGTCATGCTTGGACAGTGCCAGGCATGGAGGCAGCCATCGGTACCAGACGAAGATGGATACCATAGGACTTAGAGGTACCTGAAGTCTTCGTAGACAGTCTGGTATCCTTGGTGTCGAAGGAACTTGGAGCCTCAGCAGTACTCTTTTTAGACACAAGGTCTATGGAGAGGCAGATCTTTGAAGTGATTTAGGCCTTTTACTGCTGGTTTCCTTCGGAGGGGACTTATTGTTCTTCTTTTTCTGAAGGTTTCACAGAACCATAGAAATGTTGGGCTGGATGGGACCTTGAGAAGTCATCAAGTCCAGCCCCCTGTACTGTGAAAGGGCCAAGTAAACCTGGACCATCCCTGACAGGTGCTTCTCCAATCTGTTTTTTAAAACCTGCAGTGATGAGGATTCCACAACCTCCCTTGAAAGCCTGTTCCAGAGCTGAACTGCGCCAAGAGTTAGAAAGTTTCACCTAAATCTCCCTTGCTGCAGATTAAGCCCATTACTTCAGCAGGTTTCCACAAGAAGGCCTAGTGAATGAGCGGATTGCAAGAGTCAAGGTCAGCAATGGGTTCTGGTTATCAGAGACCCAATGTACAGGAGGGCTGGATCCAACAAAGCCCGCAGGGAGTACTCCATGAGAAGTAGTCTGAGTTTGATTTCCTGACTCATCCTTGACCTACTCCCAAAGCCAAGGCAGATCTTACACCTAGAAGGGACTTGGGTGTCCCCTAGGCAGCAAAAAGAGCTAGAGTGGCTGTCACTAATGGGAATAGAGTGCTGACAAGTTAAATAGGGCTTAAACCCAGGAGATTTCGGCACATCCCATGCAAAAAACCAGAGCTTTTCTGGAGAGAAGTCCCCTCAGAAAGGAGGGGGATGGGAAGGGCGAAAAGACCCCCAAACTATGTACAAGTTACAAAAATACCATAATGTAACTATTAAACTATACCTCAGCTAAACACTGACAACACAGTAAGCTGGAATTAAGTAAGGAAGTGGGTACTGCAAGACTCCCTCCACCACAGGCCAAGGGCAGTGAAGAAGGAACTGAGGGCAGTTTGTTCATCACTGCCCTATCTACCCTCAGTACGGGGTGTGAGTGTGGACTGAACGGACACTGCTACCAAAAGTCTCTGGTCAAAGGTTTGTGAGGTGCAGCACCCCTAGAGACACTGCTCAAGCAGCTCGCGATCCACAAACCCTGCGTGGGGGAAGCTGACATTGCCTCAGAGGCCTTCTGAACCTTTGCATTCCCTGATTGCTCATTTTAACACCGCCCTGGGCTAGTTCTATGGTGTCTCCATTTCCTGCGGAATCCCGCAAACCCTGAGTCGGGGATACGGAATGCGAAGGAGCACAACTGCGTACATCTGCATCCCCACCGCGGGCAATATGGGGAAATCCCAGAGAGCGCAGCGGCTGCAAAGTGAGGGGCCATGGGCGGATGGGTAGGGGACAGGAGCACTGCGGGGGGATGAGGTGGGTAACAGTAGCCGCTGCAGTCAGTGCATGTTGACCCTGCAATGTGGCAGGGTCCTGACCTGTTGTAATGTTGACCCATGCCAGGAGGCTGGAGCCAGGGCACAAAGACGAGTTGCTCACTAGCATCCCCTTGTGTTGCACCCGTATGACAGAGCCTTGGGGAGGACGAGATAGGGTGGGCAGGACAATCAGAGCAGCCGGGTGTTTCATGGGGGCAGAGGTATGCTGGGTGGGGGGCTAAATGCTGTTCTATTGGGGGGACCTGAGATCTTGGGATGCCCCATGCCCAGCTATTCTAGGAGCCTGAGACGTCTCCCAGTGGCTCTGCCCATTTCCTGACTGTCACCAGGGAAAGCCAAGGATTGGGATCGTCCTCATGGAAAGTGGGTTCCGCAGAATAACCCCCCCAAACCAGCACCACCGTGGCAGGGTGACAGGGAAAGCCCCACCACCACCACCGTTCAATCCAATCACACTGCATCCCAGCTGTGACGAAGGGACACCCCCCCCAAACCAGCACCATCATGGCAAGAAGGAAAGCCCCCTCACCCTCCACCGTCGTTCAATCCGATCGCACCATGTCTCAACTGGGATGCAGGGACACTCCCCCCATCATGGCAGGGCGACAGAGAAAGCCCCCCCTCACCGCCATTTAATCCGACTGAACTGTGTCCCGGCTGTGATGCAGGGACACTCCCTCCCACCTGACCATTGCACCCACTGGGCGCTTGGGCTCAGCCCTAGATAGAGCCGCCTTACCTGGGTGGCTCTTTGCCAAGCAGGTGAAAGATAAACACAGGCTGCGAAATCTGCAGAAGTGTCATGAATATGGATGAGTCTCTGTGGGCTCATGAATATTAACAAGCACTGTGGCTTTCAGGACCATCGACACGGCACCGAGCTCTAATATTAACCTTGGTGGTGCCAGCGCAGTGATAGCCTCCCTTCAACTCCACCCACCACTACCAGGATGCCAAGCTCACCCCAGACAGGGACAGACAGATAGACACGTTCACAGACAGCAGGCCTGTGGTCCTGCTCTATCCACCCGGCTTAATCTCTCTTTGCTCTCACATGCCCAGGGCTGGCGGTTGAGGCGCAGGGTGAACGCACCCGTTACTGCCGGCCCTAGAGGGAGGTGCCTATGGCCAGGAGAGCGACCCAGCTGCAGCACGAACCTGTGGCTCTGCCCTCTGCAGCCTGAGAGAGCGGAGACACACCCAGGCAGCCTGTCATCCCTGCTCACCAGGCCAGGCTGGAATAAGGGCCCAGGCAGCCAACTGGGCATGTTCACAAGACAGCCGCTGCCAATCAGGACTGCCCATTGCTGCAGGCCCAGCCATCAGACACGGGGAGCGGTCGCCAGCCCAGGTGGGGAAGGAGCGCGGCGGGTGCCAGGCTGCGGGTGCGTGCGGGGCGTGCCTGCAGCAAGCCGGCCGCTGGAGCGGAAGCTGCGCTAATTGGTTCCGTCCGCTCTGAGCGAGCAGCCGCCGCCCGTTGGCAGGGCCCGCACGGCCCATGATGGCTAATAACGCTTTAATAAGTGCCTTTGATCTCCAGAGAGCTGTGGGCAGCTGGAGAGCTCGGCTGGCCAGGCCCCAGGGGAAAGGCAGCGACTGCTGCCCCCCTGCGGGAGGGGGAGAGGCTGGGAGAGCAGGCAGGCCCTGCCAAGAGAGCAGGAGTGGGATCCAGCAGCCCCCTCCCCTCCCTCTCTCTCTGGCTGAAGACTGAGTGAGAGCTGCATTAGATGACAAAGTTTTACTAGGTTATTCTTGGAGTTCTTTGGGTTCCTCCCAACCTGTCTGCAGCCGCCGTCCCGTCCCATCCCAGGCTCGCAAGGCTGCCCAATTAGAGAGAAACCCAGCGAACACTAAAGCCATTCATGGGGTGGGGGAGCAAACACTGTAGGTGCTCACATCCCCACAGCCCCTCAATTGGGATGAGCAGTTGCGCTGGGCTCCCAGGAAAGCCAGGTGATGCTAGAAACTCAGAGGTGGCAGGGCGGGGAGACAGAGCAAGCGCAGGTGAGAAGGGGTCAGCTGGGAGTAGGCATTAACATGGGGAGAGAGGCCAAGAGAGCTGCCCACGGGTAGGACCAGGAGTCTGGCTTGGTTAATGATCTAGAGGAACAAGGAGGTTCAATCATGATCCAAGTCTACCAAGTCCTCACTCCCTGGGGATTTGGGTTATGGTTAGAGCTTCTCAGAGAACTCCCAGCCCAGCAGCCAATGGCAAAAGCAATGGCTGGAGAACGGGACACAGGGTCCAAGCAGAGCGGTCTGGGTGACGGGTCTGCAGCTCAGGAGTTCCATTTGGCCATGGGGGGATTTGGGATTAAGTTCCTCTCTCCCCCATGCTCCTCCAGTGTCCTGCTGCCCCTCCCCTCAGGCAGGGCAGCTCCCTCAGAAGGTAAATCAGTGAGAGACAAACCACTGTGACTTGCGTCTCAGAGGGTGGCTCTTGGGGGCAAAGGGCGGCGAACACACAGGAGGCCAGAGCCAAAGGCAAAACCAGCTGGACAAGCTGAAGAAGCAACTGGCGACAAGATGGGATCCAAGCCCGCACCTGGGGCAGAGGGATGGCTTCACTCTGTGGGGCAGGGACTGAACTCCATTCTCCCTCAGGCCTGTGGGCTGGGGCTGCTAACTCTAGGCCACGTGCTCCGCTTGATACACAGCAGGGATGCCCAGGAGAGGGCAGACATTATCCATAGGTAGCAACTAGGCCGAAGTCTGCCTGGACTTATGCCCTATGCAAACCCATCCCCTGCCTGGGGTGTGGACCAGGGAATGTGCTGTCTACAGATCCTCCAGCACACGAGAGATAGGCAAACTAACACCTCACTGCCCGAGCAAGCAGCCGCCACCAGGCCAAGAAAGCAGCTGCTTCCTGGTGCCCAGTAATGCTGCACAGGACCCGAAGTGAAGAAACCCCACCTCCAGGCTTCGAGGGGAAACTCCCCCATCAGTTGTGATGGTCCATGTTCATTCCTGGGCACTGTGCCTCCCTCGGAGGCCCGGGGCCCGGATGGCCCGGATCTGTGCCGGTCCCACTCAGGGGAGGGGGAGAGCTAGGTAGGCAGAATGCAGTGACTCAGCTGGGGCACAGACCTGATACCAAGGGAACCCCAACACAGCAGCCTCCTTCTAGACAGCGAGAGCCGCCAAGTGAAAGTGACCAAGAAGAGAAAGGGACGCTGGCCAGTCAGGCGGAGCTGGGAATGAAAGGCAGGGCTGCATCCTGAGGGACTCCTTCACACCACAGGCTGCAAGATCTGTTCCTCTCCCTCCGGATGCACCTATGAGGGGCAGGGCAGCCAGCCAAGGATCCACTGGGGAGGGGCTGGGCACCTGCTTGAGCATGGCTGGGATTTGCAGAGGGGCCCAGACACCAAACACTGCCACAAAAATCACAGCCTGACTGTTTTCAGACCTTGTCGCGCGATTCTGTACAAGTGGACGCACTCCATATTTCTGAGTAACAACCCTCCACCACCAGCACCACGCGTCTGGGGCCCCTCCTGGGGCCAAGCTGGGACTGACAGCACTCCCCATAGGCCCAATGAGGCCAGCAGGGTGGGGTGGCTGTGGAGCTGTGTGCTATGCTCTCGCCATGCTCCCAGCCTCACTGCATCCTCAGCCAGCAGGGCGCGGGGTCACACCCAGGCACGTGAACCCAGGCCTGCACAGGAGTAACCTTCTAGTCACACAATTACTATATTATGTAGCACTAATAAAAAAAAAAGTCTTGAAGGTTTCCTAGTGCCACATAGTAAAGTATTTATAGAATTCCAGGCGTGAATGGTCTGCTCACAAGCCACGCTCCTCCTCGGCGTCAGGATCGCCAGGAATTATTCTGTGCAGTCATATTGTTGTATTCACCCAGAGATTGAGTTTAATTGCAGACACCCAGGCAAACAGGCTGTCAGTGTTCCAGCCTCAGAAGCCTCACAGGAAAAGGGCAACTGAGCTTTCTTTAACAAACTTATTTTATTTTAAAAAGATCCAAGAATAGAATAGCAAGGAGTTGTGGGCCAGGATTGAGGGGCACCGGCAGAGCTGGTGGGGGGGAGCCCAGGGCTGGGCTAGTTGGGGCTGTGGGTCGTGATTGAGGGGCACCGGCAGAGCTGTGTGTGAGAGGAGCCCAGGGCTGGGCTAGCAGGGGGCTGCGGGTCGGGTTTGAGGGGCACCGGCAAAACTGTGTGTGAGAGGAGCCACAGGCTGGGCTAGCAGGAGGCTGCGGGTCAGGAGTGAGGGGCACCGGCAGAGCTGTGTGTGAGAGGAGCCCAGGGCTGGGCTAGCAGGGGGCTGCGAGTCGGGAGTGAGGGGCACCGGCAGAGCTGTGTGTGAGAGGAGCCCAGGGCTGGGCTAGCAGGGGGCTGCGGGTCGGGACTGAGGGGCACCGGCAGAGCTGTCTGTGAGAGGAGCCCAGGGCTGGGCTAGCAGGGGGCTGCGGGTCGGGAGTGAGGGGCACCGGCAGAGCTGGGGGGAGCCCAGGGCTGGGCTAGCAGGGGGCTGCGGGTCGGGAGTGAGGGGCACCGGCAGAGCTGTGTGTGAGAGGAGCCCAGGGCTGGGCTAGCAGGGGGCTGCAGGTCGGGAGTGAGGGGCACCGGCAGAGCTGTGTGTGAGAGGAGCCCAGGGCTGGGCTAGCAGGGGCTGCGGGTCGGGAGTGAGGGGCACCGGCAGAGCTGTGTGTGAGAGGAGCCCAGGGCTGGGCTAGCAGGGGGCTGTGGGTCGGGACTGAGGGGCACCGGCAGAGCTGTGTGTGAGAGGAGCCCAGGGCTGGGCTAGCAGGGGGCTGCGGGTCGGGTTTGAGGGGCACCGGCAGAGCTGTGTGTGAGAGGAGCCCAGGGCTGGGCTAGCAGGGGGCTGCGGGTCGGGAGTGAGGGGCACCGGCAGAGCTGTGTGTGAGAGGAGCCCAGGGCTGGGCTAGCAGGGGGCTGCGAGTCGGGAGTGAGGGGCACCGGCAGAGCTGTGTGTGAGAGGAGCCCAGGGCTGGGCTAGCAGGGGGCTGCAGGTCGGGACTGAGGGGCACCGGCAGAGCTGTGTGTGAGAGGAGCCCAGGGCTGGGCTAGCAGGGGGCTGCGGGTCGGGTTTGAGGGGCACCGGCAGAGCTGTGTGTGAGAGGAGCCCAGGGCTGGGCTAGCAGGGGGCTGCGGGTCGGGAGTGAGGGGCACCGGCAGAGCTGTGTGTGAGAGGAGCCCAGGGCTGGGCTAGCAGGGGGCTGCGGGTCGGGAGTGAGGGGCACCGGCAGAGCTGTGTGTGAGAGGAGCCCAGGGCTGGGCTAGCAGGGGGCTGCGGGTCGGGAGTGAGGGGCACCGGCAGAGCTGTGTGTGAGAGGAGCCCAGGGCTGGGCTAGCAGGGGGCTGCGAGTCGGGAGTGAGGGGCACCGGCAGAGCTGTGTGTGAGAGGAGCCCAGGGCTGGGCTAGCAGGGGGCTGCGGGTCGGGAGTGAGGGGCACCGGCAGAGCTGTGTGTGAGAGGAGCCCAGGGCTGGGCTAGCAGGGGGCTGTGGGTCGGGAGTGAGGGGCACCGGCAGAGCTGTGTGTGAGAGGAGCCCAGGGCTGGGCTAGCAGGGGGCTGCGGGTCGGGAGTGAGGGGCACCGGCAGAGCTGTGTGTGAGAGGAGCCCAGGGCTGGGCTAGCAGGGGGCTGTGGGTCGGGAGTGAGGGGCACCGGCAGAGCTGTGTGTGAGAGGAGCCCAGGGCTGGGCTAGCAGGGGGCTGCGGGTCGGGAGTGAGGGGCACCGGCAGAGCTGTGTGTGAGAGGAGCCCAGGGCTGGGCTAGCAGGGGGCTGCGGGTCGGGAGTGAGGGGCACCGGCAGAGCTGTGTGTGAGAGGAGCCCAGGGCTGGGCTAGCAGGGGGCTGCGGGTCGGGAGTGAGGGGCACCGGCAGAGCTGTGTGTGAGAGGAGCCCAGGGCTGGGCTAGCAGGGGGCTGCGAGTCGGGAGTGAGGGGCACCGGCAGAGCTGTGTGTGAGAGGAGCCCAGGGCTGGGCTAGCAGGGGGCTGCGGGTCGGGAGTGAGGGGCACCGGCAGAGCTGTGTGTGAGAGGAGCCCAGGGCTGGGCTAGCAGGGGGCTGTGGGTCGGGAGTGAGGGGCACCGGCAGAGCTGTGTGTGAGAGGAGCCCAGGGCTGGGCTAGCAGGGGGCTGCGGGTCGGGAGTGAGGGGCACCGGCAGAGCTGTGTGTGAGAGGAGCCCAGGGCTGGGCTAGCAGGGGGCTGTGGGTCGGGAGTGAGGGGCACCGGCAGAGCTGTGTGTGAGAGGAGCCCAGGGCTGGGCTAGCAGGGGGCTGCGGGTCGGGAGTGAGGGGCACCGGCAGAGCTGTGTGTGAGAGGAGCCCAGGGCTGGGCTAGCAGGGGGCTGTGGGTCGGGAGTGAGGGGCACCGGCAGAGCTGTGTGTGAGAGGAGCCCAGGGCTGGGCTAGCAGGGGGCTGCGAGTCGGGAGTGAGGGGCACCGGCAGAGCTGTGTGTGAGAGGAGCCCAGGGCTGGGCTAGCAGGGGGCTGCGGGTCGGGAGTGAGGGGCACCGGCAGAGCTGTGTGTGAGAGGAGCCCAGGGCTGGGCTAGCAGGGGGCTGTGGGTCGGGAGTGAGGGGCACCGGCAGAGCTGTGTGTGAGAGGAGCCCAGGGCTGGGCTAGCAGGGGGCTGCGGGTCGGGAGTGAGGGGCACCGGCAGAGCTGTGTGTGAGAGGAGCCCAGGGCTGGGCTAGCAGGGGGCTGTGGGTCGGGAGTGAGGGGCACCGGCAGAGCTGTGTGTGAGAGGAGCCCAGGGCTGGGCTAGCAGGGGGCTGCGGGTCGGGAGTGAGGGGCACCGGCAGAGCTGTGTGTGAGAGGAGCCCAGGGCTGGGCTAGCAGGGGGCTGCGGGTCGGGAGTGAGGGTTCTCCTTCGGTTCCTGGGAACGCAGGCGATCGGTGTCCCCCCATGCCTGTGACAAGTGCTAACTGCAGCACCCTGGTCACGTAGGTGACTGTTACAGAAAAGATTACAAGCCTAACTGGACTCAGTTCACCTGGCATGGTGGGGATTGTTGACATTGGGGGGCAATGGTTGGGCTTCGCTCAGTAAGATGAGACACACTTGACAGCAGCAGGAGGGCTGAGAGATAGAGCTGGGCATGTTTGTTCTGCAGTGCTTAGAATCTGAAGAGGAAAGGCACATATGGGGAAAAGACACGGTCTACGTGTCTACTGTGAAGGAGAAGCCCCGCAAACAGGCCGTTACAACTACACACCCAAACACGCCACAGCGACTACAATGTGCTTCGTCTCCCAGCCACACAGCAATTTTACATAGTACAAGACCTCAAGGCTTGGAGAACCCACATCTACCTTCAAACTGCAGATTTCTCCAGCTACCCAGCGAAGCTCCCCAAGGGGCGGGGGGAGATAGGACGAGAGCGCTCCCAAGTTATTACAGACCAGAGTATAAACAGAACAAATAAATATAGAGCTGCTTTATTACAAGGCTGGCCTGCTCTGGTGGTTGGCTGATTACAGGGCAGGCCTCTCCAGTGCTGCACAAGTCCAGACCTCAATAAAGGCCAGATTGGAGCTGCCTTTTGCTTATTTACAACTTCAGCGTGCGCCTTTGCTCTGGCGCGCAGCCCCAGTGCGGCACCCGCCAGCACCAGCTCGCAGGGGAAGGGAGAGGGCAACAGGAGAAAATAAAAGCTTAAACAAATAGTGACTAAGCGATGAGCAGGGGCAGGCAGGATCTTCGGCCTCGCAGACAAGCACTAAAAATACAGTTTATTTTCCTAAGGAACCAGCAGCTCCCAAAACCGGAGATTACCAAAAAAAAAAAAAAGCCATAAAAAAAAGTATAGATCTATGGGGGGAGGGAATAGGGGAACCCAAGAACAAGGAAAGAAAAACACCTCGATGAGTAAGATACACACATGACGTACAGAAATAGAGAGAGACAGAAATACGCAAACCCTCCTGCGCACACACACACACGCATGCGGGCCCTGGATCGGTGACTCACCGTGGTATCACCTTCAGTGCTCACTCGCTGGAGGGAAGGATCCGCTCCATGGAAAGAGAGGAAGGACACAGCAATCTTTCTCTCTCCTCTTCCCCTGGACCAGGGGGAATTATGTCATTAACCTCCACACGCTCCTCTTTCCAACGCTTGGGCTGAAAGGGCACCTTGTCTCGTGGCCTTTCCATTTGGGCTCCAAAGCCACCCCTGAGGCCTCAGGGGTGCACGCTGCTGTCTGAAGGGCTCCCGCAACCATCTGTGTACCAAATCACTGGCAGCAAGGCACGAGCCACTCCTGCCGCGCAGTGGGTTAAGGAGACCTGGGCGGGAGACGGCCATACAAGGAGCATCTAGGCCTGTAGCTGAGCAGTGGCTGGGAGCATGCGCGCTGGGCACGCTCGCAATAGATGAAGGAGAAATGTCTCTTATTGCCAGTCAGTGCTAAAGACACTGATTGATTACTGCGTCCCCTGCCTTGCAGTGGGGACTGTGGGCACTCGGGTAAATGGGCAGGTAGGTTGTCTAGGTCTAGAGTCACTGGAGCTCACGCAGCTGCCTGTGTGAGCTGCCCTCCGCCTCCCTGCACTGCTGACCCCTCACAGGGTTCTTTCAGCTGAGTTGGCTTCACCCCCCCGAAAGGCACAGGGAGCACCCTTGGAGACGCAGCGGGTCGAGGTGGGACTGCTTGGCTGCTGGGCCGTGTGTCTCTCAAGCATCACAGGAACACAGAAGTTCTAAGTCAGTGCCACCAGCCTGAGCTGCATGCAGAGGCCATGCAGCCTGGGGGAGGAGGGGCAATGCCTGAGCCCCCTCCCTGCCAGGGGATATGCACCCAAGGAACTCCTCCCCATGTTTGCACACAGCCTGCCTGAGTGAGGGGGGCACGGAACTCCCACCCCACTCTCAGGGGTCCCAAAGCAGGGCTGTGCCCAACATGATGGGGCGAGCTGGGGGCAAACTTTAAATGACCCTTTTGAAATAAAAGGTGCCAGCCAGCGATGTATAGGTGCCTCAGGGGCTCACGTGCCAGGGCTCAAAGCTACCTGCCACTCCCAAAGAGGTAGCAGGCACATGCCTCTGAGCAACAGCTGCCCTCACACTGGCCCTTGTGAGGGGCTGGCTGCAGCCCCACACACTTCCCAAAGCTCTGCTCTTTGCCATTAATAACGTTTGTGGCTGACAAAAGGAACTGATGGCACAGGCTGCAGGGAGAGCTGAGCAAGTGTCTCCCCTACAGCTCTGCACTTCACCTGCACAGCCCTGCAATGCTCCTCAATCCTGACCCGGAGCCCCCCCGCCCCCAGCTCCCCATCCCCTGCACAGCCCTGCAATGCTCCTCAATCCTGACCCGCAGCCCCCCCGCCCCCGGCTCCCCATCCCCTGCACAGCCCTGCAATGCTCCTCAATCCTGACCCGCAGCCCCCCGCCCCCGGCTCCCCATCCCCTGCACAGCTCTGCAATGCTCCTCAATCCTGACCCGCAGCCCCCCCGCCCCCGGCTCCCCATCCCCTGCACAGCTCTGCAATGCTCCTCAATCCTGACCCGCAGCCCCCCCGCCCCCGGCTCCCCATCCCCTGCACAGCTCTGCAATGCGCCTCAATCCTGACCCGCAGTCCCCCCGCCCCCGCTATTCCTGCCCTTGGCTCCCCATCCCCTGCACAGCTCTGCAATGCTCCTCAATCCTGAGCCGCAGCCCCCCCGCCCCCGCTATTCCTGCCCTTGGCTCCCCATCCCCTGCACAGCTCTGCAATGCTCCTCAATCCTGACCCGCAGCCCCCCCGCCCCCGCTATTCCTGCCCTTGGCCCCCATCCCCTGCACAGCTCTGCAATGCTCCTCAATCCTGAGCCGCAGCCCCCTGTGACATTATTGACATAAGCTGGGACCACATAGATCACTGTTGCAACCAAAGTCCTGTAGTGGCACCAAATCTTGTATAAAGGGGGTCAAATGGGGTGTCTAAGACAAGGTTCTGGTTTGCTGGTTATTATGATGCTGTCTGTATGTGTATCATTTGGTAGTTGAAATTATGAATATTGGCTCTATCCTGTCTGCATTTCAAACGGATGCTGTGCTTCTGGGTGACACCCCAGACAAGTTGGTGTCAGCTCTGCCTAGCCTGCTGGATGTCCTATTGAGGACCATCAGCTACACAACTGACCCATTGAGAGAAGGCAGACACACCTTGTGACTCAGCAAGACATGCAGGGACGTGCCTATAGACCGAACAGAAAAACAGAGGTTTTTCCATGCCATGTGTTGGATGGCTTGTCTTTGGAACAAAGAAAGCACAGACCACATGGCAAGACTATAAAAGGCTGATGCCTCATCTCCATCTTGTCTCAATCCCGCTTCTGACCTCTGGAGGGACTTTGCTACAAACGGAAGCTCTACACAAAGGACTGAATGACCCATCCCAGCTGGGGATGTTCCAGAGACTTGATTTGAACCTGCAGCTTATTCCATCACTGCTACAAGCCTGAACCAAGAACTTTGCCATCACTGTATGTAATTGATTCCATTTAACCAATTCTAGCTCTCCTCTGTATTTCTTTCTTTTTATGAATAAACTTTTAGATTCTAAAGGATTGGCAACAGCGTGATTTGGGGGTGAGATCTGATTTGTATATTGACCTGGGTCTGGGGCTTGGTCATTTGGGATCGAGAGAACCTTTTTCTTTTAATGGGGTATTGGTTTTTATAACCAGTCATCCCCATAACGAGTGGCACTGGTGGTGAGACTGGGAAACTGGAGTGTTTAAGGGAATTGCTTGTGTGACTTGTGGTTAGCCAGTGGGGTAAAACCGAAGTCTCCTCTGTCTGGCTGGTTTGGTGCCTTAGAGGTGGAAAAACCCCAGCCTTGGGCTGTAGCTGCCCTGCTTGAAGCGATTTGTCCTGAATTGACACTCTCAGTTGGGTCCCGCCAGAACCAGCATCGTTACACGCCCCCCTCTCCCTCTCCATCCCCGCTATTCCTGCTCTTGGCTCTCCATCCCCTGCACAGCGCTGCCAGTGCCCCTCAATCCTGACCTACAGGCCCCTACTATTCCTGCCCAGCATGTTTTCAGAGCAGAGACTGCAACATCTGCTAACTTGCGTGCTTATTTTGCAATACACACAGATGCGTACTAGGACCGTGAGACCCTCCCCAGCTCACCTCTCCTACGAACTGAGCAAATATCGTCACAAGAGAAAGGCTACCGCACTGACCCCCATCCTCTCCTCCCTGCATCCAGGGGATGGGAGGAAGAATGCTTCAGTGATGCGGGAGACCCGGGTTCAGTTCCCAACTCCAACACAGCCTCCTGTTTGAGCCTGAGTAAGTCACGCACAGGGGTATGTGAGGAGAGATACAGTCACGGCTGTGAGGCAGCCACAGAAGTACCACAGACAGCATGCCCCAGCCTGCCGCTGCTGCCCCTCCTTACACAGCAACCCTCACCCTGCCTGGGGATACTGGGGTCTCAATTAGCTGTTACCACTCAAGAAAGAGACTGTGGAGTCATCATGGATAGTTCTCTGAAAACATCTGATCAACGTGCAGCAGGAGTCAAAAAAGTTAGCTAAGACAAAAAATATCCTAATGCCACTATATAAATCCATAGTACAACCACATCTCGAATACTGCGTGCAGTTCTGGTCGCCCCATCTCAAAACATTTATATTAGAACTGAAAAAGGTACAGAGAAGGGCAACACACGTGATTAATGGTATGGAACAGTTTTCATATGAGGAGAGATTAAAAAGACTGGGACTGTTCATCCTAGAAAAGAGACAACCAAGGGGGATATGATAGAGGCCTATAAAATCAGGAATGGGGTGGAGAACTCAAGAACCAGGTGTCACCCAATGAAATTAACAGGCAGCAGGTTTAATGCAAACATAAGAAAGTACTTTCACACAACGCCCAGTTAGCCTGTGGAACTCATTGCCAGAGGATGTTGTGAAGGCCAAAACTATAACTGAGTTCAAAAAAGAACTAGAAAAGTTCCTGGGGGATAGGTCCATCGATGGCTATTAGCCAAGATAGTCATGAGATGTAATCCCATGCTTTGAGTGACCCTAAACTTCCAACTGCCAGAAGCTGGGCCTGGAGCACAGGGGGTGAATTACTCAATAATTGCCCTGTTCTGTTCGTTCCCTCTGAAGCATCTGGCACCAGCCATTGTCAGAAGACAGGGTAGTGGGCTAGAAGGACCATTAGTCTGACCTAGTAGGGCCGTTTTTATGTCCCCCACCACACACACCGACTCCATTGCCTTCTGCTCTTTTTAAGTTCCTTGGGGCAGGGCTCATGTCTTGTCTGCACTGGGAAGTGCCCAGCACAGTTGTAGAGACTGCTAAATCACACACTAGTGACTGAGCCCACTTGGTGAGATAAAGCCTCCTGGCAGGCCCCCCCTTTTCCTCCCCCCAGATTACTGGCCCCACTGGGGGAGAGGGGGACTGGGCACTTGCCCAACTGCGCCACCTGCCACATACAGTCAGGTTCCTCCACTAGAGGATGCCCAGGCTTTGATGCACCAGATGATTTTCTTAGGCCACCTTTCTAACCACAACTGCATGGCACATCCAGGCCAAGAAACACCCTTTAACTTTGCACTAGGCTAGGGCCGGGAGTGCTGATCGCTCTCATGGAGTCTGCCCAGTGCAGGGGATTTTATCTGTTTAGAGGTGACTATCCTACAGCAGCTCCAACAGCTGGATACATGGATAGCTCCCTGAATGGCTGTTGGTGAGGTCGGATACCACCTGATTGGCTAGCCAATCTGTCGTGCCAATGGCCAGCTATCCAGTGAGCACAACAGGTCTCAAGAGCTTATCTACACAGGAGATTTTCTCACTTGCACCACTCTAGTTAAACCTCTGTTCTTTCCCCAGCACAGCTCCCTAGGGGGGTACGCTTATCCCGCAATAAAAGAGTGCCTTTTCTTGGCTTAGCTTAAACAGCTTCCAGAATGAGCATCACCTTCTCCAAGGTACTCCAGGATAACGATAGCGGTTTAAATTCCATACCCCTATGGTATCACTGCCTGTGTAGACAAGCCACAAATGCTATTTTGGACCAGCAAAGAGCCCCTCCAGACAGTGCGTTTCAGAGCTGACACTGCCTTTCTCGGAGACGCAGGGAGTCACTCATGGACCATGGAGCAACGCAGCCACACACAGATAGTGCCGCCAGCTGGGTCTCAACACAAAGGAAACACATGAGGCTAGAGAATAGAATTTGGTACAGAACGGTCAGTAAGTGAAACCACTGCAGAGCGCACTGCCTGTCCCCATTCCAGCATCCCCTATCTGATGACAGAGAGCGAGACGCAGAGATGGCTGCTCCGGTTGGAACACAGGTGGTTTCAGAGGCCTTGTCATTTCGTTTAACATACATGTGACTTGGTACTGCACAACATTCTGATTAAAACCTAGAACGATACAAAATTAACATAGCACACATTCAATGGATTAAAAACTGGCTAACTGATAGGTCTCAAAATGTAATTGTATATGTGGAATAGTCATTGAGTGGGTATTTTTCCAGAGGGGTCCCACAGGGACCAGCTCTTGGCCCTACACCATTTAACACTTTTTATCCATAACCTGGAAGAAAACACAAAATCATCACTGAAAACGTTTGCAAATGACACGAAAATTGAGGGAGTGATAAATAATGAAGTGACAGGTCACTGATTCAGAGCAATCTGGATTGGTTGGTAAACTGAGTGCAAGCAAACAATGTGTGTTTCAATATGGCTAAATGTAAAGGTGTAGAATCATAGAATCTCAGGGTTGGAAGAGACCTCAGGAGGTTCTAGTCCAATCTCCTGCTCAAAGCAGGACCAATCCCCAACTAAATCATCCCAGCCAGGGCTTTGTCAAGCCGAGCCTTAAAAACCTCTAAGGATGGCGATTCCACCACCTCCCTAGGTAACCAATTCCAGTGCTTCACCACCCTCATAGTGAAATAGTGTTTCCTAATATCCAATCTAGACCTCCCCCACTGCAACTTGAGACCATTGCTCCTTGTTCTGTCATCTGTTACCACTGAGAACAGCTGAGCTCCATCCTCTCTGGAACCCTCCTTCAGGTAACTGAAGGCTGCTATCAAATCCCCCCTCAATCTTCTCTTCTGCAGACATCTAGGAACACAGAATGCAGGCCATGCTTGCAGGATGGGGGATTCTATCCTGGGAAGCAGTGTCTGAAAATGATTTGGGTGTCTTGGGGGATAATCAGCTGAACACGAGCTCCTAGTGTGACTCTATGGCCAAAAGGGCTAATAGGATCCTCGGATGCATAAATAGGGGAATCTTGAGGAGGAGCAGAGCGGTTACTTTACTTCTGTATTTGGCACTGGTGCGACCGCTGTTGGAATCCTGTGTCCAGTTCTGGTGCCCACAGTTCAAGAAGGATGTTGATAAGTTGGAGAGGGTTCAGAGAAGAGCCCCGAGAATGATTAGAGGATTTGAAAACCTGCCTTATAGCAATACACAAAAGTAGCTCAATCTGTTTATCTTAACAAAGAGAAGGTTATGGGATGACTTGATCACAGTCTGTAAGTACCTTCCTGGGGAACAAATATTTGATAATGGACTCTTCAATCTAGCAGAGGAAAGTCTAACATGATCCAATGGCTGGAAAATGTAGCTAGACAAATTCAGAAATAAGGTGTACATTTTTAACAGTGAGAGTGATTAACCATTGGAACAACTTATTAAGGGCCACGGTGGATTCTCCATCACTGACAATTTTTAAATCAAGATTGGATGTTTTTCTAAAAGCTCTGCTCTAGAAATGATGGTGGGGCAGTTCCCTGGCCTGTGCTATACAGGAGGTCAGACTAGATGCTCACAATGGTCCCTTCTGGCCTTGGAATCGATGAATCTATTACATTTACCCCCAGATTCTAACCTATGCTTTCCATTGGCTGCTTGGACTAGGGTGGTACACTGTATGATGGGACCTGTCGTTCCCATAGGCCACGCATCTGTGTTACAGACGAGGGCAGCGGCTATGTGCTCCGTTTTGTACCTTAGACCTGACGCTTGGGGTAGGGTTGCCAATTTTGGTTGGATGTATTCCTGGAGGTTCCATTACACGACATAATCTTTAATTCCTGGGGACTCCAGGACAATCCTGGAGGGTTGGCAACCCTAGCCTGGGGTCAGGAAGGTTGGGTTCCCTGCTGCACCTCACCGGAGCCCAGTGCAGCACCACCACAGCAAGCTCACCTCAGAAGGGACCACGGATCCTCCCATGCCTTCCCCGCAACACACACTGCCCCTCCGCACACCGAGCGGAAGGTGAGTCTCTGCAGAGGGTAACAATGCGGAAGCTGTTCACATCCCCTAGTGCAGGGCCTGGCGGGTGAGGAGAAGGGCAGCGCCTGGGTCGCTGGGTTATCGGATGATAACAAGGCAGCACAGCCCGAGCACGCGACTTCCAGCAATGCAAGGCTGCTTCCTTTGTTTTGGGAAAACAAGAGCCGAACAAGACCTTTTCTGGCACATTCCTGCCGAGCCTGAAACTGTCCCCCAATTGCACCAGCTCCAGCAGAAGTCATCCCCTCTGACCTTCCCCACAAGACGAGGCAGCGCAAGGCAGCAGGGGAGGGGCACCAGGACCGGCCTTCACCCTTGTTTGCTTTTCCCATTTCCACCACTTCCTCACCTGCCAGAGGCTCTCCAGATGCGCAGGCTCTGGGGCCCCGGCTGGCCGGGCACTCTGCAGAACAAGATGAACTAGCCACCAGCCGCACATTATTTAAGAGGGCCCAGCTCCTCCAGCCAGACATCCCCCATGGCCTGACACTGCCTCCCCCACAGCCCCATCCGCCCAGATAGGAAGACGCCTGGCCTGGTTTTCACACAGGGTTAAAGTATAAAACTCTCCTCCCGTCCCAAAGCATCTACAGGGACAAGATGGGGGGGGGAAAGGGGCACCCTGCACACAGAGGGAAAGGGGGGACTCAGGGCTCCCCACGATCAGCCCCCTGATAGGGTTAAATGTCAATGTAAGAGTGAAGGGGGTCAGGGAAGCAGCTGTGGGAAATCCCTCTGGGACTTGGGCCAGCACTCCTCTCCGAGGTTCTCTGGGGACCATCCCCACCTAGGCCTGCCTTCATTCTGCCCTCAGCACCCTGCAGAACCAGTGCACAGTGAGCTGAGCCCCAGCCCAAAGCTCGCCAGCTACAGCTTGGGAAGGAAAGGGAATCCCAGTAGCCTGGGTGTTACCCAGGAAACATCCCACAGCAAGGGAGCTCTAGGGGCATCACTGGAGCAGCACCCTCTGCCCTGTCCTGCCCAGCAAGCATGATTCAGAGCTGTGGGCTCCAGTGCTAGCGTTCGGGGGCAGGCTCCAGCTCCTGAGGAGGCATCTCCGGCAATCAGAAGGCCTGGGAAAGGGCAAGCCCCAGGCAGTCTCGCTGCCATGCACAGGGTTTCCCTGATCACACCAGCTTTGGGCTGGGGGTGGATTAGCTGGACAAGGCCTGGGGGGGTTTGCACCGGGGCCAGAATAATCTTTTGGCTCCCCCCATCCCCTTGATCAAGGGAGTGAAGTGAGTCGCTGGCTGGCTGGGCTCAGTCTGCCCCAGCCACTTTCACTCTTAGAATGTGGTTCCTACCCTATCCCCACACTGGGACCCAAGACTCCTCAGAGACCCTGCTAAGGCAGCGGCTTTGATGGGGGCGGGGGGGAGGGGAGAGAAAGGGCCTTCCCCAGGCAGCTCATGTGCTGGAGGAGAAGGTGGCGGCGGAGGAAACATAAGAAAAAATAAAATGTATAAGCGAGGCAGTAATTACAGCATGGCTACAAGAGGCTGCTTCCTCAGGGCCATCATTATGTGGCTAAATTTAACGCCTGCGCGGCTGCTCTGCGGGGGCAGCTCTGCGTCCCAGGGCACTGAGCATCCACAGAGACGCCGGCTCCTGATACCTTCCCTCCATGCCGGCCACGGCAGAACAGCTGAACGGCAGCCAAGAAAGCCATAAAGCAGGTCAGAAGTTTTTTTAATCGTCTATTTACCAAGATGCTGTTTTTACTGCCGAGGTTTCTCTCGTTTTATCTCTGGCTTTTTTCCCCTCGCTCCTGAACAGACTGGGCTGTATTTTCTGCTTTGGGTTCTTCGCTCATTCGCTCGCTCTAAATACTATTTTCAGAACTCTAATTTTATATGGTATGTCCCTTTTTTTTTTTTTTTGGTAAATATTTGCCATGACTAAGCCAGAACACATCCAGTTTAAAAGTCTCTCATCCCACAAAACATCAGCCCTTTAATGACATGAATCTCATTAGCTCTCCCCATGAAAAGAGGTATAGAAAGGAAGCATCGCTCAGCCGCTCTGAACTTTTAAATCTATACAGACATATATTTAGCCGTGTGTACTGTACAGTCACCGAAAGGGACAGGCTGGGCACACGCATGCCGACAGAATAACGGCCATTTCATTCAGCCAAAGGGGTTGAGAGCAGGGGCCCCTGGGACAGATTCTGCGGTGAGTGGGTTCTGGGATATCCATCTGTCTGGGATGGGGTTTGGAAGGACTCCGGCCCCAGTGGAGGCTGAGCTGGTCCCAGTGAGACCAGGCACAGAGGATCCTCAGATTCGGCAGTTGGATCGTTAGAGATTCCCTTCCAGCTAGGAGGGTCAGAGCAGCCCCCCTTACACTGCCCCCCACAGGCTAGCAGCAAATAAATACATAAATAAATGGAGATATGCCAATCTCCTAGAACTGGAACGACCTTGAAAGGTCATCAAGTCCAGTCCCCTGCCTTCACTAGCAGGACCAAGTACTGTCCCCTGACAGATTTTTGCCCCAGATCCCTAAATGGCCCCCTCAAGGATTGAACTCACAACCCTAGCAGGCCAATGCTCAAACCACTGAGCTATCCCTCCCCCCAATGCAACACAGTAGAGCTAGGGTTATGGGAGCACCTGAAAGGCCATTTATCCTGGGCCATGGGAGAGCAGGATGATCAGCATTAAACCAGAGCACGATCCTTTATTCAGGGATTTCTAACCCCTATGCCCAGTCACCTACTTGCCAAGAGCCCCTAAATATTTGGGGTTTTCCAGCCATTAAATGAACCAGCCTCCCCTTAAAGTAGAATATGTAGTGTGTATTTCCCTAGCACTTTCACCTCCAAAGGATCCCAAAGTGCTTAACTAATTGCAAAGGAATTGCTTTGTGGACCACTGCAGTGCAGCCGCCTCCTGGGCAGAATATGGTAGCTGTTTAACAATGAACAGCAATTGAGGACAGGAAGTGAAGGAGACTAGCATATCCAATGGAAATGGCAGGGGGATTTAGTCTATCTGAACCTTAACTGCTATTTGGTCACAATACCAAGGTTAATGCCCTGGCTACTACAAAGATTGCCAGTGAGCATCTGATGACCAGAAAAGGGCCAGACCTCAGCTATAAATGAAATCCAAGAGTTCAGTCCCTCCAGCAGACAGCACCCCCTAGCACCACACTGGGGCATAGGAGTCAGCACTGACCCACAGGGGAAAGTGCCCCCCTACGGAATCACCCACACTGCTCCCTGCAGTCCTTTGGAGGCCTTCCATTCCAGTACTGCCCTAGGCCCATCCCTGCTTACCTGGAGAGCTGTCCCAGGATCCTAGAAGAAGGTAGCATGGCAACAGTTTAATCCCAAAGGAGCTGACAGAGGGGAGCAGGGCTCCCACCACCAGCCAGAACACCAAGTTCTGGGTCCAAGGTCCCCTCTCTAGAGGCCAATGGGA
Organism: Chelydra serpentina; assembly: GCA_037349315.1. Classification (NCBI taxonomy): domain Eukaryota; kingdom Metazoa; phylum Chordata; order Testudines; family Chelydridae; genus Chelydra; species Chelydra serpentina. The sequence continues at coordinate 97,277 of JBAIAC010000267.1, forward strand.
GCATTCTTCTCGTCGAAAGTGGAGGGGCAGGTCCATGCTGAACATTCAAAGTGCCGGCCTCCTCCGGGTGGGAGGCCTGTATCACCCGCAGGGCCAATATCTCCAGTATGTCAGACCCCTGCTCCCCCTTCATCCTGGCTCCCCTACTGGCTGGGAGCCACCTGCTCAGCTCCAACCCTCCTGAGCTCAGCAGGGCCAACAAAATCCAAACTGGCTTTAGCCCACACTGGCCTGAGTCTCCTGGCATGAGGAGATGCTGAAACATCCAGACAGCACAATGGAGAGGGCAGGGAGTGCGGCACACAGCCCCTCCCCATGGCCCTGACGCACAGAGGGTTTGACCAGCTCAGTAAACGGGGGGGAGGGGAGGACCGACGGGGGGACACCACCTCAAACCAGCAAACACTTGCAGCGCTCTGGGCATGCCAGGAGACTTCTCCCAGGTCTCTCCCCCAACAGTGAATAGTGCCTTTGGGAGGGAGCTTGGTCTCCTGAGTGTGGAGGGGCAACCACCTCTCAACCCCTGAAACAGGGCAGCACAGAGGATGCCGGAGGAACCCAGGGCTCCTGCGGCTCTGCCCTCATCCACAGCCATCATTAATGGCACCAAGGGACCACAGTTCCTCGGCCAGCGTAAGCATCATGAGAGAGCAGAGGCAGAGCTAAGAGCTAGAGCCCCCTTTAGCCTGTCATCTCCCTAGGCCTGTATGGTTACCCTCCAGACAGGCTGTCCCCTACTGCCTCACAACAGGACCCTCAGCGGTGCCCAGACTCCAGTCCTGATTGGAAACTGCGAGCCTTGAGCCCCCACAGTGCAGCCAACAAGTCAGCCCTTAACATCTCCACCCCCGCCTGCTCCTCAACCACACCTCTCCCCAGCCAGAACTGGCCCTGCCAGCAGAGTCTGGTGCAAAGCCTCAGACCCTGGCCCTGCTCAGGTGAGGAGCCTCAGCAGCTCACCTGTACCATGATCACTGTATGCTGGTACACACATGCACACACAGACAGGCATACATACACTGTGCACATCATATAGCTAGAGAACAAGGTCAAAATGCTGCTTATCAGAGGATCTGAACCCGGGTGCCTGGCAGTGGGGGCCACAGCTGTTTCATTACTGCCCCAGAAGCACATGTACATTGCCGCTTTCCTATGAAAAATCTCTATCACTTTGTCCATTTAAAATAATACTACAATGGGAATAAAAAAACTTCAAGCCAAACTGAAGTGAGGGTTCCCCAGCTCCCAGCAGTGCAACCCAGCTGGTCTTAGCGAGAGGCAGAAGCACCAAGAGTGGAATGGCTGCTGAGACTGAACTCCCCTCTTTGCCCAAGAGGGGTCAGGAGGGAGGTGCACTGTGGGGAAGCTAGCACTGCCATTTCACAGCTCTGTGGATAGACAGGTGACTTCACTGCCAGGGTTTTCCAACCGGCATCTTCGCCCAGCACTAAAGACAATTAACCAAAAGAGAAATGATGAAAATCATCTCTGCTTGGTAGAGAGATTCTGTTCAGCAGCTGCAGCCTTCCTCTGGGTGAGGGTCTCACACAGACTGTCTGAGCAATCACCTGTGATCCAGATACAGCAGGAAGAGATACACTAAAGAAAAATGAGTCAAAAAAGTAGGACTGTCTCATTAGGGCAGAAGACTCGAAGAGGAGACATTACAGAGGGCTATAGAATAACAAATGTCATCAAGGCAATTGCCAGTCAGGCAATTAGTTATCCCATCCCATAACAGAAAAACAAGGAGACTTGCTATGAAATTAAAGAGTCCAATGAACAAAACAAAATAATGTTTATATGCAGCACTTAATTAACCTGTGGAATTCACTGCCACATGATCCTGAAGCAAACTAAGCTAAGTAAGAGTCACAAACAGGTTAGACATTGGAGTGAAATTCACCACAGCGCAGAGGGGTTGGCTTATGTTCAGACAGCCCTGCCCTCTGAGCCCAGAGTGACGGAGGCTGTAGAGAGAGATCAGATAGACTGCGCGGGCTCTCTGCACAAAGGTGGGGACAGAACGGGATCTCGAGTGACACCAAGTAAAATAACTTGACACAGGCCTCGATCAGAGAGAAGTTAGGGGTGGAGGAGACATAATGGGTCTCTGCTAGTCCACGTCCCCACAGCCACTAGTGTTCTATGCAGCCTAGTTTTTTCAGTGTCTGCAGCAATGGGGCTCCCCGCCCTCTCCTTGGGAAGGCAAATACACCTAAACCATAGCACTGCCAGGGAGTTTTTTCTGAGATTCAGTTTCAACTTCCCCTTCCTAAACATCACCTCTTTCGCCAGCCTCACTGACAACCCTGTAAATAACTGCTCCCTCTCAAACCATTCAAACAGCTATGAACATCTGTCCCCGTTCGTCTCCCTGAGCCAAGACAGACACAGTTAGCTCTGGTATTCTTCTCTCCTAGTTCCGTTTCTGATCATTCCTGTGGCTCTTCTCAGGATCCCCTTTCAGTCTCTCAATGTCAATCTGGTAATGTGCAGTGCAATTCTGGCCCACTGGCGTCAATGGATATTGGCTTCAACGGGGCCAAGATTTCACCCACGTTTTCTAAAACCCAACACAATACTCGGGGGGGAGGCGGGGGGAGAGTCTCCAAGCCGATGGAGAAGGACTTTCCCCTCCCGACTCCCGGATGTGACTCCTGTGCATATGCAGCCCCAAAACTGCACTGGCATGTTCTACTGCCATAGAGTATCACTCCTGGTCCACTTGTGTCCACTCTCCCTTCTAAGCCTGTGTCAGCAATGTGACCCATGCGGGCACTGGCTTCCAGATTATTTCCCCCACACAGATTAGCTGCACTGTTTCAATGAGAACTGCATGGTATTTTTCACCCATGTTTCCAGTCCCCTAGGTTACTCTGTTATTCCTCGGACCTCACTGGGAACACAACACTCCCACCATCATAGTTTCATTAGAGAATGTCATTAACAAACTCTTTACTCCCTCCTTGAGATCCATACTGAGCAAGCTGAGTGCAAAACATGATGCCAACATAGCCCTACGTTTGCAGAGTTAAAATAAAGTCCAGAAATACAAGGGGAAGATTGCTTCCCCACTGTATTCATTTGATCATGATACTGCATTTTAGATAAAAATTGAATCCTTCCAAGCCTATCAGTAAAGATCAATTTCACCAGACTCAGACAAACCCACACAAAAAATATTTCCATGGAGAATAATCAAAATGTATAGATAGGCAAAGTCAGAAAATGTTGCTTGAGAAGTTATTAGAGTTTGATTTAAGGATAGTTACTTCGTATATTTTGATATTGACACGGACAATTTGTGTTTTAATGGTGAGAAAGCTTTAATGTTTTGGAATCTCTGTGTCTACTGTCATTAAATAATTACTGTCTGACCTACACATCGAGAATCAGGGCTTAAATTCTCGTAGAGTATTTCCCGGAGCCCCCCCCCCCCCCCCCCAACCCTCCCCAACATACTATAAAAACTGCAGGGGAGTTGAAAATATTTCCGGGAGCTTTGCTCCAGACAGCTCCAGCTGAATTTAAGCCCTGCCCATAATTTCCCGCAACCATGAACATTTAAACTGATAAAAATAAACATCAACATTATCTGTCGAATTGTAAAAAAAGAAGAATTGATTTCTGCCCAGCCTAATTTTAGCGAACACAGCTGGCTAGAGTGTAGTGCAGACAGGTCAGTGGTGCTGCACTTCTGCCTTTCCTCAACAGTCTGACCTTCTTGGCACATTAACAGAGTTTTGGGGATTTAACTTCCCTCTTGTTTTTTTAAACTTCCACTAAACTGCTATAAAGATTTAATGTAGCCTAATGGCTTAAACTGCTGAGCAATTCCAGTGATAAGCAGTACTGCCAACCCCTTGCCAAATCATGAGTCAGGCCCAAAAAATCATGCAATTTGTTATAAATGTGGGGTCTTTTTCTTTGCCTTCTGGTTTTTGAGTCTTTAGGTTCCATTCAAGTCCTGTTTTCAAGCTTTCCTCCACAACCAGCAGGGCTACAAATTTTCATTAAAAAAAAAAGAAAGCGGAGTTTCTCCCATAATCACATGACTCCAGAAGCTGGGGCTTTATGGAAAACATCAAATACCACAAGAACTGACACCACTGGATAACAGCCCAAGTCTGAGCACATGTGGAGGGAAATCTACACGTCCACCCCCACTTCAAATAAGCTTTCCCCTGCACATGCTCAGCCGCCAACATTACTAACTCCATTACCAACCCACTGTGGTTTTCTCCCAAACTCAGCCAGGGACACACTCCTCAATGAGGGCTGCTAAGAGGCCAAGTTTCCAAGTTCACCTGTCCTACACACATCAATCTGAAAACCTGAGCTAACTTGTAGTGTTATATTTATGAGATTTTCAGGCTTCTCAGTCACAAGATGGGAAACTGCCACTGGGTCCGATGCAGTCCATGCCCCTCAGCCAAGGCAGGCTTACTCTCCAGCAGCTCATCCAACCCAGGGTAAGTTCCCCAAGTGAGGTAGCTTCCACCACCTCCCTCACAGCCTGTCAGAACAGCTGGGTGACTGGCCCCGGCTTGCACGGGAGCAGGCAGGAGCAGTCTGTTAGAATTACCAGGTATCCAGGAGCAGCCCCAACAAGGCAGAGACACTGAGCAGACTGAAGTGGCTCCTTTCATTAGGAGCCTGTATACCTGCCTTGGGGTCACCAATTAGACCCTTGCTTATGGGTTGGGTGGACCCTTAGGACTCGCAGGTAATTACCTCAAATGACTCATCATAGAATCTCAGGGTTGGAAGGGACCTCAGGAGGTCATCTAGTCCAACCCCCTGCTCAAATCCCCAATTAAATCCCCAACTAAATCATCCCAGCCAGGGCTTTGTCAAGCCTGACCTTAAAAACCTCTAAGGAAGGAGATTCTACCACCTCCCTAGGGAACCCATTCCAGTGCTTCACCACCCTCCTAGTGAAAAAGTTTTTCCTAATATCCAACCTAAACCTCCCCCACTGCAACTTGAGACCATTACTCCTTGTTCTGTCATCTGGTACCACTGAGAACAGTCTAGATCCAGCCTCTTTGGAACCCCCTTTCAGGTAGTTGAAAGCAGCTATCAAATCCCCCCTCACTCTTCTCTTCTGCAGGCTAAACAATCCCAGTTCCCTCAGCCTCTCCTCATACGTCATGTGCTCCAGCCCCCTAATCATTTTTGTTGCCCTCCACTGGACATCAGGCGCAGAGTCAGAGCACTCAGACCACTGGGGCTCAGGGATGACTCAGCAGCTCCAAACACTCATCACACAGCCATTAGGAATCTTTACCCGATTTTCAATCTCATTTTTCCCTGTCCTGTTTTCATCTGACCTCTCCTTGTTACACTCCTTGAACAACCAACTGCTATAATCTGGGCACCCACAGATCAATTCAGCAGAAACTCCCCACCTTCCAGGAAGTCCTGAACAATCCTGTGAATCATGGGTAACAGACACCTTACTCAGAGGCATGCAGAGCAGGAAACTGACTAAAGGGACTAAGGGCACGCCAGCACTAGGCCGAGAATTGGTGGGTACCGCCAGAGCTGCTAGTGCTGAATTATGGGGAAGGGTGGAGTGGTGGATCAATGGGAGCAGAGTATTGTGCAATACACAGCCACAGCAGAGTCCGTCTGCTGGGGAGCAGCATTGGGAGACAAAGGGGTGTTCTCAGCCCCCCGAGAGAAGGAAACGGGAGACTATCGACCACATGTATTTATGTATTTTAATAATTTCCTGGTTTCCAATGGAAAGCCACGTGGCCCTTTGATAACGAGGTGTTAGACTCGCTGAAGCCCCCATATGTATTTGTATGAATGCATGTAAGCAGTAAAATGTATAAATATCTTATATACACGTCTCTCTATAAGTTGTCTATATATTTGTGTGTATGTGTACACACACATACATACAGATTTATTTGTGTTTTTAGAGTGGTTCAGGATACATTCCAAGACGAAATTCCAGCCAGCATTGGAGCCAAGAACATCACTCAGCCAGGCATAATCTGCCCTCTCTGCCTAGCATACACTAAATACAGAAAGGGAGAGGTATAAATAGACAGAGAAATACATGAATGGCCCTGTTTCCTTACACAGATAAATACATACACAGCATGGAGCAGGCAACCACAGGAAGACTAAGAGAGCTGCTCTGGGGCCACTAGACCGGATTCGATTCAGAGGCTCAGATTATATCTAATACTGCACCCCACTAGGGCACAAAACATTGATGGTGGTGTCACTTCCTGCACAGATGTGCCCAGCTGATCTGGACAATGCTCTCCACCTCTTGGCACTGACTGGCAGGCACACCAGTCAGCTCAGAGCAGTGTGGGATTTGGGAAGCAGCTCCACTAGCACAGAGAAAAGAAGCTGTGTACTTAAAGAGGAGTGGAATACAACTGGTGGGGGACGGGCAGGAAGGGAGGAGAGGAGCTAGCAAAGGAAAGCGCCTTGCTCACGAGCAGGGACACTTCAGGGAACACCCTGAAATTATTATTTTATAGAACCCAAAAGGGTGCTGGGCTCTGCACACAAGATATGATCCCTGCCCCCAAAGAGCGTGCAATCTCAATTTGAGACATAACACGGCAAGTGAAACAGTGGGGACAGGATGGGTGGGACAAGGAGGGTGACAGCGAGGCAGACAGCTCAGCCATGTGCACGGCACTGCAGTTCTCAGTCCTTAGCACAGCCACTCTAGTACAACTCACGGACTCAGCAAGACAAGCGAGGCAGTTACGGCAGGTGGGGCTGGACAACAAGACCAAGAATTTCAGATGATGTGATGGGAAAGAGCGAGCCAGTGGAGAGATTCAGAGTGGGGCCACATGGCATGGCCACTTACACTATGTAGGGCTGCTGCAAGCATGTGGCAAAATACACAAAGGCAGGGGGTTATGCAGCACCACTTGGTGACTGGAAGGTAGGTCCCTACTATTTCTGGGACCCTTTGGGTTCCATGTCTTTAGTGGGGGTACCTGGTCTGCCACGCGTCCCCCAGCCAACATGGAGGGATTGGTTTGGTTAGCGAAGTTTACACCAGAATCCTGGCAAAGCCCAAAGTAGAAAATTGCATTCCACTCACCTTGCATTGCCCCTCTGATTTCAGCTGGATAGGAGAGTCCCCTTCCCCTCTAAAGAGCCAGGAAGCACTGCTGGGTGGCTGTTTAACAGCTGCTGTACTCCCTCCCGGCACTGGCTGCATGTCAGTGGCAGGGGAAGTGATTCCAAAGCTTAGGCATGTGAGACAGCATAAAGCCTAAACTGTCCCTAACAGAGGGCATCTTGTGTGGCTGCAGACTCAGGAAGACAGGCCAGCAGGAAACAGCAATGCTGTGACGGCTCCACAACAAGTAACTGAAACTGCAAATGTTGCTGAGGCTATGTCTACACTACAGACATTACAGCAGCACAGCTGTAGCCACTCTATGCCGATGGGAGAGAGCTCTCCCACAGGCATAATTAAACCACCCACACCGAGCAGCTGTAGATATGTCAGCGGGAGAGCGTCTCCTGCTGACACAGCGTTGTCCATACGGCACTTTTGTCAGTGAAACTTGTGTCTGTCAGGCATGTGGTTTTTTTCACACCCCTGACCAACAAAAGTTTTCCTGACAAAAGTGCTAGTATAGACACAGCCTAAGCGAAAGGTTCAATTCTAGCAAGCAGAGCAATAAAGAGAGGAGTCCGTGGGGCCGAAGAGATGCTTGGGAGAGAACAAGGACTAACCCCAGTGTTTTCACCCATTCCTGGAGCACCTGTCATCATGACAGTGCACGCAACAGTCCCAAACATTAAGAGCAAAACCAAAAAGCAATACGCTTCACCAACCATCTCATTCCTTAACATTAACATCTCCCTGCTTCCCCAAGCGCTGCCCAGCACCTACAGCCGCTCCCCTCCAGACTGCAGTTTAAACAACCTTCGCCAAACTTGCTTTGTTTCTGTGCCAGCAGCCGGGTCCTCTCTGCTCTGAGCAGGGGGTTGGACTAGATGACCTCCTGAAGTCTCTTCCAACCCTTATCGTCTGTGATTCTATGGTTAAAGCAGAGCTTTTCCCCTGGGGAATTCCACCCCTCTCCTCTTCACACCATCTGCTCCAGCACGCAGAGATCCTGGGCTTCCCCTGCCTAGCTACACTGTGCACAGAACCAGAAGCAATTCAAAGAAACTCCCACAGGGCCCTGGACCCACACCTTCCTCCTCCAAACAATATTCTTATGTGGCAATTTACAAAGTGGTCAGTATCACTGCCCCATTCTACAGAGCACAGCGAAGGAAAGGGACTTGCCCAAGGCATCCAGCAGCGGAACAGGAATAGACCACAGCTCTTCTGAGTGCCCGTCCAGGGCTCTCTCCACTAGGACACACTGCTGCTCCTGACATCCCAGATCTCTCTCCTACCAATACATACCACAACCACAGCTCTTCTACACACACACAAAGCGTGAGAGGGGCGGTTTTCACCTTGCCCTTCCCACCCGTCCAGGACAGTGGGCTGGGCTGGGCTGGGCCTGCTCCACTACAGTCTCCTTTGGCAAAGTTATAAAAGAAAGTGCAGCAGATGGATCAGACGATCCCGCTAGTAAAACCCTGCAAGGACGCTGCCATTGGGCTCAGTTCACTCCTTCACACATCATTATCCAACCAGTCCCCACAGAGAAGAGGGACAGCCCTAGCCTTAAACCAGACTAGGCAGAGGGCTAGGGGTGTACAATAGGCTTAACCTTGCATCGGCCTTGGGGGTGAGCTGGATGGGCCAGGATGAATTTCCCAGCTCTAGCGCTCTTAACGAGTGCCCCAGTCCACCCCTGGGGCAGTGAGAGGTCTCAGTGGGGCAGTGAGGCCTGGCTGCTTTGCCCTGTTCTGTGCCTTCCCCATGTCCCCATTACTGCTCCCGGCTGTTTGAGCTGCAGGCCTGTCAGCCACATACCCAGCAACACTGGGCCTAGCTAGCACCTCATCACAGCACCACCTCAAGGACCCAGCGGTGCCCTCCTGGGCTCCAGACAAGCTACAGGAGACTGAAGGAGGCACAGCCAGAGTTTGGGGACAAAATGGGGGGAATGAAGGAGATTTGGGAAGAATCTCCCCTCCCAAAGTCTCCCAGTCCCATAGCATTCTGGAGGGGGACAGGGGCTCTGAACAGGGCTTCCCCTCTTCAGTGCTCCTGTTTGAGTTCAGACCTGGCACTGGCTCAAACCACTGCTTGCTGACGCAAGATCAATCACTCCATGAGCTGCTCCTATGCATGCCCCGTGCCCGTGCACACGCCTGGCCCTCCCCACACCAGCCTGGCCCCCTTCTCCCAGCCTGCCCTTGCCCTCACTCTTCCTGTTCTTTATTTATCATGATTCATACAACAACGCATCCTGATGACCAGCCCCGGGGGTGGTGTGGGGAACAGTTACAGAGGAGGGGGCCCAGCACATGCTGGAACTGGCTCTGGATTTCAGACCATACAGGAACCCGAGTTCACAGCCACCTGTGCTCATTTTCCCCAGGAGTCAGGGTGCCAGCCCTGGTGTTCTGGCCGTACTCCATTCTGCCTCCCTATAGCACCACCCCTTCAGTTTCAACTAGACACAGAACTCTCCTTCACCTCCTGGCCTAACAGGCTGCACAGCACAGTCAAGTGGTCCGTCGTGCCCCAGAGGGGGCTTTTCTCAGTGCTAGGAGAAGCAATGTCTGCACTGTGTATGGTCCAATCCTTCAATCTTTACTCAAAGCTCCTGCTGAAGTCAACAGAACCTGAGTCGGGGTGGCAGGGTCAAGCCCACAGCACATGAGCTGGTCTGGGAGGGAAGGTGCCGAAGCAGAGGTTGGTCTGGGCTGGGACAAAACAGCAGCAATGGTGGGACCAGGGCTGGGCCAGTGGGCTCATGACGTGTGTGCTGTGGGGTCTGGATGGCTCACCTTACCACATGCCCCAGGACACGTGCTGTGCAACCAACGTGAGGAGGGTTTCCAATACTGCGGAACAGCCGCTGCCACAGTCACCGGGGGTTAAGCCTCAGGCCCCCCCACCCCACCCAAGAGGGAACATGCTAGTGGAACATCCCTCCAGCCAGCCCACTCACCGCGGTGACTCAAGCGTCCCAAGCACAGCCCTTGGAGAAGGGAGGGGGAGGGGACACAGGGCTTGCTGGAATCACAACCATTAGGCCCGCAGCCAGCCCGGTCCCAGCCCTGCTCCTGGGGGCTTGTTCCCTGCCCATGGTCTGGGCTCTATTTCGGGCAGCCTGCTGCCCTGGGGCTGCTTAGCAGCATGCAGCTCCGCTGACTCACCGCTTGTGTAAACGGCCTGTGGTTCCCCTGCATAGGCTGGGAATGCAAGTGCCCGCCAAGTTCCCGCCTCACCTGATTATGCCTAAAGAAATAAATAAATAAAGCTGCTCCGCCATCTGCCACATGCCTTAATGGCAAACAGCTGGGGAGAGGCCAGAGCTCAGGCTCAGCAGCACAGGGGCCCGGGATCACTCCCCAAACCCACTCTGGTGCTAGCTATGCAGCACAGTTACAGGGGGCTGAGATTGCTCCTCGCCCCGCACCCCACTACATGTAGGGTGACCAGACAGCAAGTGTGAAAAATCGGGACAGGGGGTGGGGGGTAATAGGAGCCTAGATAAGAAAAGGACCCAACAATCGGGACTGTCCCTATAAAATCGGGACATCTGGTCACCCTAACTATATGTGTCCTCCCAGAGACTCCCATAAAAGCCTGCATGGACTCCTGTGTGCTTTTGCACAGAACATGTACCCACGCACGGACTCGCACACACAGTCACGCACTGACATGCACCCTTGTGCAGGCCTCCATGCGCTCTCAAGCAGACTCTCCCCTCGCACAACCCCACATGTGATCTCACACACGTGCCTTTGCACTCATCCTTGCACTGGCAAGGTGCACACACTCACCTCCCCACCTTCTATAAATCACGTGCCTTTGCACACATGCTCTTGTATTGGCCCACTTTCACACACACGCTCTCTCCCTGGCATACACACATCTATGCCAAAATGGTCTCACCCTGGTACACCCCCACCCACATACACTTGCACACTAAACAGGCAGGAACGTGCTCTCTTACCCAAGCTGTGCCCCCGCCGAGGCCCACACATGGGGCAAGAGGCTGAGAAGCGGGGGCAAGAAGCTTTAAACAAGGCTGGCTCATTTCTGCAGCGTAGCTAACACCTTCCATACCTCCAGCTTCACAACTCAACCACTCTGATGGCCACAGGCAGTCACGACACTGAGACCACCACACCAGAGCGGGATACGGACAGATTGGGTCTAGCTTGGGTAACCAGCGAGAGGCCGGGATGGTACAAGACACTCGCACTAAGGTCAGGGCCGGCTCTAACTTTTTTGCCTCCCCAAGCAAAAAAAAAAAAAAAAAAGAAAGAAAAGAAAAACGAGCGCCGTCCCCCCAGCGGGAAAAAAACAAACAAACCCGAGCGCCACCCCACCGAAACAAAAAACCACCCCTCGAGTGCCGCCCCGCCAAAGCAACCCTCCCCCCTGAGCGCCGCCCCACCCCAACAAACCCGGCCCCGAGCGCCACCGCACCCAAACAACAACAAAAAAAGCCCGAGCGCCACCGCGCCCAAACAACAACAAAAAAAGCCCGAGCGCCACCCCAAGATTGGCCACTCCTTGAAAGGTGCTACCCCAAGCACGTGCTTGGTCGGCTGGTGCCTGGAGCCAGCCCTGACTAAGGTGAACGGGCAGGATTGCTACATTTCCCAAGTAGCCAACAGCTAATCTGCTAGAGAAAGAGCCCCACACAGGCCTGCTCCTCTCTCCACAGCCTGCCCTGAGCCTGGCTCTAAGAGAGCCTGGGGGCCTGGTACTCCTTGGAACCAGGTGCTCTCTGGATTGCTGCCAACAAAGCTCTCGTGATACGGCCCCACCCTGGCCTGGCAAGGTCCAAAGGGCTCTGGCTCAGCTATACCAAGGCCAGGCCACCTGGTCCCTGTCTGCCAGGTCACTACTGCTCATGTCCTTCCAGGTTCACGACTGATTTCTGAGGTTGCATACAACAGCCAAGGTGAGGGAGCGATGCCACTGGCTGGCTGGGGTTCCGGCCCCGCGGGTTTATGGGATGGAACCACCCAGAGCAGAATTCAGCATCCTCCCCAGGAAGCTCAGTGTGGAGCCCACAATGTCGCTCCTGGGAAGACACAAGGAAATGAAACAGATGCGAGAGGGAAGAGCCCAGGGATGACAGAAGTGGCAGCAGTTCCCTCCTTGGCCCACTTCCTAAGCCCCCCGGGAGTCTTATTGAGGGGCCGAGGCCATGCAGAGGGGAGGGGGGAGAATGGGGATTTAAAGCCATTAATAGCACCTCTCGCCCAAAGACTCCTGCCACATGCAAGAGGAGATGGCACGTCGCAGTGCCACACCGCACCTGTGCACGGCGCCCATCGAGTAGCCCCGCAGTGCCCAGTGCCATGCCCTGCAGGAGGCCCGGCTCTTGGCCAGCCACAGCTGCAAAGCCACAACCACCTTGTGCTAATTAAAACCATTCCCCTTAGGAAGTAGGTAGACAGTTGCTTCCTCCCCTGCTGCCCGGAGCTGGCTCGTGTTTAAGGGCCGCTGTCCCCACCCTGTGTAACACGCGGCCCACCACCGGCTTCGGCTCTTAAACAAACACAGGCCACTTCTCTCCACGGGCTTATTTTTAGTGCTTATACAAAGGGAGAGGCAGAGGGCGGGGGGAGTCAGGCAGAGTGCAGGCAGGGGCAGGGCTGGGCCAGCCAGTATGCCTCACTCCTGACCTGGGAATGACGCAAGGCTCTTCCCTTCCACTGCCCCCTCCGGCACTTCCAGCCCCTGCCACACAGGGCAGTCGGGGGCCAGAGGGGCTCCCCCGGACAGACATTTCTCCTGCCCTAGACCCCAGCACACACATCAGACTCTCACTTGAGCAACACGATCGCTTGGAAGATTCATGCAATACTGATCCAATGCACAGGCCTCTCCCCTCTCGAACGCTAAGACCCTCATCTCTTCTCCCCCCCGGAACACAGGCTTCACCTGTCTCTCAGGTTCCCTCCCCATGAGACCTGGTCTCCCCATGCTGCCTGCAGGGGGCCTGCTTTGCCACAGTGAGGGAAACTCTGCTTCCTTGGCCCCTCTCCCAGCCTAATGCCTCCGGGGTGGGAAAGGACGGTACTGCACTGTGACCCCCGGTCTCCCTGACGTCAGCAGGTAGTGCTCGCAGCCACCCCACGAGCTCCATGACTGCGCTCCCCGCTCGCCCTGTCTGCCTCAGCCAGCAACGCGCTGGAAGCCGGCTGTTTGTTTATCTTCCTATTCAGCATTGCTTATTTTGATGGCACATCCTCCGAGCTCAGCCCAGGTCGACCTGTGAACCTTCCACATCCTGTTTGCCGAAGCCCTGCTCTGCAAGCCAAGTGCGCAGGGCGGCCAGAGGCCCAACACAGCAGCCACCGGGTGCACCGGCCACAGCAGATAAAAATATTCATGGCGAAACATCCTGGGGCATGGGGGTCTATATTTGAATTGATTGTATCTACGTGTTTATCCGAGCAGGCTTGATTGCTGCTCTATCGGCGCAGGGCAGCCAAAACAACCTTGGCTCCACAGGCCTGGGCTTCCCTCAAGGCTTCGAGGGGTTACTGGAGAGAGGAATCTGCTGCCCTTGTGTGACGGTTGGGCACTGTACTGTGTAACACTAAATTCCACACCCAGGAGCAATGTTCCCCTGCTGCCCAGGACTCCTCTAGGGCAGCGGGGTGGGGAGCGGGAAGCAGGCCCCACCGCTACCCAGAACTGACGTGTTCTCTGCTGACCAGCTGGTATTAAGCAGGCAGAGATCTGGTAGGGAAAAACCCAAACCAAATTAAAAAGCTTCAGGCGCGAAAGTGCTTTAAGGCCAAAAAGACCCCTAAACTAGCTCACAGAGTAGGTCACCAACCACAGAGACAGAGGATGGTTCTGTGGTTAAGGCACTGGGCTGGAACCCAGGAGATCTGAGCTCTATTCCTGGCTCTGCCAGACTCCCTGTGAGAAAGTCACCTTGCCCCTGTGCCTCAGTTTCCCACCTGTAAAATGGGGTGATGTTTGTGACATGTTCGGATTCCATAGTGATGAAAACACATAAAAGCCTAAAAACACAGCCACCACTGGGATCGTGTCCAAAGGACACCATTCACCCATCCTGGCATCGGTTTGTGCTGGCCTGGGCCTACCCCCTCCACAGTCACGCAGCTTGACCCTCACACATTGGCCCATTGCACAGCCCCCCTGTAATGCTTTGCTAATCCCACGCTCGTGTCCCAGGAACAGGAGGCCTCGTGCCAACAACCCGTAGTGAGTGAACAAGGGCCAGTCTGGGCTGTGGGTGAGAGCAGGAGTGTGGGGAAGTTCAACAGGCACCTCCTGATTCAGGAGCACACTCCTTGGCAAGAGCTGGGAAGCACACCAGGGCTCTGCTGCCATCGCCAGCATAGGGAGCCCCAGGGGGTCAGCCATGCAGTAACAGAGAGCAGCACGCTCTCCTCCACCACACAGCGCTGCAGTGAACAGCACACACCCTACATCTAGAAAACCACCCAGTGCCACTTGCAGGCCTCAGCACCATGCACCTCCCCAACAGGGGCAACGCACTCGCCTAGCCCTCATGGCCATAAAGGTGAGCTTCCATAGGCAGAGCGAGTGTACTGTTGTTGGTCTGTACTGCAGTAGCACCTGCTGGCTCCAGATCCAGTGTGCTGGGCACTGGCAGACGCAGCCCAGAGAGACAGTCCCCATCCCAAGGAGCTCACAATCCATGCAGGGGCATTTGCATGCGTCTGCAGATGGCCTGGAGCAATAATTCTGCCTCCTTCACTTATGTCAGTGAGGTGTCCAATGATGGCCCGGCCCTTTCAATCTCAGCATTAACTGTTTACTTGCTGATCATCTGAACGGAGAGAATGGGGGAAGGAAATGAGGGCTCCTGCCAGGATGCAAACGGAGGAGAGCCACACTGGCAAGGAAGGGAGAAGAAGAAAGTAAGGTGGCAAAGGCAGAGAAGCAATGGGTAGAAGCAACAGGCTAGTAACAGAGAATCCATCCCCCCTGGAGCAATGCTGAACGTGATGATAAAGCACTGAACAAAGAACAGCAATAGCTGAATTACTCGCTCCTTGCCTTCCAGTGCCTGAGCAAGCTTGGTTTGTATGGAAAAGGGCGTTTCTAGTTCTCATGCTCGCAAAGATACCTGGGAAATGTGAAGAGAGTCTCCAGTAAGGTCAGGTGATGATCTAACAGTCTCTTCTGGCCTTACAATCTATAAATCAACACCTACCTAGGTTTGCAGACAGCAAGAAACCTTTGCTTCAAAAGGTGCGACCTGCTCCATTCATCTAAATGGTATGCTAACCCTGAACCCTAACAATGATGATATAGAGCACAACACTGTTCACTATCCCATTGCTCTTCATTTTAGCAGATAGATCCAGCTTACATGCTGACCCCACAATCCCCAACTGCCTCTCCTCAGGTGCCAAAGTCTCAACTGCCCCCTTCCCAGCTGCCAGCCCCCCGGCTTCAACCCTACCCACATCCACGACGCCACTGTGCGTTGCCAACATAAAAATCCATGGTGCTTTGAAACGGAGAAAGGGGAGACAGTGTAAAATAAAATGAATGTAATAAATAACCCGGGGAGGAGAGTGAGAGCTGCACTGTTGTTCGTGCTCCTAGTTTGTTCATTAACAAAGACCATTCTTAGTATACATGAAGCTGCTCCAACATTTCAGTGAGCAGGATGGGAAGACAGGGATCTTGACACAGAATTTAGGTCCAGCTTCACACAGAGCTCAAGGGGCCTTGGGCCAGATTTGTAAAGATATTTAGGCATGCCTAGGCTCCTAGCTACAGCTTAAAGTGCCTAAATACCTTTGACAGTCTGGGCCCTTTGACTCCAGTGAAGCCCTGACCAAGGCAGTTAGCTGATGTGCTAAAAGATGCTCATTATTTACACTTTCCCATCACCACTGGCTTGTTGTGCTAACAAAAGCTGTTGGGTCTGTCTTGGTTTGGGCTCTGCCTTTTTCCCCCTAGTTGCTTAGTGTTCTGCCTGCTCCCAGCAGCTGCTCATGAATTAATTCTTGCCAAACATCATGAGAGACATTTCCTAAATGTATAAATTTGATGGAAAACTCCCCACGATTACTCAGAACACTCTGGGCAGCTAACTGAGCACATACCCAGTGAGAAGACATATTTCAACAGCGACCGTCAAAGCCGATCTCAGGTGTACCTGTCCCTACTTCACAACCGGCATTCAATGAATGGGACAGGTCTCTCTCTCACTGGGGATTGCCAGCAAGGACCCAATCCAGAAAATACAGCCGAGAGAGCTGGCTTCGCAGTTAAAAAGCCACGGCAACCAGTCTTACAAAGCTGTGGGAAGAGAAGTCTCTGATTTCCAGTGCTTTCCACTGGGGATGCCAAGTCAACCCTACCCTGCATCACCACAGTCAAGATGATAGCTCCTCTCCAACTGGCAAATATTCATTGTTGTGATTAAACTGATGACAGTTTAAAGTTGTGTTTCATGCATTCGCAGAGCCTCAGGCCAGAAGAAACCAACAGATCATCTGCTCTGATCTCCTTATATCACAGGCCCTTGTTTTTCACCCAGTTACTCCTGTATTGAGCCCAATAAATTATGACTAAAGTATATCTTCCAAAAAGGCATCCAGCCTGGATATGACGCCATCAAGAGATGGCGAATCCACCACTTCCTTGGGAGTTTGATCCCAACGTTTCCATTAATTTGCCCAGGCATGATGTCAGGCTGACTAGCATACAGCTATCAGAGTCATCTCACTTGCCCTTCCTGAATATTGGCACAACATTAGCGCTCTACTAGTGTTCCGGAAGTTCCTTGATATTCCAAGATTTATTAAAAATTCACATCATCAGGCCAGAGATCCCCTCAGCCAGCTCTTTTATGACTCTTGGATACAAGTTATCTGGGCCTGCTGATTTTAAAATGTTTACCCCTAGTAGATGTTTAACATCCTCCTCACTTACGAATGAACTGAAAAGTACTTTATCATCCTCAGCTAATCACCTCACATGATATGAGCACATCACCCTCCTTCTTTCCAAATAAAGAACAGAAATATTTATACATCACTTTTGCTTTCGCTGCCTCATTATTAACAATTTTACCATCTCCACCTAGCAATAGGCCTATACCATTGCTAAGATTTCTTTTGTTTCTAATATACTTAAACTCTTTCTTATTGTCCTTAGCCCTGCCAGCCAGGGATTCTTCCCTGATGTCTTTAGCTCACCTTATCAATTTTCTACACTTCATAACTTCCAGTTTATATTGATTGACAGCTACTTCCTTTTTCTTCCCATTTGTTATATATTGCTTTTTATTTCTAATTGCTGCCTTCTCTTCACCACTGAGCCAAAGTTGTCCTCTTTCTCGATTGCTCAATCATGGCTTTTTGGCCATCTAATAAATACTTTTTAAAGAACACCCAATTTTTATTCCCATTCTTCTGTCTAAATTTTTCCTCTCAGTCAATTTTTCTAAGAGTTTTCCTCAGCCTTAGGAATTAGCCCTTTTTAAGCACCAAGAATATATATTTTTGGTTGGTACTGTCCTTTGTTTGCCCACATTGAATGTAAACAGATCATGATCACTGGTCCCTAGGCAATCACCAACTTCCAGTCCAGTGATTAATTCATCTTTATCTGTTATAAAGAGGTCCAATATAGAGTTTCCCCATACCAGATACAACTCCTTTTATGTTAGGAAATCATCATCTATATTTTTTAGAAACTCCAGTGATGTTTTCTATTGGCTACATGAGACTTCCAGCAGATGTCTCCCAGATTGAAGTTCCCCATGATAACACAATTGCCCCCGTACACACATTACAGACAGGTGCTTAAGAAGTAACTCATCCTGTTCTCTGGTTTGATTTGGTGGTACGTAACAGACCCCCACTGGTACCCCCTCCTAGGCTCTGCTAGTTAGCGCAAAAGGACTGGAACGTATTTCATTATCCTTATACGACATGAGTCCATCATCCTGCTTCTTTACAAATACAGAATAGAAATATTTATTGAGAACTTCTGCCTTCTCTGAATCATTATTAATATAGGAACATAGGACACAGGACTGGAAGGAACCTCCTGGGTCAACAAGTCCAGTCTGCTACTATCACAGAACAATCCCATCATATCATCTCATTCATAAATTTATCAAGCTCCATTTTAAAACCAGAAAGGTGTCTTGCCCCCACTCCTCCTACTGGGGGTCAGAAACTGTCTTCTAATTCCCAGCCTACATTCATGCCTGCCCACTTTATCGCTGTTTGTTCTTGAACAATTAACAATTGTAGTGTTCTAGTGATTGCTCTGGTTTATAAGTCAGCGCAATGATCAGAATCTCTGGCGCTTTCCTTTAAAATCCCAAGTTCTTCACAGCATGTGTGTCGGATTTTGGAGCAGATGGGAGGGGCACATGTGCTAAACCAAGTGTAGGGTGACCAGACGTCCCGATTTTATAGGGACAGTCCAGATTTTGGGGTCTTTTTCTTATATAAAAACTCCTATTCCCTCCCCGCCACCCCGTCCCGATTTTTCACATTTGCTGTCTGGGCACCCTAACCAAGTGGCAGGTTGTGATGAATATGGGACAGCAGGTTCTATGTATTTTAGCACTCCTCCCATTTCCCTTCTCCCTCTCCAGCCCCATCCAGCCAGGAAGCCTCAGCAGCCACTTGCCCAAACAACTAGCCAGTAAAAAAACTTTTCAGAAAAAGCCAAACAACTGCAGGGATGCCAGACAGAATGAGAGTCACCTAGCTGTCAGCAGCAAATGAAACTGGACTTTGGACTGCATCCTCCTTGCCCCTTGCTCTACATCTCACCTCAGGAAGCAGCTGGTTTAGCTAGAAGAGGAGTAAAGGCAGTTTTGACTGGAGGGGCTTTATCTACATTAGGGTTTGCAGGTTCAGCTGAGCTGTTGTCAGAACAGGTGACCTCTTGGTAAATTTCCCCAGTGAGGAAATGGCCAAGAGCAGCCTCCCTGCACTTTTGCCTTCACCCCATTCCCCTGGGGCCCCCTCCCTGTTCCTGACACGCCCCTTCGGACCCCATCCAACCTGCTCCCTTCTCCTGCACGCATTGGCCCAACCCCACCAGTGAGCATGTGCAGCCAGAGAGCTCTCCCCAGGCCACAGTGTGACAGGCTCCTACAGAATGCTCTGCAAGGCTCCTTGCCTCTGGGCTAACAGCACACGCAGGGAGCACAGGCAACGGGACGGAGGAACAGGCCTGACAGCACACGCACACCCTGTGCCTCTGACTCGTGTGCTGGCTTCTCAGATCTCTCTGCCAATGAAACAGAGACCAAGCCCAAGGACCCAGAGCTGGATCCCAGCGGCAATACCGAGACCAGTGGCATTGTGCAATCACTCCACTTCCCTGTATGTGTCACTCCTCAGAATACAGGCAACAGGAGAGCTTGGCAAGTATTAACTCTCAGCAGGGAGAGAGCTGCCCCCCAACCTGCTCCTTCCAGAGAGCCCCACAGACCCAGGCAGCCACTATCCATTCCTGCTCTGCCTCTGCCACAGCCTGGGCAACTAACTGCCCGCCCCAAAATGCCACACAAGGAGCACCAAGAATGCAGCCAGCTCAGAAGGCAGCACTGCCTGGTGGCTCGGCCAGCGACCCTGCACATTTCACCCAGATAACGGCAGTGTCTTTCCAAGTCAAGCATTAAGGGTAACATCTTCCTGGGGATTTCATCACCTGTTTGTGTGCGAACAAACAGGTTTGCTTCTCTCTCAGCAAGCATTTGTCCACCCTTCTGTGACTGTAGCCCTTTCTGAACAGGCCTTCCACCTGGGGGAGGGGAGCATGGCTAGGCATCTGTCTGCAGCAGCATGGCAGGGTTTTCCTGAGTCCTCACCACCAGCTGTCGATCCTACTGGGAGAGTGTTAAGTGGGTTCTGCTGACTCACAAAAGTCAGTAACCACACCAGGCCATGCTAGCCCTTGCATACCATAGCAACTAAGCCGAGCGGGCAACGGCCCGGGGCGCCAGGGCGCGCTAAGCCGAGCGGGCCAACATGTGTTGACATAAACACACCCAGGTCCCCTTTGCACTAACACACAGCAGCATCTTTCCCTACCTCATCCACAACCTTCTGCAGGAACGGCTTCTCCTGGAAGGGCTCAGTCCTCAGGCGTCCTGCAAGAGAGATGGGAGTGTGAGCCGGGTGGGCAGCACCGGCCTGGCCAAACACCCCAGCTTGCTGCCCGCACTCTCTGTGACAGTGAGACAAAAGGAGAGGGTGCCTGGCTTTTTATTGTTAGTTTGAATGACCTGGGGGAGTTCAGATACAACAGTGACTGGGCCATGTAACACCTACACAGGACACTGGCAGCGCCAGTCACGAGAGAGGGAACCCCAGTACTCATCAGCCCTGGCACCGGGAGCCATTAGGAAAGCATTACAGCCAAGGAGAGCTTGGCTGCTGACAAGCATTGGCCAGACATTTCTCCGGGCCTGTGACGTTATTGACATGAACTGTGACTTCTTTTTACGGATACAGACTAACACGGCTGCTACTCTGAAACCTGTGACCATATAGATCATTGTTGCAACCACTGTTATATAGTTGCAACAAATATTGTACAAAGGTTATCAAGTGAGGTGTCTATGACAAGGTTATCATTTGCTGGTTATGATTATGCTATCTATATGCATGTATCATTGTTGTATTTAAAGTTATAAGTATTGGCTCTATACTGTCTATATTTCAAACTTGTGCTATGCTTCTAGGTGACACCCCAGACAATTTGGGCTCAGCACTGCCTAGCCTTCTTGATGGCCCATTAAGGACCATCAGCTATACCACTGAGCCAATTTAATTAAGATGGAAGTGGCCTATTCTCAACAGTGGACAAGAAGGGGTGAATACCAAGGGAGAGAAAATCACTTTTGTAGTGCTAAAGAGGCCAATGCAATCAAGGTGGCCCATTTCAAACAGTTGACAAGAAGGTATGGGTATCAGCAGAGGGAAATTACTGTTTGTAATGATCCTATTGGGATCCAGGAAGTGGGTGGGCTTGGACCTCCCCCCAGCCTAAGGGGAGTATCCACAGGACCAGGATACCAAGTGAGTAGGGGGACAACTAAAGATAAAACAGGGAAAGGAGCGAGGTCAGAGGGCTAAACGAAGGGAACCTGACGGGGACACCAAGCAGAGAACCCCGGACAGCGCCCACTGCTCCTCGAAGGCATCAAGGGAGCCAGCGGACGCCGCCCAGAGGAACTCCGCCTGGATGCGCGAGTAGATGGAGGATCGGAAATAGGCCCCACAGTCACAGGAGACCCCGTCGATACACCTTGTGACTCAGCAAGGTATGCAGGGACATGCCTATGGACAGAACGCGAAGGTTTTTCCAGGCCATGTGCTGAGTAGCTTGTCTTTGGAACAAAGGAAGCACAGGCCGCATGGCAAGAGACAATAAAAGGCAGCTGCAACTCCTCCATCTTGCCTTCAATCCTGCTTCTGACCTCTGGAGGAACTTGGCTACAAACGAAAGCTCTACACAAAGGACTGAATGACCTATCCCAGCTGGGGATGTTCCAGAGACTTGATTTGAACCTGCAGCTTATTCCATCACTGCTACAAGCCTGAACCAAGAACTTTGCCATCACTGTATGTAATTGATTCCATTTAACCAATTCTAGCTCTCCTCTGTATTTCTTTCTTTTTATGAATAAACTTTTAGATTTTAGATTCTAAAGGATTGGCAACAGCGTGATTTGGGGGTAAGATCTGACTTGTCTATTGACCTGGGTCTGGGGCTTGGTCCTTTGGGATCAGGAGAACCTTTTTCTTTTACTGGGGTATTGGTTTTCATAACCAGTCATCCCCATAACGAGTGGCACTGGTGGTGATACTGGGAAACTGGAGTGTCTAAGGGAATTGCCTGTGTGACTTGTGGTTAGCCAGTGGGGTAAGACCGAAGTCCTCTCTGTTTGGCTGGTTTGGTTTGCCTTAGAGGTGGAGAACCACCAGCCTTGGGCTGTGACTGTCTTGTTCTGGCTGCCTAGAGCAGCACTTCCACATTGGCCCCATCTCAGCACACGAGCCAAGGAGCAAGGCCTATACACCTCACAGAAATGCTGAAGGCTTTGGCAAGCACTGACCAGGAGGGTGAGGCTACCTGCACCAGGAGCCCCCAGCAACCTGTAGGCAGCACTCTCCCCAAATCCCCATCATTGCCTGCACATAGGCTAAGTTTGCTGCTCCCCAGCCCACTGGAAGCCGTTGTGCTGCCCTAAAACCAGCAGCAGCAGCAAGAGGTAAACACATGCATTTGGTGTGTCCCAGAAAAATGGTGACTGCCATTCCAAGTTTCCTCTGCAGCCAAGCTGAGGGTGTGGAAGGGTCTCCTGCTGCTCCCACCCCTTCACACACAGAACTCACCCAGCGTCTACTGCCTCAGAGCGAGGCCCATTATCTTCCCCAGCACCCTGCAGTGGCATCCCATCAAGCAGCTCTAAAGCCAGGAGTCAGAGGTAAGGAGCGAGTCCTGCCAGCACAGGAACATATGGTGGCGTTCATAGATCTTAGGGCTGGAAGGGACCTCTTGGGTCCTACTGCAGTCATGCCATCACCCAAGGGCAGGAGCTCCTCTTTCCTACTCCTGCAAACAGGAAAGCCAGCCGTTCCGTGGACATCCCTGGACATGGGCCCTTGAGGACATCCCCACGAGACCACTGGGGGTTGGTCCCAATACCTGGCTTGCCTGGCCCTGTTGCTAGCTCCAAGCCATCATTTCTCTACCACCACCATGAACTGTTCCTCAAGAGCAGATCCATCCGCCAACAATGGGACAAACTCTGCAGGTGGGAAGCCCTGCACCTCAGGTCATACTAAGGAACCCCTTTGAGGTACTGGGTGGGCACAAAGTGACTGGAGAATGAATGACACCTCCCAGCCCCCTTGCTGGCTCCTGCACCAGGCATACCTGCTGACTCTACACCCACAAATAAGCTGCTCTGGAATCCCGCGAGCCCTGAAGATCCAGCACAGCAACACCAGAGGTACCTGGAGTCTGGTCTGGCTCATGTGCTAACCTAGTTCCAAGCACAGGCCATGCGCTGCCCTTACTCACACCCATCCCCCCAAGGGAGGCAGCAGGTGTCGCTGCGCAAGGGAATCGCCCTACACAATCCCTATTCCTGGGGGTGATGCACAAGCCTTAAAGACCCCAGCTCACCCCCCACTTCCAGCAGACATTTCTGGCACCAGTTAGTAGGAAAACTTTCCCCACTGGTAAGGAGAGAAGTCTGAGCTGGAATCACTGAGATTACAGGGCCCGGAGCACCTGACATCACTTTCCAGCACTGCACTTACCAAAGGGGCTGTATAAATAACCAATGGAACAGCCTGCTCCCAGGCCTGCGCGGCATGCAGAGAGCAGTGTGTCAGACAAGCAGCACTAGGCCAGCTCTCAGCTACCTAGTGGATCCTGGGGAGCTGGTCAGGACCGTGGAAGCCCTCTGATGTGCAAGGGAAACTCTTTGAGGAAATCAGGCCATGCTGGTGAAAAGCAGAGCCCTGTTAACACTGCTCTCCAGCCCGACACGTGCAGAGCCTCTGCCAGCTGCGAACCGAATCCACATGACGGAGGCATCACCAGCTGAGGGTGGGACCCAGCACCTCTTCTAATCACCGAGGGACTCCACCAGCGACAGCTCTGCAAGTCCTTGTATCACTCCGCTCTGGACACTGTGCTCTGTCAGCTGGGGATTAAACCCAGGCCCCTCGTTAACATCTCAGAGGCTCCACACTGGAAACACACCCATGTGCACAGCCATGCGTCCAATGTTCTTCTAAGGAAGCCGAGGGGAAGAGCCGGGAGTCCCTGGTTCCTCTCTAAGTGCTCTGCAAGCTACTGCATGTGGGGAAAAAGCCTGACTCTGCTCCAGCTCCTTCACTAGCTGGCCTTGGATCCAGGCTCCTGGTAAACAGCCAGGTACGCTAAGTAAAGCAAAGAGCCCCTTGGCGACTCCCCAAGTCCTTCGGCTACTGGTCAATGTCCATTCCTCCTCCACCTCTCCCCTGGGGACTACTCCCAAGGCTTCTGGCTACTGTCTGACTGCTGTAGCAGCTGAATATGAAACACAAGCCTCATTGGGCAATAGCCAGACTGAGCACTTTGTGCCAACCCTGTGCAGGGAAGGAAACTCACTCCCTGCTCTCTCCAGCCCTGGTTTCCCCATGAATGGAACAGCCCTCCATACCTCTGCTGAGAGCAGCCCCGCTCTCCCTGTAGTCTTCAATCTCAGCATCCTTCTGCACCAGGAGAGATGCCAGCTCTTGCAGCTGGTACTGCAATGTCAGGCTCATCCTGATGAGGGGCCGCACAAGATGATGGGAAATCTGGGTGGGAAAGACAAAATAGGGAAGGCCAAGAAGGGCACTTAAACTGTCTCTAGAACGAAAGCAGTTGAAGCAGAAATGTATTGGCAACAACTATAGCCAGAGTTTACTCAGGACTTCTCAGCACTCATCAATCACAGGAATGCCTCTCCCAGCAGGAGGCGCTGTACAAAACAGCACAGGCAGGGAAGAACAAGATGGACATACGGTGGAGAAGGTTCAATACACTCCAACTCCACAGACAGCTATGGGAGTGGCAGGAGACAACAGAAAACTCCTTTGGTCTGATCAGCCCAATGAGAACTTCTGTAAGCAGCACAAACAGGTCCCTCTGAGCCTCTTGCCCCCACAGCCCCTGTGGGCCCCAACGTGAATTCTGACACTGGAAACAGACATGGCTGGAACTAAAAAGCAAAAGGAACCATGCTGTCAAATTGCAGCTTGAGGACATTGAGAGACTTTCACAGGAAGATGAGATCAAAGGCATGAGGAATCTCTACCCCCAAATCCTATGCAGGCCCTTGCTGCTGCCCCCCATGCACCCATCTACACCCAGCCCAGGCCACCTCATCCTTGCCCAAGGCCTGTCAGTGCAGAGGATCCTGCCCTGCTCCTCAGTGTGCACTGGATGAACCCTGCTCCGCCTTCCACCAAGAGAACTTTCTCCATGGGACACACTCTCTGCAGCTTTCTGGCCCTCATGTCACAGGGGTTCAAGTCAGGTCAGGCCAAGCTCTGCTCCCAATGGACCATGTCACCCAGCAACTCCAGTGAGAGGGACACAGGGAACAGCCCCTCACTGTCATCTGTGGGACAGCCTGGGCAAGACCCATGCAACAGGGCCCAATGCGCCCTCAGAGCCTGTCTGACAAAACCCTACTCATTCTGTGCTGCATTTTTATCAGCAAATTCAAGCCCCTGACATGGGGGTACAGTGAATACGGCATCACTCATAGGATACCACAACCCCCAGAGGCCCTGCATCCATGGCACACTCACTGCAGAGAGCTGGGGGGTTGAGTTCTGCAGCCTCCCTCCTCTTTCAGCCAAAGGTGCGAGCCATGGATACTACAGGTTCCAAAATGCAACACGGCCTCCACTCGAGTCAAGATGCTGGGACCTGTGGTCCCCATGGGCCATCCCTCCACTTGCAGGGCTGAGGGAGGGAGCAATCTGCTCCATTCTAGGCCAGTTCGGCACAGGCCTCAGATTCTTGGCGAGCGGCTGAACAAAGTCTGGGCCCCGTTCCTCCATTACTAACAGTAGCACTTAGCATTATGCAGTGCTTCCCATTGCCTAAGTGCTTTACAAACATTAATCAAGATATGAACTAACGGGACAGCGGCAGCTGCTGGTTCACAGCTCGCTCTATCCGATAACGCTGTGGGATTCATACCCTTTTTGAAGGGCAGGAGAATGTCTTTTCAGAGCCATGTATCTTGGCCCAGGTGAGCAGCATGGGTCTGCCCCACATCCTGTGCTCTCAATGGAAGCAGAGCTAACATGGCTCCCCCTTCGTTACCTCTCCACCTGTGCACCAGCAGAGATGGGCACGGCTCTGGGAAGTTCTTGCTGCTGGAGAGCCAGCAGGGGGCACTGACACATGGGGCAGGTTTTGGTATGGTCCCCCCATGCCCCATTTGTTCTTTGTAAAAGGATTTCAGGGCTGGTGAAAGGAGCTGCACTAGCAGCCTGGAGACTGACTCCTCCATGTACCCCAGGAAAGGCAGAGCCTGGGCAAGCTCCACCCCTGCACACAGACACAACTCTGCTAGGGAGGATGAGCCTGTGGGGTGAGCTCCGTCCAGCCCCATCACCCTTTCAGTCCCTGGCATTGCCAGTGGGTCAGTAAGTGCCCATCACACGGATGGATTCTGAGGACATCTGTCCCACTATCAAAGGGGCTGAGACCCCAGCTCCGCTCTTTCTAAAGAGCAAGGGGAGAATTTTAAATGCAGATATTTCAAGCACATGACATCAGAACTTTCAGGCAGGTCCAATATTGGTCCTTGGCCAATGCCCTTTAAAGGGCCCCGCCAGGGAGCCTCATCCTGTCCTCTTGCTAGCTGCCCTGTCCCACCCTTCCAGAGTCATGGTGAACGGATGGGGAGCATGTTTTGGAAATGGTATTACAGCAAATTTTGCAGTAGAGCAGAACACGCACACGCACTGTCCCAGCAAGCGACACTCACAACCAGCCTAGGAGGCCCCTTCCCAGCTACAGTTGCCTTGGCTTCTCTGGGGCAAGTCACAAATCCATCACTTGCCACTGAGCCGCCTGTGTCGACTAGCAACATGTATTAGTTAGGTGCACAGCACCCTCTGGTGCACATTGGACACCACTACAATTTAATCAAGCTACAGAGAGCGCACAGCCTTAAAGACAATTGCATGTAAGGGCAAAGAATGCCCCAAATTTCCCCTATGCATACCACTGTGGAGGAATACACTCCTCACCCACAGAGCCACTGAGAAAGCTGGAAGTGAAGCCCTCACAGGGCAATTTGTTCTATAAAAGAACAAGGGAACGTCCAATCAGGGGTGTGTGCAAGGGGACAAGCAGGGGCAAGCCCTGCCCCCCATCAGTGGGGGGGGCACAAAACTCTTCTGGGGCCAGGGCAATACCAGGGTCAGAGCAGCTCCTCCAGCCCTGGGGCCACAGGTGAGATCCAGCTCCTCTGGCTGCCAGGAGAGAGTGAGCTTCTCCAGCTGCTGGAAGGGAGGGAGGAGAGAGAGAGCTCCTCTGTCCATGGGGGCACAGAAAGTACCCCTCCAAAAGCGACCAAATTTTTATTCCTGTACACACCCCTACATCCAATTATACTGAAAAACAGTGAATTCAAAACTGATCAAAGGAAACGCTTTTCCATAAGACACTCAATTAGCCTGTGGCACTCATCGCCACAAGACATCATCAAAGCAGCATCAGCTATTTATATGAATAATGGGAACATCCAGAGTTACAACAATAAGGAAGTTTTTAAACCAAATGTTTTTGGCAGGGCTATAAACCTTCATTTTTCAGGGCATGTGCCAATCTCTGGCCTAGGGACAGCCATCACATCACTGCCCACTGCAGGGTTCCTGCACCTCCTTCTGAGCAGCTGGGACTGACTTCGGTCAGAGGTAGGAAACTGGCCTGGAGGAGCCCTGCTCTGGGCCAGCCTGGCCATTTGTGTTCCTAACTAACCCAGCACCTGGTGTGCATGGTTCCTGATTTTCTTTCTGGTCCCAGTTTTGAATCACTGAAGCTACCTAGCTGTTTGCATGGTGCCACCTACTAAAAGTAGACACGACAAAGAGTCCTGTGGCACCTTATAGACTAACAGACGTATTGGAGCATAAGCTTTCGTGGGTGAATAGCCACTTCTTCGGATGCATGCCTGCGAAAAGCTTATGCTCCAATACGTCTGTTAGTCTATAAGGTGCCACAGGACTCTTTGTCGCTTCTACAGATCCAGACTAACACGGCTACCCCTCTGATACTACTAAAAGTAATTACCCCAAACAGATAGCCTCTTCCATCCTGCAAGTACACAGAGCATTGTACAAAGGTCAAGGGACATAAAAGCACAGACCGGAATCACATCCCCCACCAAAAAATCAGCTGCCTCCAATGAGACAACATCAAGCAGTGCTGCGAAACAGTTTGGTAGGAAGTGAGCAAGCCTCGTTTCCCAGCTGAAACTGCAGGAGGAGTTTTGGGAGAGAACAAAGCCACTCAGAAGCTCTGTCGGAGCTGGACTGTTAGCTGCAAAAAGCCACTCAGAAGCTCTGTCAGAGCTGGACTGTTAGCTGCAAAAAGCCACTCAGAAGCTCTGTCGGAGCTGGACTGTTAGCTGCAAAGCCAAAGCACCTTTCATTACCAGGTGGCCAGAGCCTCAGTTTTATGTTTCAAACAAAACACAGACCTCTTAACAGCACAGCATTGCTTAGCACCGCACAAAGGCACTGGGGTCAGCACTGGATCCAAGAACAAAGCACCCCCACTCCCGCTCCTTGCAGCATAGCGCACCACCTAGTACCACACTGGGGCCCTACTCCTTACTGAGCCAGCCACCCTGCTCCTTGTTTCACCTACACATTCCTTAGACTAGAACTTGCCTCCCAGTCCTGGCCCCCCATTAACTTACATTGGAGAGGGTTCAAAGAGGAGCCACAAGAATGATTACAGGATTTGAAAACCTGCCTCATAGCGACAGACTCAAGGAGCTCAATCTATTTAGCTTAACAAAGCGAAGGTTAAGAGGTGACTTGATCATAGTCTGTAAGTACCTACATGGGGAACTAAGACTTAATAATGGGCTCTTCAGTCTAGCAGAAAAAGGTAAAATACAATCCAATGGCTCGAAGTTGAAGCTAGACAAATTCAGATTGGAAATAAGGTGTACATTTTTAATGGGGGAGAGCAATCAACCATTGGAACAATTTACCTGGGGACATGGTAGATTCTCC
The DNA here is from genome assembly GCA_037349315.1 of Chelydra serpentina. Lineage (NCBI taxonomy): Eukaryota > Metazoa > Chordata > Testudines > Chelydridae > Chelydra > Chelydra serpentina. Next base: position 126,197 of record JBAIAC010000267.1, read on the forward strand.
ATTACAGACAATTTTTAAATCAAGACTGGCTGCTTCTCTAAAAGATCTGCTCTAGGAATTATTGTGGGGGGCATTCTCCAATCTGTGCTATACAGGAGGTCAGACTAGATGATCACAATGGTCACTTCTGGCCTTGGAAATTATGAAACTCTGCATAGGTTGAGAGTTCCAATGGAGGTTTGATTGCAGGACAAGCTGGACACCTAAGGAACCAAGCATATGCCTCTCCCTACTCCTCCGTGCTTGTATCTCATCATGCGACCCCACCACTCCACCCCGCCAGCGATGCCAGGCTTCATCACCAGCTTTGCCCACAAGCCCCATTGCACTTTCTTCCATGGTGACTCATACATAGGGAACTGAGCTTGTCCATAAAGCCGTCACCCTGGACATCTTCAGATCCCTCCCCTCTTCTAGGCAGGTGGCTTGGAGGGCCCCCTCAATACCCACTTGGCTCATGTTAATGACTATCCTTTGTTACATCCATTTGTTGTATCTCTCTTAGATGGCAAGCTCTTTGGAGCAGCGACCATCTCCGACCCTGGGTGTTTGTACAGCGCCCTACACAGCAGGGCCCTGCTCCTGGAGGAGGCCTCCAGATGCTCCCGTCACACAAATAATTAATGCAAGGAATGAATACAAGGCAACGCTAAGGCCTATGCGAGATACTCAACAACGGTCCCTTCTGGCCTTAGTATCTATAAATGGCTCTAGGAAACAGTCCTACACAGCCCCAGCAGCTCTTCAGCTCCATCCCCATCCCTGGAGGAGCTAAGCAGGGTACTTGGCTTTTACGGACACCAACTCAGGAATCCCCCCCAACACCCCTGGGAGGCGGGGGAGGGGAGAATACGCTTTCCCACATCCCACAGGAGGTGCAACTGTGGCACTGAGAAAAGCAGTGACTCGGCCAAGGATACATAACGAGCCGGAGGCAGAGCCAGCGTCAGAACTCAGGCCCTTCTAACGCCCAGCTTGGTGCTCATTCCCCCCAGCTGCACTGTTTTATGATGAGGCTTATTGCGATGGCTGTGGTGCAGAGTCAGGGTCCACTGTGCTGGGTGCTGCACACACAGAGGCAGAGATAGTAGGGTTGTCAACTTTGGTTGGACAAATTCCTGGAGGTTTCATCACATGACATTATCTTTAATTAAAGACGAATCTTTAATTCATGGCTTGTATTCCATTGGATTGTATTTTACCTTTGTCTGCTAGACTGAAGAGCCCATTATTAAATATTTGTCCTTCATGGAGGGTTGGCAACCCTAAGAGATAGTCCTTGGCCGGTGGAGTTGACCGTCTAACCGGAGCAGGAAGCAGTAAGTGGCTGTGTCACACAGCAGGAGACAGCAGGGGAGGGGAGCAAGGGTCAGACCAGGGGTTGCAGGCAGTTAGTGCACACCTTGGTAACTCCAAAGCCTCCACAAGATTTTTTAAAATCAATTAACTCAGCTCCCGCCACCCCCTGCAGTTCCTCTCCATCACTGACTGGCTAATTTTGCTGAGCGTCTCAGCAGGAGGTGCAGGCATGTGGCGCATCGCAGAGCCCTTTCCTCACCATCTCCACAGCAGCTGCGGCGCAGTGGAAATCCCAGTAGAAGGGTAGTCCGGAGAGCTCGCTTTTCACATGGATGGTGAGTTTGCTGGGGGTCTGTTGGCAGGAGAAGGAGTTGGCGTCGCTCTCTCTTCCTTCCAGCAAAGGGCACATCAGGTTGCTCAAGCGATTCAGGAAAGACGACACATGGGCTGTCAGCCGCTTGTTCAGCTCCTGGGAAAGCCCAAATGGAAAGGTGCAGTTAGTGGGAGCAGCAAGGCACCCTGGAGACCCCAATGCTAGGCTCACTCAGATCGGGTAGAAACCCCAGCAAATAGGGTCCATCCCAGTTCATTCTGTCCCACGGCTCCCCACTCTAACAGCCCATCCTCAGGACTGTCACTGCAGACAGCTTAGCCACACAGCCTCCTTCACCTTCCCTTAGCCAATACAGAACAAAGCTTCCAATGGAACATGCAGGACTGAGAGCAACAGACACCCATCTGGTCTATGCTTGACAAAGAATCTTTCCTCACCAGTTCTCCCCATGCCCGTCACGCCGGGAATCTGGGCATTCCCTCCTGGCCCACCACATCCCCAGCTCTGGGCAGGTGGAGTTCGAAAGGGCAGGATGTAGAGGGCATAATGAAATTTTATACCTGACCCCATGTGGTTCCTGGGATGCCCTCTCCAATATCCCACTGCCCTCTCATTACCACCCCAGAGCTCTCCTGCGCTAGGACACCTCTCAGCTGCTCCAGGCCGGCTGAGAAACTGTTACAGCCTAGCCCACCTGCCAACACAGTCAAATGGGAAGCGGCCATTGTAGTATATGGGAGTAGCCAAGGGGCGGAGGCAAGACTCCTCTGCCAATCACCATCCACTCCCCAGCAGACGCCAAACTCTATAAAATACTCAAACATTAAGCCCAGTGATCGGGGTAACAGTCCCCCCAAGGGGCTCCAAACAGGCCCTGCTCCCATCTGCCCCCTGGCCCGGAGACATAGGGGACCTAGAAGAGAGGTAGATGGTCGCTTGTGCTGCCTGGCCTGTTTCTGAAACTACAGAAGATGTGACATCATTAAAACGAGCATGTAACTGAGGCTGCAGATACTGCCAGGGTAGCATCCCTGGAGGAGCGGTCCTGAAGAGGAAGCTGCTGGTAGCTTCTGAGCTGCCCACTAAAGCTAACAACAGTCTCTTCCTTGATGGCCATACCCAATTCACTGGCATCACAATCACCAGAAAGATGGGGGAAGGAGGACAGGCTGCCAGAGTGAGACACTGCTAACGCACTGGCCTTGCACCCCTGGAAACAAGCTTCCATCCCAGCCTACAAGGGAAGTGCATCTGATGGCCTCACCCCAAGCGATCGCTCTCAGAATCACAGAACCACCAGTTTGGTACAATGTCTGAGGAGGAGGGATCCCCGGGTGCTGGGAACAGCAGGGGGTGCTGACTCAGACCTGAGGGGCACTGATAGAGCTGTGGGGAGGGAACCCAGGACTCGAATAGAAGGGAGGCTGCAGATCAGGATTGAGGGGCATCAGCAGAGATTGGATGCAGGAGCCCAGGACTAGCATAGCAAGGAATGTTGTAGGTCAGAATGGAGAGGAATCAGCAGACCTGTGTAGGGCTTCCCACATCAAGGCTTCTACCCTAGTCCTATTGGAGCTGTCATCCCCCCTCTGCGTGTCCTGTAAGCTCATGCTGCAATGTTAGCTGGCTTATGCATAACAGGGGGTTTGTGGATTTTGCAAACCTCATTCCAGACTCACCTTGGACCTTTTCCCAACGACATCCGTGTCTGCACGCTCGTACCACACACTGCTGAGGTCAGAGATCAGCAAGACGTAGCCGGTTTCTCTGAAACAAGCCTTGGCAATAAAAGTGGATTCACCAAAGCAAACTGAAGCCCAAGGCTGTGTCAGGAGGCTGCTATCTAGATCCTCGGAGCCCTCCATCCTGCAAGAGAGCAAACAGGCTCAGACAGCAGCACTCCCAGCAAAGGAAGAGCACAACTTCCACCAGACCCCACTCCCTGGAAAGAACATGCTCCCGGAAAGCTTACGTGAGCCTCTGAGAGACCTTTGCATCCCCACTGGCTCACACTGGCCCTGAGGCCTGCAGCTGATGATACCAAACCAACTCTGAACACAAGCATCATTTCATAGTGACGCTTGGCCTCAGCTCCTTCCACATGCAGCTCATAAGACAGGTAACAGGCCCTGTGGGCTGGAGTAATGTACCATTACAGGAGTGAATGAATGGCCTGACCAGAGGAGACAATTCTTTGGCCATTTTGCATTGCAGTTGCTATTCCATTTTTAAATAAATAATGAACTGCTGGTTATCAGAGAAACAAGATGGACAGCGCTAATGATGCCAAGAAACCTCTGTACTTGGCCCAGCATTTTCGGCCCAGCTTCTCCTCCTGCCAGATCCCATAGGCACATCACAATCCAGTGTTTGTGAAATCCCAATCACAGGAGCTACCTTGTCAGCACAAACAGTGAGTTATAATCTCACTGCTGGACAAACTGGAGGAGGAAATGGACCACTAGCAAACTATTATTTAAATCGCAGTAGGGATCAGGGCCACGACACACGAGATGCTGGTCAAACAAATCTGGATCAAAATATCACATATAGGGTGAAGGGGTTTGTGTTTCAAAGTAAGCAGTACCAGGAGAGTACGACGACTACAACTCGCGGCATACAATTCTCTTCTTTAGTCCAATTATGGTACATTGCATCCTGGGACCTATAATCCCCACAGCCTGCTTTTGAGTATTAAAGATGACTGGCAAAGGAAAAAGTATGAGCTTGTGCCCTTTTCTGTCTCTTTATGAAGGACAAGGATGGCTCAAGAAGAGATGGGTCCCACCCCCATCTCTCTCACCAAAAAAATGTTCTGAGGATCGTTTTTCACTAGAAATTCAAGTCCCATTTGCTTTTTTCCTAGATGGTCTGGGAACTGATAGAGGTGCCAATATTCTGTCTCTGACAGTGGCCAGGACCAGACATTTTAGAGGGAATGAACAGAACAGGGCAATTATCGAATGATCCATTCCCTATCGTCCAGCCCCAGGTTCTGGCAGTTGGAGGTTTAGGGACTTCCAGAACATTGAAACCAGTTATACTTTTGGCCTTCACAACATCCCCTGGCAGTGAGTTAAACAAGCTGACTGTGTGTTGTGTGAAGAAGTCCTTCCTTGTATTTGTTTTAAACCTGATGCCTATTAATTTCATTGGGTGACACCTGGTTCTGTGTTATGTGAAGGGGTAAATAACACTTCCCAATTCACTCTCTTCACACCAGCCATCATCTTATAGACCCATCATATCCCCTCAATACGGCCAGGGACCCAACCCCATACTGAAGGGATCCCTAAATCTCCAGTTGCCTGAAGCAGGGACTGGACAGCTGGGGATGCATCACTCAATAATTGCCATGTTCTGTTCATTCCCACTGGCCACTATGGGAAGACAGGATACTAGCCTAGACGGACCATGATTGATCTGACCCAGTGTGGCCTCTCTTATGTTCTTCGTCAGCTCTTTTCTAAGCTGAACAGTACCAGTCTTTTTAATCTCTTCTGAGGTGACCAGAACGACATGCAGCATTCGATGAGTGGGCATTACATAAGTGAACGCTCCTCAAACTGCTTTAAACTTTTCTTTCCCTTTATTCCTGTGAAAATGAGCCTGAGAAACACTTTGGAGGAAAGACACCCAGGCCATGGATGCACGTGGGGAGTGGGACAGCAGGAGGGCCTCCACAGGCGCAAGGGAGTTCAGTGCCCCCCACCCTCCCCTCAGCCCCCCAAAACCTCTTCCCCACCCTCCCCTCCCCCCAAACCCCTCCCCTCACCCCAACCTTGCCTCAGCCCCCCAAGCCTCCTGCCCTCACCTCCCCCAACTCCCCAGCCTCACCATAGCCCCCCAAAACATCTTCCCCACCCTCCCCTCACCCCAAACCCCTCCCCTCACCCCAACCTTGCCTCAGCCCCCCAAGCCTCCTGCCCTCACCTCCCCCAACTCCCCAGCCTCACCATAGCCCCCCAAAACATCTTCCCCACCCTCCCCTCCCCCCAAACCCCTCCCCTCACCCCAACCTTGCCTCAGCCCCCCAAGCCTCCTGCCCTCACCTCCCCCAACTCCCCAGCCTCACCACAGCCCCCCAAAACCTCTCCCCCTCCCCCCAACTTCACTCCAGCCCCCAAAACCTCTTCCCCTCACCCCCGCCCTCACCCCAACCTTGCCTCAGCCCCCCAAGCCTCCTGCCCTCACCTCCCCCAAAACCTCTCCCCCTCCCCCCAACTTCACTCCAGCCCCCAAAACCTCTCCCCTCACCCCCGCCCTCACCTCACGTCCCAAAGCCACCTGCCTTCACCGCCCCCCAAACCTCTTCCCCTCACCTCAGCCCCAACCCAGCCCCCGAAACCCCGCAATCCCCCGCCCTCACTTCACCCCTCAGCCCCCCGAAACTCCCCCCCCCCGGTACCGTGCGCGCCGCCCGACTCCCGCGTGAGGCGCCGCCCGCCCGGAGGAGGAGACTCCCCGCCCCGCCCGGCGCGCGCGCGCTGCTGAAGAGGCGGGGCCGGCAGTGGGCGGGGCCAGGCAGGCCGCGGCGCGCGGGGGGGCCCGTGCCAGGCGCGTGCACTGGCGGCCCTCGCGCCCCCCACAGCTCCCCACCGGGCCTCGCGCTGGGCGGGGCCTCCGGGGGCGTGGCCTGCCCCACTTCCTCGGGGCGGCTCTGCTGGCAGGGCCTGGGGAACTCCCTGCCGCGGGGCGGATTCCTGCAGGAGGGTCCCTCCAGCAAGGGCTGCGAGCCAGGGCGGCGCCGGGCTCTGGGGCCCCTGAGTCTCCCATGGGCTGGGGGACGGGTCAGGTCACTCGCCAGGCGCCCTGTGCCGGTCACCCCCCCTGCAGTGTCCGGCACCAGCTGCGGCCACAGACAGGCCGCCGGGCTGGAGGCCCCATGGGTCTGCCCCACCGGGTCCTGCAGGGAGCCTGGCAGGCCAGCGACTGATTCTAGGTCATAGAATCATAGAATCTCAGGGTTGGAAGGGACCTCAGGAGGTTCTAGTCCAACCCCCTGCTCAAAGCAGGACCAACCCCAACTAGATCATCCCAGCCAGGGCTTTGTCAAGCCTGACCTTAAAAACCTCTAAGGAAGGAGATTCCACCACCTCCCTAGGTAACCCATTCCAGTGCTTCACCACCCTACTAGTGAAAAAGTTTTTCCTAATATCCAACCTAAACCTCCCCCTCTGCAACTTGAGACCATTACTCCTTGTTCTGTCATCTTCTACCACTGAGAACAGTCTAGATCCATCCTCTTTGGAACCCCCTTTTAGGTAGTTGAAAGCAGCTATCAAATCCCCCCTCACTCTTCTCTTCTGCAGGCTAAACAATCCCAGTTCCCTCAGCCTCTCCTCATAAGTCATGTGCTCCAGCCCCCTAATCATTTTTGTTGCCCTCCGTTGGACTCTTTCCAATTTATCCACATCCTTCTTGTAGTGTGGGGCCCAAAACTGGACACAGTACTCCAAATGAGGCCTCACCAGTGCCGAATAGAGGGGAATAATCACGTCCCTCGATCTGCTGGAAATGCCCCTACTTATACAGCCCAAAATGCCGTTAGCCTTCTTGGCAACAAGGGCACACTGTTGACTCATATTCAGCTTTTTGTCCACTGTAACCCCTAGGTCCTTTTCTGCAGAACTGCTGCCCAGCCATTCGGTCCTTAGTCTGTAGCAGTGCATGGGATTCTTCCGTCCTAAGTGCAGGACTCTGCACTTGTCCTTGTGGAACCTCATCAGATTTCTTTTGGCCCAATCCTCTAATTTGTCTAGGTCCCTCTGTATCCTGTCCCTACCCTCCAGCGTATCAACCACTCCTCCCAGTTTAGTGTCATCTGCAAACTTGCTAAGGGTGCAGTCCACACCATCCTCCAGGTCGTTGATGAAGATATTGAACAAAACCAGCCGAAACCAGGTCTCCAGCCGAAACCACAGGGCCCTGCCCCACGGGTAACTTGTCCCCTACTGGGGTGCACACGCTGTCTGCCCGTGCTCCGCCTGCCAAGGCCCAGAAGAGGTGACGTGCCACAGGACGGAGGAACGAAGACTATTCCTGCGGGGAAAGTGCAATGCAGCGTGCGGCTCCTTCCCAGCCTTCAAGGCCCGATCTATCATGCCTAAGTCTCAGCAGCGCTTGGCAGCCCACCACCATCACTGGGATCACCGGCGTTCCAATGCTGCCAGGCCGCATGCCATCTGTCTGTGCCCTGCGCGCCCCCAGCCGACTGTGCGGGACATGTCGGAGAACTGCCATGTGCGTGAGAGTCTAGAGGGGGACTGCACCTGACCCAGGGGATGTTACCCCCGGATCCTGGCCCGATTCCAACTCATGCATTTCCACTCTGCCTCATTAAATCCCTTGGGCACTTCCCTTTGTACACTAGGAGTGTTCATAATTTCCTACCCTAGATTGCTGGGTAGCATTCCTGTGTGCTGTTAAAGAACGGCTGACATCTACCTCAGAGGGGCATGCATTTCAGTGCTGGCTGGGTGATCCAGATGTATGAGCTATGAGGTCTTTTGGGGTAAGAGGCACGCAGAAGAGCAAAAGGGGAGATGATTATTTATTACTACATCAGTACTGGGGGCAGGAATGTGTGTGGAAATTGCAGGACTAAAATCATGTAACATGTATCCAGTTACTTGCACTCAGAGCTGTGTGGGGATCACAACTGGGCCCTGGGACTGGTGCCGAGCTGGGGCCCCAGCAGCCTGGGTGCTAAACTGGTGGGTAACAAAGATTCCCGCTCAGCATGGTGGCAGGACAGGAGGTATGTTTGTAGTTCTGGTGTTCTTCCTAGCACAGCCCACATGTCCCTCAGTAATTGGGTTGTGAGCGCTGAGTCTGCAACAGCCAGTCCCAGAGAACTCCAAGGAGCTTCGCTGCATCTGCCTCCTCGTCCCTCTTTCGCCCTGCGTTCCAAGTTCTTTATTTGCTTTTGCCTGCCGGACTGCAGTAGAAACTGCTTCTGTTCAGAGGATCCATCCAAAATGGAGAATGACAGGCTCTTTATAAAATGGGCCTCACCCAAGGGCAGGCTTTGCTAATGGGGTCAGGGCACAGAGCTAGGGTCCTCTCTATATAGCCCTAAATGGGGGAGGTTCTGCTCTTTGTCAGCTCTGGAGGGGCTAGATGGGACCAAGTGGCTCCTTTTACCCTCAAAGCCTTCCCCCCCCCCCCCTTTTAGTTCCTGTAAACACAGGTACACATTTTCAAATGCTGGCCTCCATTTGGCACGTGCCAATAGCAGAGTTTGGGGCCCAGAAACGGAGACCTGGCTAAGTCCAGGCTGACTACTTGGCACATGCCCTATCCTGTTGCCCTGGGTTATTGTCATTCGCTTTCATTTGTACCCGTAGCCATTTCGTAACACACACAAAAATCACCCAAATGCTGTTTCAATGGAATAAATGGGCCCAAAGAGTTAGACATTCACTGCCCAGCATTAAACAAGGTTTGGCATGCAGAGACCTCACCTGCTTAGTACCATGGCTAACACACCATTAAACGTCCTTTTAACCTTTCATTGCAGATCCAGGAAAAGAAGGAAAAAGAGTTACAGCCTTTGAAATGGGTGTGACACCCTGACACCCCCATATTCACCACTGTCATATAATTAGGATATGCCTTATACAAAGTATGCCTTATAAGGTGTCACGCTAAAAGTCGATCTGCTAGAGAGTAATATTTCATTGGATTGTATGTGCTATCGTTGTATGATGGTTGGCTATGTGTGTGTTACTGAAACATGTTGTGAGGTTGAAAACACCCACAAGCAGCCTTTCAGATACAACAGTAAAAAGGCCAAAGAGTACAATGGCTTATTGAGGAAATGCACACAGGCACAGGGATTACTCCAAGAACTGTGCACAATAGAAACCTCTCAGAGATAGCACTACACAATGGGAACTGTTTGACCCAGGTCACAGCAAAAGAGCTTTCCAGCAAGGGGGAGAAGATATAAAAGGAAATTACATTATGGGGGGAAATTACATTATGGGGGGTCCTCCCTCTCCCTACAACAACACACCTGGAAACACCTGAGGAACAAGGACTGAACTGTGGGAAGTGATGGTCCAAGCTAGAAGGATCTTTAGCCTGTGTATGAAAACCTGGGAAAGCCAAGACAACTTGTGCCATAAGAACCTGCCAGCCTGTTTATCACTCAGGGTGAGATAATTTGCTAATTTATATCCTACCTCTCTAGTGTGTTAGGCTCAGTTTGCAGTTTTTGTTTACTTACTAAGGTAATCTGCTTGATCTGTTTCTATCACTTATAACCACTTAAAATCTATCTTTTGTAGTTAATAAACTTGTTTTGTTTTGTCTCTAAAACCAGTGTGGAACTCACACTTGAGGCACAAAGTTGTTGCATCTCTCTCTCCACATGGAGGGAGAGGGCGAATGTTATGAGCTTACCCTGTATGGTTCTCTGTGCAAGACAATACAATGTTGGGTTCACACTCCAGACGGGCTGTGCACCTGCGGGCTGGGCAACTCCTTAGCAGAGCTCTCCGATGCAGAGCTGATCTCAGCGTCTGTGTGAACACAGCTGCAGCTGGGGGGGGGTGTGCTGGAAGGGGGCTTGAGAGCCTGTCACAGCAGCACAGAGTAAAGGAATCCCAGGCCGGTGGGACAGGCAGGCTCATGGTATCCCAGTTCCAAGTGGCACCCCGTGGGGAAACCCATCACGATGAGAAGTTACATAACCTGAAGCAGAGTGCTGTGTAAGCTTCAAGGCCTGTCTTTCTCACCGACAGAAGTTGGTCCAATGAAAGATATGACCTCACCCAGCTTGTCTCTCAAGTATTACATGAGGCTTTCATTGTAACAACATTCCCTGTTCCCTTTAGCTGCAGAGAGTTTTTAGAGGAAACCCCCGCCCTCCTTGTCTCACAATGTCTCAGATTGGCATGTTCTTCTGTACCAGATCTGGCCTGGCTACAGAGCTTCCTTATACAAAGAACGAATCATGCCAAACCAGCTTGATTTCCTTCTTTGACACGGTAACTGGTTTGGTGGATGGGGCAATGCGGTGGACATAATATACCTGGAATTCAACAAGGCTTTTCACACAGTCCCACATGACATTCTAATAAATACGCTGGAGAAATGCGGGCTGGGTGGAACTACCATTAAGTGGATACATAATTGGTTAAACAACCGCAAAGAGTCACTATTAATGGACTGATGTCAGATTGGAGGGAGGGCTCAAGTGGGGTTCCACAGGGATCTGTTCTGGATCTGGTGTTGTTTAACATCTTTATCAATGCCCTGGATGTAGGAATAGAGAGCAGACTGATCAGATTTGCACATGACACAAAGCTGGGGGGGTTGCCAACACTTTGGAGGACAGAGCTCGAATTCAGAGGGATCTGGATAAATTGGAGAACTGGGCTATTCCCCAAAGCCAAACGTAAGGTGCCACACGTAGGGCAGAAAAGCCAAACACACAAATACAGACTGGGGGAGAACTGGCCGGGCAGCAGCGCCACTGAGAAGGAGCTGGACGCTGTGGTGGATCACAACCTCAGCATGGGTCAGCAAAGCGATGCTGTGGTAAAAAACGCAAATGCAATGTTTGGCTGCATTAACAGAGGCGTGGCCTGCAAGTCACGGGAGGTGATCAACCGCACTGCTTGGCCCTGGTTAGGCCTCAGCTAGAGCACGGTGTCCAGTTTTGGTCACCGATGTACAGAAAGGATGCACAGAAACTGGACAGGATCCAGAGGCAAGAGACAAAAATGATCCAGGGGATGGAATGCAAGTCGTGCACGCAAAGGCTGAAGGAACTGGGTATGTTCAGTATGGAAAAGAGGAGATTGCAGGGGGGAGGGACATGATAGCTGTCTTCAAATACTTGAAAGGCTGCCATGAATAAGATGGAGAAAAGTTGTTCTCTCTCGCCACAGGCGGCAGGACAAGAGGCCGTGGGTTCAAACTCCAGCAGAGCAGAGTTAGCGTCAATCTCAGGAAAAACTCCCTCACCCTAAGAACAGTCGGACAATGGCACAGATGCCTCGGGAGGTCGTGGAAGCTCCTTCACTGGAGGTTTTCGAGAGGAGGCTGGAGCCGTCTGTGTGGGATGGGTGAGACCCGACAAGGCCTGCATCCTGGCCGGGGTTAGACTAGATGACCTTTATGGTTCTCTCTAACCCTGTGGGTCTGTGGTTCTACACACCCCAGCGGTGTTCATGGTCAGCTCCTTGACTGCTCTGCCAGGTGTGGCTCAGGTCAGCTTCAATAAGGTGTTTATCCACAGCTCCCCCTCGTGGCCCAGCAGGGTAACACAGTTTTGCGAGAGAGGATGGTGGTAACTCATTTGGGTGGGGTGGGGGCTGAGCTGTGACTGTCGCGGGTGACGTCTGACCCCGTTTCCTAGCACACAGAACAAGGCAAACGCACACAAGAGGGAAGAGAGAAGAACAGCAAAGGGAGAACATGCAGCGTCATTCTGTCTCTGGCGCTGACGTTCACTTCCAACCTCCCTGCCGGAAAAACACAGGCACAGCCCAGTCTGAACAGCCACCCCGAGACCTGGCAAACTCCTACCAGCGTCAGGCTGTTTAAGGCATTGCTTTTAGTGGCCTCTTTCGGGTCGCAGGCTGCCGGCAGTGTTGCAAAATATGCAGCCGTGGCCAGCTATGCTAGACTCTTATTGGACAGACGGCAAAAGGAGAGGGATGGAAAAGAGAAGAAATAAAGTGGGGAAGGAAAAGGACACTAGGATATTAGGAAACACTATTTCACTGGGAGGGTGGTGAAGCACTGGAATGGGTTACCTAGGGAGGTGGTGGAATCTCCTTCCTTAGAGGTTTTTAAGGCCCGGCTTGACAAAGCCCTGGCTGGGATGATTTAGTTGGGGTTGGTCCTGCTCCTGAGGTGTCCTCCAACCCTGACATTCTGTGATTCTATGACACATGGGAGGGACGTCTCACATCTGCAAACGGCTGCCGTGGCCGGAATGCCCCGCTGAGACCCCTAGGCCCCAAGGCCGGAAGGAACCAGTGTGATCACCTAATCTGGGTCCAGTACAGCCCCGGCCAGAGACCCGCCCCAACATCATTCCTAGAACAGAGCTTTTAGAAAAACCCAGTGATTTGAAAATTGCCTGTGACAGGCAGGGGCTGTTCTGCCCTGGGGTCCCTGCCCCCGGAGATGGCACGGGAACAACTCCAGCGCTGCACACCGCAGGAGGCCGCGCCCGCTCCTGGCCCAGCGGGGGGCACTATCGGCGGGGGTAAGATATTACGGAGTAGGGTTCCGTCCGAGGGGAGTGCGGAGAGGCTGGTTTTCAATGCCCCCGGCAGTGTCATGGTACAGCCCCTTCTCCTGGCAAGGGCGGGAGTGGGGAAAAGCAGAGGGCCTCGAAATCCTGGGGAGAAGCAGCCTCCATGGGGCTGGTGTACATGGAGCAGAGGGGCCCTGCTCAGGGCACCTGTAGAGACTTCTGCCCGCTGGCGGAGGAGTCTGAGGCTGGCCCTCTGCATGCGTCCACAGGAGAAGGCCACACGACTCCTGGGTGCAGCTACCTCCAGGCATGCCAAGACGGAGAGGCCATTTTTATTAAGCCACGGGCTTAGCAGACATCCCAGATAAGGCTTACAACTGCCCTGCCCCCACCCCCTAATGAGTCACAGCCGCCTGCAGCAATGGCCAGGAGCAAGTAGAAATGGGAAGGAATTATACCCCGCCCGGCACGGTGACAGCCGGGGTCCCAGACATTTCCCAGCGCGGCTGTGGTGGCACCAACAGCCCTGCGGCTGCCTTCGGGTATATTTAGCGTCAGCACACAAACTGGCTGAGGTTCCACGGCTGCTGGCCCATAGGGTGACCAGCTGTCCCGATTTTAGCCAGGAACCTTCCGAGGCCAGGGGAGACCTGCCAGGCCTGCTCTGTGTGAGCACGTCTCTCTCTGGACAGCGCCACCCAAAGGGGGACGTGCAGAGAGGTTGAAGCAGGCCAGCGGATGGGTGGCTCCATTCTCAGCCCCTAGTGAATCTGGCCTCGGTCCAGAGCAGACCTTTGCCCCGGGCCGGCTCCACAGGGCACTTGCTCTCCTAGAGGCAGCCAGTAGAAGCCGTGCTCTCTCCTCTCCTCTCCTGACACACACATGCAGCAGTGGAGATGGCTGGAAAGGAAACCAAAAGTCCAGAGGTGGATGCATTTTTTTATACAGCCCAGCTGGGGAGGAACAAGGTCTGTTGCTGGGCGCGGGGGACGGAATTGCACCCTCCAGTCGGTACAAGCTTGAAATGCAGGGAGCAAAATAACCGGGTGAAACCCACGTCACTTCCGGTGCCTGTCTCAGAGGGATGCAGAGCAGGTTCCTTGGGAAGGTTTCCCAGCCCTGCTCCCTCCCAGCAGGGCTCCCAGCATCAAACAGCATTGTCCCAGTTGCGGCTCTCGGTCTCTCTCCATTTCCTGTCCGGCTCCACCTCCACAGCGCTGGGTTTCAGCAGCAGGCCTGTGGCTTCCCCGGGGGGAGCTGACCCCTCTTCCAAAGCGCGGCTCGCCTCCTCCCTCCCCGGGCAGAGGAAGCAGAATGGAAAGGCCTTACACCTGGAGGGAGGGAGCAGCCTTCTCAGGGCCGGGGGGAGCCCGTACACCTGGCTGGCTTCGCTCCCGCGCCCCTGAGGAGCGTTCTCGCCCACGCCTGGGTTCCACGCTGCCAGCTCAGTGAGCAGCCCTCGTTCTTCCAGAGTGCCTGGAACCAAGGAGGAGGGCCGTGGTCAGAGAACCTGCCCGCAGGCAGCTGGAGGAGAACCCTCTGAGATCCAGCTGGCAGCTGGGGTTGGCACTGGTAAAAATACTCACCACAGCTATGCCCCCCCCCAGCCACTAAGCTACGCTCTGGTCCCCAGGGCCACCGGGCCCTTGCAATGGAAGGTGTTGCAGAGGTGCAAGGCACCGGCTTTACCGCTACCTCCGCGGTGACAATAAATATCACCAGGGTCCCAGGCGTTCCGGTCACTGGCCACCAGCAGTCGGGATTGCAGAAATCCCCCCTCCTCACGGCCATCCCAGGCGGGACTGTGGGGACTGGCGCCCTCAGTCTCACGGGGCTGTTGTCCCGGTGACAGTCCCCATGACTCTCCTCACAGCTGTTCCCCAGGGGCCTCCCTCCCGCGAGCGCCCGCCGGCCGGATGCACAGGACTGGATTCCACGTCCCTCGGTAACTAGCACCAGAGCCCAGCCGCAGCAACACGCCTGGAGCCAGACTTGCTGCCCCTGGGGCAGAGAGAGATTTAAACGAGGGAGCCTGGCAATGGGGGGGGGGGGGGGGGGGCGTCCTCTCACCTGAGACCGTGTTCTCCAAGAAGAAGGACAAGAGGCCAGTTAAAAAGACTGGCACCGTCAGCACAGAGAGGAGGAAAAGGTCCAGGCAGATCCAGCCTAGGGGGGAACAACAGCAGAGTTACCCCGATCACGAGCAGCCCCTGCCTGCTCCCAGGCGTCCATCGGACGGGAACGTTCCAGCCAAGGGCTGCGAGGGGAGGCTCAGCCCACAAGCAGGTGCCAAAAAGCAAGGAGGGTACGGAGCCCTGCCAGGGATCAGCAGCTGGAGCCGAATGGCACGGAGGGGGAGCAGCCAGCCGCCAGGACTGGACTCACACAGCGCGTGGTGACCCAGAGTCCAGTGTCCCGGGGAGAACACGAGAAGGAATGGGATTCCCAGGGTCCTCAGCCCCCAGCCCCGAGAGAAGGCGGCTCCTACGGCACCTGTGGCCACGTAGCCGGGGGCCGCGCCGAGCCACCGCGGCACCAGCAGCGCCATGAACATGGTGAAGCCGACGATGAAGATGTTCCTCCCCGAGTCGATGTTGGCGTACTGGAAATACGAAATCCCGGTGCCGACGGCCACGGTGTACGTCACGCACAGCACCCCGCCTGCAGCAGCAAGGGGAGGGGTCAGCCGGGGCGGGCAGGCCTGTGTGCCCATTGCAGACAGGGCAAGGTGAGTGTGCAAATCTGGGTGGGGGGAGGTGTGCGAATCCCAGGTGAGCAGCGCAGGCCTGCTCTTGCTTTGCTTCTGGGGGGCTGGCCTCAGTTCTCCCCTTCTCCCCGCCCACACTCACAGGCTGATCCCGCCTCCCAGCTGTCAGGCCTTCACATGGCTCCCCCCAGAGCGCGCCCACTCTGTCGGGCCCGGGTTCAGGGGCTGCACTCCAAACAGCCTCCTGCCACTCGGCCGTCGGCTCAGCCACGTCACGGGGCCCTGGTGGCTGCTGCCTGCCAGTCACCCCCGGGTCTGCAGGAGGGGGGCACCGTGCTCCCCACCGGGCCTTGGCAGCTGTGTTGGAGCCGCTCGGCCCCAGCCATCCCGGACAGTCAGTGTCGGCGCCGGCAGCTGCCCCAGCCTGGCCCAACGGATGCAGGACCCGGCTCCCAGGGGGACAAGTTTGGCTCTCGGCTGCGATCCCGACTCCAATGGGCGTTTTGCCGCAGATGTCGGCAGGGCCACAATTTCACCCCAGCTGGTGCTTTGACTTCTAGAAAGGAGCCTGCTACTCCCCCGTTTATGTAGGGCCTACACAGGCAGTGTGTGAGCGCCCCCTGCTGGTTCTGCTGGAGCAGCAGGCCTTGTCCCCCCCGTCCCCCTCCTCCCGAACGTCAGGCAATGCAGGACACGGTGCGGGGGCCCTCTGAGAGCAGACCCCGCAGGGGAAGGGTGTCTGCCCGGCGCCCCGGCCGCGGGGGGGTTATTTACCGTGAATCGCCAGTGGGATGGCGGTGAGGAGCTCTGCCAGCCGGGGGGACATGCCCAGGAACACACATGCCCACGCACTCACTTGCACGGAGTGCCGCGAGCTGGCCTGGGCACAAGGAGACGAGAATGGGGAGGCGTGGCGGGCTGGGGGAGCCCCAGTACACACTGCCCAAGCCTGCACCCCCCCCCCCCCACACACTGCCTCTGCCCACACTGGCCTGCCGTGCACTCCGGGCCTCTCACAGCCGGCGGGGCCTGGCCTTTGGGGTAGGGGGCATCTGTCTGCCTCAGCGCTCCATACACTGGACTGAACCCCCCATTTCAGGGGCAGACCCGGGGCCCCAGTCAGCCCAGACTGTCCCACAACACGGCCTCCAGCACGCATGGCCAGCGTGCAGTGCATGCTGGGAGCCATCGTCTCCCTGGGCTGCACCTCTGTGAAAAGCAGGGCAGCAGGGACCTGCTCTGGGCCGTGCCCCGGGGCTCCCCGACACGCTGCCAGCGCAGGGTCTGGGTCGTGACCTTATCCCTCCGCCCGTGCTCTGGGGCCTCCTGAATTCCAGGCACCCCACCCTGCCTGCCCAGACCACCCTGCTTGCATGGCACAGGCTGCGGGAGAGTCGCCCGTCAGTGCCAACCGCTGCCCCTTGGAGGGTCTCCCTTCGTGCCCCAGTGCCATCCCAGGGGGCCCAGGGGTACCGCTGGCAGGCAGAGCCCTTCCACCAGGCCCGCCGTACCCCCGCGCAGGGAGAGCCTTGCCCTCTGCCCCTTTACAAGAACCGTTTCTAACGAGCTGCCGGTAGCGCCGCATGGGGCACCGCGGGCCGGGCCCTCGCTGGCGTGAGATGAGCCCCGGGGTGGCCCCTGGTGGAGGCCCAGGCCCAGCCTGGGCGCGGACAGCACCCGCCTGCATGGAGGCAACACGGCCCATAGTTATACCCTCTCCCACCCCTTTACCCGCTGCCCCGCGAGCCGGCCAGACCGGTGCTCCATAGCCCAGTGGCAGCTCTGGGTCTGCCCGGCATGCCCCGCTCCGAGACCCGGCCGTACCTGGGTGAGGCTGTTGGTGCAGGCGTTGGGGACGCTGGAAGCGGTGCCACTCACGCCCCCCAGCGCCCCCGCAAGGAGGCTGCCCAGCCCTTCCATGCAGAGCCCGCGGTTGCAGGCATGCCAAGGAAGGGCAGGGGCCCGCAGCGCTCGCGGGCACAGCAGGTAGCAGCCCATGGAGTTCATGCTGGAGGTGATGCCCATGGCGACGCCCACGCCCAGAGCCCGGGAGCTGAGGGACGGCCATCCCCGCTCACCTAGGGGGCAGGGAGGTAGAGACGGTCACTGGCGAACGGGGGCAGAGGGTGGATGGGCAGGGCCGGCCCTGTCCCTCCTCCTACCTGGGTAGGGGACTTGCAGCCAAGGGGAGCGGAGGGAGCCGTTGGCTGCGGGCAGCTGCCACGTGGCGGGGCCCAGCAGGTCCCAGTGGACGCGAAGGTGGCTCAGGATTCCCCAGACAATCCAGGCACAGCAAAGCGGCAGCAGCACCTGCAGAGGCAGCGAAGGGAGCCTGAGACGGGCCGTGAAAGCCCTCGCTCAGCCCCATCCCAAGGGCTCCCGCCCCGCCCCCTCCGGAGCACCCACCTATAACAGCCACAGGCTAGAAACCCGGCACAGCCAGCGTGGCTGCCCCAGCCAGGCCAGTGCCACTCCCTGGAGCAGGGAGCCTGCCCCCAATGTCCCATTGCCACCAGGTGCTTTGATCTGCTTGTGGGGCAAGGGGCCAGACCCATCTGACCCAGGGAGAGGAATGGGACACCAGCACCGGCAGACTGGCCCAGCCCCCCGCTCCCCCAGTCTCCTGCCTGGGGCAGCGCCCAGCATCAGACGCTGCAGGGAAGAACCCTGCAAGAGCAGATGGGGATAATCATAGAATAATAGAACCATAGGACTGGAAGGGACCTCGCGAGGCCGTCTAGTCCAGTCCCCCGCACTCACAGCAGGACTAAGTATTGTCTAGACCGTTCCTCACAGGTGTGTGTCTAACCTGCTCTTAAAATCCCCAATGATGGAGATTCCACAACCGCCCTAGGCAATTTATTCCAGTGCTCAGCCACCCTGACAGTCAGGAAGTTTTTCCTCATGTCCAACCTAAAACTCCCTTGCTGCAGTTTAAGCCCGTTACTTCTCGTCCTGTCCTGAGAGGTTAAGGAGAATAATTTTTCTCCCTCCTCCTTGTGACAACCTTTTACATACTTGAAAACTGGTATCACATCCCCTCTCAGTCTCCTCTTCTCCACGCTAAACAAACCCAGTTCTTTCAGTCTTCCCTCATAGGTCATGTTTTTGTTGCTCTTCTCCCCTTTATTCCCCCCCCCATACATCTTCCCCCCCCCCTCACAGTCTGTGACAGTTAGAGATCCGCTCAAGCCCTGATGCAGGAGGGGTGATAGCCCTGCCAGAATTTGTGTTATAATTCATTAGAACAACTCTGGAGGGCCCTGTTATCCAGAGAAACGTCCAGCCCCTTTCTGAATCGGGACTTCCTGTGGCAGTGAGTTCCACAGGCTAATTACAGATTGTGTGAAAAAGTGTTTCCTATTGGATCTCCCACCTGTCATTTTCGTCCAGCGGCCCCTTGTTCTTACTCTGTGAGATGGGAGAAGAGCCACCCCCCACCTCCCTTCACTCGACCAGGCCATGGTTTATAGACACCGATCACGTTCCCGCTCGACATTAACCGTCCCAGTCTCTGCACAGATCTTCTCCCATCCCAGGTCCTTGATGGTTCTCGTTCCTGTTCTCTGAGCCCGTCCGGTTCTGCTCTATCCTTTCTTTGCACTGACCAGAGGTCTGCAGACTGGGCCCAGCTCCCTCTCTGAGCAGATACAGCCCTGGGAGAGCCCGGACCGTGCACAAGACGTTTACATCCCCCCTCTGTGCATTACTTGGCCTTTGTCGATACGAATTCCCCTAGCGCTACCCATTGCCTGGCGCGGCTGCGTCTCCCCGATGCCCCTCGCAGTCCCCTTTGGTGCCAACTAACCCAAACCCCCTGGGTCTAGGTCAGTGACAAAGAAGCGGGTGAAATGCTCAAGCCGCTGAGGGGGCCGGTGCCCAGGCAGGCTGCCTGGGGCCAGCAGGGAAGAAAAGTGCCATGCGCAGCACGGGGCCTCGTACCGAAAACATGCGCAGGGCTGGGATGCTCGTCTCCACGGAGATGCCCTTGGCCCGGGTCCAGGTGCAAAGGGGCAGGCGGCAGGACCCCAAGTGCTGGGAGAACAGGACAGCGAGGAGCACGAGCCTAGGAGAGACAGAGCAGGGGTCACGGCACAGCTAACGCAGGGCAGGGGGCGGCCGGGCCCCAGCTCAAACGTATCACCCCTGCTGGCAGGCTGAACCCTGGGCAGCCCCTACAGCGCCCACTGCTGGGACAGCCTGGGAATCAGAGCGCTCACTGCTGGGAATGCAGTAGCAGGGAGTTCCCCTGATACCATTCCCCACAGCACCCCCCATTGGGCGAGACTGGGCCAGAACCCCTGTGTGGGTGTGACCAGGGGGCAGGACCCCAAACTCACGTACAGCAGGGCGACCCCCCAGCTGGCCGAGCAGAAGTGGGCCGCCTCTTTGTAGGCGGACAGCCCGATGATGGAGAGGCTGGGGGCCAGGACCATGGGCCCGCAGCGCTGGGCTATCCATCCCCCCACGCCAGACACCCCCAGCCCCAGCTGCACCAGCCCTGCGACCACCACGGCTCCAGAGACCTGCAGAGAACAAGAGAAGAGAAGACGGTGATGGCGGCCCCCTGCCTCCCTCAGGCTAGAACCCAGCCCCTCCCAGAGCGACTCAGCCAGTCACTGGGTTCATCCGCTCCCTATTGCTCCTGGGACCTGACATCTGCAAACTCCTCACCCCCCATGCACTCCCCCACATCCCACTCCTACACCCCGCCCACTGCCCCACCCCTCCATGCACCCCCACCCCCCTGCACCCCATATCCCACCCCTCCACGCTGCACACCCATCCCATCCCCACACACACCCTCATCCCACTCGCTACACCCTACACCCCACTCTCCCATGCTCCCCATGGCTGGGATAGCAGAGGCACCAACCTCTCTGAGTGACTGATTCCAGCTCCCGGGGGCGGCACAGTCCAGCCCAGCACACTCAGCCGGCACGTCTGTACCTGGAAGGGAAGGACGGACAGACATGACCAGTGATGTGTCAGTAGAGGAGGCTTTAGAACAAATTGCTAGACAGCAGTAAGTCACCAGGCCCAGATGGGATCACCCAAGAGTTCTGAAGAACCTCAAATACCAAACTGCAGAACTACTAACTGCGGTGTGTAACCGATCACTGAATCAAGCCTCTGGACCAGAGGACTGGAGCATAGCTAATGTGACACGCCTCACCACTCTGTTTGAATTGTTTGAGGGGGTCAACAAGCATGTGGACAAGGGGGATCCAGTGGATATAGTGTACTTGGATTTTCAGAAAGCCTTTGACAAGGTCCCTCACCAAAGACTCTAAAGCAAAGTAAGAGGGAAGGTCCTCTCATAGCTCAGTAACTGTTTGAAAGACAAGAAACAAAGGGTAGGAATAAATGGTCAGTTTTCACAGTGGAGAGAGGGAAATAGCAGGGTCCCCCAGGAATCTGTACTGGGACCAGTCCTATTCGACAGATTCATCAAAGGCCTGGAAAACGGAGTAAATGGTGGTCACTGCTGGCAAAGTTTGCGGATGATACAAAATTCCTCAGAATAGTTAAGCCCAAAGCAGCCTGCGAAGATCTACAAAGGGATCTCACACAGCTGGGCGACTGAGAAACAAAATGGCTGATGAAATTCGCAATTCATAAGTGCAAAATAACGCACACTGGAAAACCTAATCGCCAAGTACAGTGTAGAATGCTGGGTTCTAAACGAGCTCTCACCACTCAGGACAGAGATCTTGGATTCACCATGGGTAAGGCTGCGAGTCGGTCACAGAGGTCACAGATTCCACGACCTCCGCGGCTTCTGCAGGGGGGCAGCTCAGGCAGCCCTTGCGCCAGCCACTGCTGGGGCAGTCTCGGGCCACCGTGCCCCTCCCCCCAGCAGCAGCAGAGTTTGGGTGTGGGAGGGGGTTGGGGCACGGGACGGGGTAAATAAATAAATAAAGTATATGGTGACGTGCCTATCTCCTAGAACTGGAAGGACCTTGAAAGGTCATCGAGTCCAGTCCCCTGCCTTCACTAGCAGGACCAAGTACTGTCCCCTGACAGATTTTTGCCCCAGATCCCTAAATGGCCCCCTCAAGGATTGAACTCACAACCCTGGGTTTAGTAGGCCAATGCTCAAACCACTGAGCTCTGGGCAGCGCTTACCTCGGGGGGCTCCCCGGAAGCGGGGACATCCCCCTCCCTCGGCTCCTAGGTGGAGGCATGGCCAGGCAGTTCTGCATGCTGCCTCGGCCTGCAGGCCCCGCCCCCGCAACCCTCCTTTGACCGTGGTTCCCAGCCAATGGGAGCTGTGGAGCCAGCACTCTGGGCGGAGGCAGCTGCAGAGCTGCCTGGCCACGCCTCTGCCTAGGAGCCAAGGGAGGGAGATGTCCCCACTTCTGGGGAGCCCCCAAGGTAAGCACAGCCAGAGCCCACCTCACCCCATTCTGTGCCCCAACCCCCTGCCCCCTCCCACACCCTAACTCTGCTGCTGCTGCTGCTGGGAGGGAGTGGCGCAGGGCCAGGCAGGGAGTCTGACGGCCCCACTAAACACCCCCCCCCCCAGCACCAGCAGGGGTCCCAGGCCATGTGCCGCTGCCCACTCTCCCTCCAGAACCCGAGATGCCCCTAGGAAGCCCCCTCCCACAAGTTTTAGTCAGGGGTATATAGTAAAAGTCCTGGACAGGTCACGGGCCATAAATTTTTGTTTACTGTCCGTGACTTTTACTAATAATACCTGTGACTAAAACGTAGCCTTAACCATGGATAGTTCTCTGGACTTCAGCTCAACGCACAGCAGTGGTCAAAAAAGCTAACAGCAGGTTAGGAAGCATTAGGAAAGGGATAGACAATAAGACAGAAAAGATCATAACCCTGCTATATAAACCCATGGTACGCCCACACTTTGAATGCTGCAAGCAGTTCTGGTCACCCCATCTCAATAAAGGGTATAGTGGAACTGGAAAAGGTTCAGAGTAGGGCAGCAAAGACGATAGAATCATAGACCCATAGGGTTAGAGGGGACCACACAGGTCATCTTGTCCAACCCCTGCCAAGATGCAGGATTTGTTGGGTCGAAACCATCCAAGACATGGTCATGGGTATGGAACAGCTTCCATGCAAGGAGAGATTTAAAAGATTACGACTGTTCATCTTGGAAAAGAGATCACTACGAGGGGATATGATAGAGATCTATAAAATCAGGAATGGTGTGGAGAGAGTGAATTGGGAAGTGTTATTTACTCCTTCATATAACACAAGAACCAGGTGTCACCCAATGAAATTAACAGGCAGCAGGTTTAATGCAAACAAGAGGAAGTGCTTCTTCACACAATGCACAGTTAACCTGTGGAACTCCTTGCCAGGGGATGTTGTGAAGGCCTAAAGTATAACTGGGTTCAAAAAAGAACTAGAGAAGTTCCTGGAGGACAGGTCCAGCAATGGCTATTAGCCAGGATGGGCAGGGATGCAACCCCCTGCTCTGGGTGTCCCTAAACCTCTGACTGCCAGGAGCCAGGACTGGACGACAGGGGATGGATCACTCAATAATTGCCCTGTTCACGCTCTCTGAAGCACCTGGCACTGGCCACTGCGGGAAGACAGGACCCTGGACTGGACTGATCAATGGCCTGACCCAGTGTGACCACTCTTACATTCGTAAGGCTGGATTTGAAGCTGTTTTGGGTCCTGAAATGTCAGCCATGAAAGCCCCATGCGGGGGGCAGAAGCAGAGAGATGCCAGACTCCTTGTGCTGCCAGGCTGGGGTAGGACTAGGAATACAGCCCCCCAAGCCCCTCCCTATCCTGTCCCTTGGTCCCTGCTTCTCCTTCCCTGACCACAGGAGGCCCTGGTCTCTCAGGACCAGAGGCTCCAGGGCTGGAGCACCCACTGGGAAAAATTAGTGGGTGCTCTGCACCCACCGGCAGCCAAGATCCCCTCACTCCCTGCCCCACCTCCTCCTCCTCCCCTGGGTGTGCTGCACCCCCGCTCCTCCACCAACCTCCCAGCGTTTCCTGCCCGCCACAGGCTGTTTGGCGGGGTTAGCCTGCTCCGGGAGGGAGGGGAGGAGCGGGAACGTGGCACGCTCAGGGGAGGAGGCAGGGCGGGGATTTGGGAAAGGAATTGAAATAGGGGCGGGGAAAGGGTGGGGCCTCATGGAAGGAGTGGAGTGGCGGCAGGGCCGGGGGCAGAGGTGGAGTCGAGCACCCACAGGAAAGAAGGGAACTCGGCCCCTATGGCTGGAACAAGACAAACCAGCCTGGGAGCAAGAGGCAGAGGGCGATGGACCATCAGGGCAGCGTCCTTGGGCTGGAGGCAGGACTTGCGGGTGAGGGGCTTTGGCAAGTTACACAGGACAAAATGTGTCGGCCTTACACCCCTGCGTCTACGAGAGCCGGGTTCATTCGATCCCCTCCGGCGGGGAGGCGCAGAGCGCTGGACTGGCCACTGGGCAAGGCCTGATTCCCGCGCTCCCATGTCCCCCCTGGGCCAGGCCCGGCTCCCACTTCCCCGCTGGACCAGGCCCGGCTCCCACGCTCCCACATCCCCGCTGGGCCTGGGCCAGGCCCGGCTCCCACGCTCCCACGTCCCCACTGAGCCGGCTCCCACGCTCCCACGTCCCCCCTGGGCCAGGCCCGGCTCCCACGCTCCCACGTCCCCGCTGGGCCTGGGCCAGGCCCGGCTCCCACGCTCCCACGTCCCCGCTCAGCCGACTCCTGCACTCCCACGTCCCCCCTGGGCCAGGCCCGGCTCCCACGCTCCCACGTCCCCCTTGGGCCAGGCCCGGCTCCCACGCTCCCACGTCCCCGCTGGGCCTGGGCCAGGGCCGGCTCCCACGCTCCCACGTCCCCCCTGGGCCAGGCCCGGCTCCCACGCTCCCACGTCCCCGCTGGGCCTGGGCCAGGCCCGGCTCCCACGCTCCCACGTCCCCCCTGGGCCAGGCCCGGCTCCCACGCTCCCACGTCCCCGCTGGGCCTGGGCCAGGCCCGGCTCCCACGCTCCCACGTCCCCGCTGGGCCTGGGCCAGGCCCGGCTCCCACGCTCCCACATCCCCCCTGGGCCAGGCCCGGCTCCCACGCTCCCACGTCCCCCCTGGGCCAGGCCCGGCTCCCACGCTCCCACGTCCCTGCTGGGCCTGGGCCAGGCCCGGCTCCCACGCTCCCACGTCCCCCCTGGGCCAGGCCCGGCTCCCACGCTCCCACGTCCCCCCTGGGCCAGGCCCGGCTCCCACGCTCCCACGTCCCCGCTGGGCCTGGGCCAGGCCCGGCTCCCACGCTCCCACGCTCCCACGTCCCCCCTGGGCCAGGCCCGGCTCCCACGCTCCCACGTCCCCGCTGGGCCTGGGCCAGGCCCGGCTCCCACGCTCCCACGTCCCCGCTGGGCCTGGGCCAGGCCCGGCTCCCACGCTCCCACGTCCCCGCTGGCCCAGGCCCGGCTCCCACGCTCCCACGTCCCCGCTGAGCCAGGCCCGGCTCTCACGCTCCCACGTCCCCGCTGAGCCAGGCCTGGATCCCACGCTCCCACGTCCCCACTGAGCCGGCTCCTGCACTCCCATGTCCCCCCTGGGCCAGGCCTGGCTCCTTGGTGCCCAGGTCCCCGCTGGGCCGGGGGCTCTGCTCACCGTTCCTGGCTGTGTGGGGCACGTGGCGGCTCAGCACCATGGCGGGGATCAGGAACTCGAACGATGGCGCTTGGACCAAGGGCAACCTGCCGGGCAACAGCAAAGACAGATCAGCTGGGGAGTGGGGAGGGGGCTGCCAACAGGGCTGGGGCTCCCCCACCCCACCGGCAGGATCCAAGGGGGGGAGGGGGAGCAGGGAGAGAAACCCACTTGGCCCAGATGCTGGCTCCCGTCTCTCCCGGTGCCTGGGTTCTGGGGGAGGCGGGGGCCCCTCCTGCCCACCCCCAAACCCACGGGAGTCCCCAGGGCCCTTCACTCACCTGCTGCCCAGGCTGGTCTGCAGCACCGTGGAGACCCCACAGGCAAAGAGGCTCCGGGCCAGCAGCTCGTTCCGGTTCTGGTCCTGGTTCAGGTCCCGGATGGGGGGTGCTGGCAGCAGGAGCAGGTGGAAGATGCAGAGGAGAGAGGCCTGGACAGCCAGGTGCTGGAGAGAGCGAGGCCGGAGGGTCACAGCAGGCACTGGCTTGTGCCCCTGTGCAGCATAGGGTGTCCCACAGCTCTGCCCCCCCGCCCCACAGCTCTGCCCCACAGCTCTGCCCCCTGGCCCACAGCTCTGCCCCTCATACTGGGGCTCTGCCACCCCACCCCGCGGCTCTTCCCCACAGCTCTGCCTCCCGCCCCACAGCTCTGCCCCCCGCCCCATGGCTTTGCCCCACAGCTCTGCCCCCTGGCCCACAGCTCTGCCCCTCATACTGGGGCTCTGCCACCCCACCCCGCGGCTCTTCCCCACAGCTCTGCCCCCCGCCCCACAGCTCTGCCCCCCGCCCCGTGGCTTTGCCCCGCAGCTCTGCCCCCCGCCCCGTGGCTTTGCCCCGCAGCTCTGCCCCCTGGCCCACAGCTCTGCCCCTCATACTGGGGCTCTGCACCCCCACCCCGCGGCTCTTCCCCACAGCTCTGCCCCCCACCCCACAGCTCTGCCCCTCATACTGGGGCTGTGCCCCCCCACCCCGCGGCTCTTCCCCACAGCTCTGCCCCCCGCCCCGCAGCTCTGCCCCCTGCCCCACAGCTCTGCCCCTCATACTGGGGCTCTGCCCCCCCACCCCGCGGCTCTACCCCCCGCCCCACAGCTCTGCCCCTCATACTGGGGCTCTGCCCCCCCACCCCGCGGCTCTTCCCCACAGCTCTGCCTCCTGCCCCGCAGCTCTGCCCCCCGCCCCACAGCTCTGCCCCACAGCTCTGCCCCCCATCCCGGGGCTCTGCCCTGCAGCTCTGCCCCCCCGCCCCATGCCTCGGTTTCCCCCCACAAAATGGGGCTGAGGGGCTCAGCCCCAGGGCACGGGGGGGCGGGGGCGTTCATGGAACAGGGCGATCTGCCCGGCTGCAGGAGTCGGGCTGCAGGAGGCTTCAGTGAAACGCTGGGGGATCCTGTACCGCAGCGCCGGGGGCCTGATCACGCCAGGCTGGTGGCAGGGCTGAGCTGGGGGGAGCAGCCAGCCCCGTCTCATTCCTGGAGGGTGCAGCCGGCGGCCAGGGAGGGGCTGTGCTCTGTGGGGCTGGACGGTCCCTGGGACTCTCGGCACTGCAGCGGAGGGCTGGCACTTCCCCAAGCGCCAACGGGGATCCCAGCACCACGGAGCCAGACCCATTCCCTCCGCGGGCAGAGAACCAGCTCCGGGTTGCCCCCAGCCGAGCCTGGCTCCTCGCCCCTCCTGGGGATTTCCTTTAGATACCCCAGGGGCTGGGCATCGTGCCATGGTGCCGGTGCTCCCCCGCCCTCGATGCTCTCGGAGGCGCAGGGACCGTCCCTCCAGGCATGGCCACATCCCACCGCCCGCTTGTCCCTCGCCCCACCGCGGGCAGCGAGCCCGTCCCCAGGCATCTCTCACCTGCAGGGCGAAGCAGCAGCTCAGGCCCCAGGGGGGCGTCTTCTGCGGGGCGTAGGAGGTGCGCACGGGGCTCCGGGAGGCAGGGCTGCCACAGCAACCCCCATTCATCCTGCCCCGTCCCTACGCGCCCGGCTTCCGTCTGGCACAGGGCATGGCAACAGGGTCACTTGTCCCCGCCGGGGCCAGCGCAGGGCTGGGAGTTCAGGCTGAGTGGAGGTGACCTTTGCCCGAGCCCGCGGCTGGTTAGCCATTAACCCGGCTTTGCGAGTAACCGCTCACTGCCCCCTCCCCCGGGCACACGATCCCCAGCCCTGGGTCTGATCCGCAGGGGAGTCGCTGGGCGCAGCCGGCGGAAGGAATCACCCATCCCTGTGCCTGCAGACGGCTGCTCCTCACGGCTCTCTGCCCCCCTCGGCTGAGGACCCTCCCAGCCTCCCGGAGCCAAACGCCCCCCAGGCAGCGGCAGAGTCCAGCCCGGGTGCCCCCCGCAGCAGCCCAGCTAACGAGGGGCCTGGCGAGGCCGCCCAGCGCAGCCTTTTGGGGTCCTCACAAGAAGAGCCTTTGGGAGAAAAGCTGGCCAGACACCAGCACCCCGACTGGAAGGCGGCGACGGAGGGTCCCAGCCTGGCTGCACCCCCAGGAGCCACGGAGACATCGCTGGGCCTCTGCTGTCTGGGTCCCGAGAGGTGTCGGAGCAGACAGGGCCGCGAGGGACCCGCCCCTTCCACTTGCCTTGGCTGAATCCCAAACCTCCCCGGGGCCCGTTTTCTTCCCTTCCTTAGGATTCTCCTTCCGTGGAACAGGAGCCTGGCTCAGCCGGCATCTCTCGCAGCTGCCGGCCGGAGCCCGGGACCAAGGGGGCAACGGGAAGCCCTGCCCGACACAGCTGTGAATCTGCCAGTCACAGGGCGGCCGACGGGCCGAGCGCCAGGCCCGGGGTTTGCCCGCAGTGACGTTGCAAATGAACGTCCGTCCCTGAGACCGACGCTGCGTCTCCCCTCGTGCGTGTGGTCGTCTTGGTTTGTCCTTGGCGGGGGGGGAGATTTTAACAGCACCAACGGCCCCCTCCCCAGCTCAGCTACCTTCTCCCCTCGGGACAGAGCTCACACTCTTTCCACCCATCTAACAGACTGTCAGACAAGGGGTTTCTCTCCCAGGGGCCAGGGCTGCTGGTACCAGGAGCCTCATTCACCCCCGTCTAATCGAAAGGCTCTGGCGGCTTTTCCTCCTTTTCCGGACCCTCAGTGCAGGGCTCACATGCTTGGCAGCTCTGGCTGCCGGGTGCTAACCGGGCTCAGGCCCTGGCTACCAAACCCCAAGGTGGCTAACGCTGGTCAATGTCGGCCAGTGACTGGGTCCCGGTAACACCAGTGTCTCTTTGGGCCCCCCTGTGGCTCACCGGTCCCGCCCTCCTCTCCCCAACCCTCCTCCTTCCGCACTGCCCTGGTGTGGGGCCCTGCAGACCCAGCCACTGCTCAGTCCCTGAGTTCACTTATTAACTGGACACTGTGAAGGGAGCAAAGGGCAAAGAGGGGGCCACGCATTCCCCACATTCCTCAGGGGGCAACCGGCAGCTCCCGTCCCCTGCCACTGTACCAGCCATCTCCAGCACAGTGCTAGCAAAACCAGCCCAAACCGGGACAGGCTGCTGGGCACCCCCACCGGGGGTTGGTCTCCTGGGCCGGTGAGAGGGGACCAGGCCATGGAGTCCTGTACACCACGACCTGTCCTGACCACCCACGCTAAGCAGGGGGCAGTGGGGACTGTGCTCGGATGGGAGACCTCCAGGGACCTCCCCAGGACTCCCAGAAAGTACAGCTGGGGATTCAGGAGGGGGCTTTCTCGGAGTCAGTGATTGCAGTGCGCTGCTGCCAGGGGCCCTGTACTGCAGGGAGCAGCTGGGGACTCGCTAGGGGGAGCTCTCGGAGTCAGTGATTGCAGTGCGCTGCTGCCAGGGGCCCTGTACTGCAGGGAGCAGCTGGGGACTCGCTAGGGGGAGCTCTGGGAGTCAGTGATTGCAGTGCGCTGCTGCCAGGGGCCCTGTACTGCAGGGAGCAGCTGGGGACTCGCTAGGGGGAGCTCTCGGAGTCAGTGATTGCAGTGCGCTGCTGCCAGGGGCCCTGTACTGCAGGGAGCAGCTGGGGACTCGCTAGGGGGAGCTCTCGGAGTCAGTGATTGCAGTGCGCTGCTGCCAGGGGCCCTGTACTGCAGGGAGCAGCTGGGGACTCGCTAGGGGGAGCTCTCGAAGTCAGTGATTGCAGTGCGCTGCTGCCAGGGGCCCTGTACTGCAGGGAGCAGCTGGGGACTCGCTAGGGGGAGCTCTCGGAGTCAGTGATTGCAGTGCGCTGCTGCCAGGGGCCCTGTACTGCAGGGAGCAGCTGGGGACTCGCTAGGGGGAGCTCTCGGAGTCAGTGATTGCAGTGCGCTGCTGCCAGGGGCCCTGTACTGCAGGGAGCAGCTGGGGACTCGCTAGGGGGAGCTCTCGAAGTCAGTGATTGCAGTGCGCTGCTGCCAGGGGCCCTGTACTGCAGGGAGCAGCTGGGGACTCGCTAGGGGGAGCTCTCGGAGTCAGTGATTGCAGTGCGCTGCTGCCAGGGGCCCTGTACTGCAGGGAGCAGCTGGGGACTCGCTAGGGGGAGCTCTGGGAGTCAGTGATTGCAGTGCGCTGCTGCCAGGGGCCCTGTACTGCAGGGAGCAGCTGGGGACTCGCTAGGGGGAGCTCTCGGAGTCAGTGATTGCAGTGCGCTGCTGCCAGGGGCCCTGTACTGCAGGGAGCAGCTGGGGACTCGCTAGGGGGAGCTCTCGGAGTCAGTGATTGCAGTGCGCTGCTGCCAGGGGCCCTGTACTGCAGGGAGCAGCTGGGGACTCGCTAGGGGGAGCTCTCGAAGTCAGTGATTGCAGTGCGCTGCTGCCAGGGGCCCTGTACTGCAGGGAGCAGCTGGGGACTCGCTAGGGGGAGCTCTCGGAGTCAGTGATTGCAGTGCGCTGCTGCCAGGGGCCCTGTACTGCAGGGAGCAGCTGGGGACTCGCTAGGGGGAGCTCTCGGAGTCAGTGATTGCAGTGCGCTGCTGCCAGGGGCCCTGTACTGCAGGGAGCAGCTGGGGACTCGCTAGGGGGAGCTCTCGGAGTCAGTGATTGCAGTGCGCTGCTGCCAGGGGCCCTGTACTGCAGGGAGCAGCTGGGGACTCGCTAGGGGGAGCTCTCGGAGTCGTGATTGCAGTGCGCTGCTGCCAGGGGCCCTGTACTGCAGGGAGCAGCTGGGGACTCGCTAGGGGGAGCTCTCGGAGTCAGTGATTGCAGTGCGCTGCTGCCAGGGGCCCTGTACTGCAGGGAGCAGCTGGGGACTCGCTAGGGGGAGCTCTCGGAGTCAGTGATTGCAGTGTGCTGCTGCCAGGGGCCCTGTACTGCAGGGAGCAGCTGGGGACTCGCTAGGGGGAGCTCTCGGAGTCAGTGATTGCAGTGCGCTGCTGCCAGGGGCCCTGTACTGCAGGGAGCAGCTGGGGACTCGCTAGGGGGAGCTCTCGGAGTCAGTGATTGCAGTGCGCTGCTGCCAGGGGCCCTGTACTGCAGGGAGCAGCTGGAGACTCGCTAGGGGGAGCTCTCGGAGTCAGTGATTGCAGTGCGCTGCTGCCAGGGGCCTTGTACTGCAGGGAAGTGGGGGGGGCTTGCTAGGGGGTGCTCTCCCAGTCAGTGCTGGCCCCCACACAATAGGGACGGGGGGCGCTCTGCTGAAAGCAGGGGAGCTCTCCTTTGGGGGTCACTATTACTAGCAGTTAAGCACCAATATTCTCCACCCTGCACGAGAGACGTAACAGGGCTGAACCCTCTGCAGGAGCAACGCACCCAGACGCCCGGGAGGGGCGCTCAGCTCCCTCTGCTGCCCCATGCCTGGAGGAAGAAGGGGGGCTGGCAGGCAGTGCCACGGTGGGGGCAGCCCCTCCACGGGGCACGTCTGTTTTCTCCTGCTCTCCCCTGGGGAAGCCAGGACAGGGGTGAAAGATGGGGAGGGGGTGGGGAGGTTTCTATCACAGGCGGGTGGGCGGAGAACACACCTGGAACAGGCCGGGGTGATCCTTCATCCAGGCCATGGAGATAAGAAGCAATCATGTTCCAGGCCTCGGGCAGCCTCCAGGGGGCCAGGGCAGGGAGCGGAGGACTGAGATGTTGGGCCCAGGCCCCGTCCAGCTGGGGCAATTCTTCCCCTCCCCCTTCAGCAGGCTCCTCCTTGCACACCGTACATTGCTGGGGGCTGTGAACTAGCTGCCGTGCCCTAGCCCAGAGGTGGCTGCATTTCAGTGGTGGGGGAAGCGCCCCTGGCCCGGGACCCGCTGGGGCATGAGGCAGTGGTGGGAGAAAGGCCGAGACAGGCGCATGGCCAGAGCTACCTTTATTGGAAGAGATTTTCATCTACAAAAGAGTGAAAAACGGGTTTAAAATCCAGCGTAAAAAGAGCTGGCGCTGGGCGGGAGCTGGCACAGCGGGTGAGGCGGGGCAGCAGAACCAGCCCCTTCTCCCTGCGCCCAGGAGATCCACTCCGGGCAGCCAGGCCCCCTAACTTCCCTCTGGAGCTTACAGCCCCTTTGGAGAGCCCCTGCCCCTCCCTTCACCCCCCCACCTGGACCCTCCACTGTGCAGCCCAAGGGCCCAGAGCCTCATGTGCCACCTCTGCTCCCCCCACCCTCCACACTGCCCAATGCAGCAGGGGGCCGAGATCCCAGCTTCACTGGGAGGCATCAATGGGGTGGGGGTGAGCAGTGCCCTCCCCAGACTGGCACCCCTACTTTGGGGCACCCTAATCCCCCAGCAGAATCGCTGCACCCCACAGCCGCCAAGCCCCCGTGCCAGCCCCAGGCACGCACCCCCCACCCCGCACTCAGCCAGACCCTCCCCACAGCTGTGTCCCCCCAGGAAAGCCTGGAGGGTCTGGCGAAGAGAAGGCCAAGCCACGGCTTGGAACTAACGCGGGGACCTGGCCCTCCCAGCCCAACAGGCCATGGCTTCTCTAGGGGCCGAGCTGGGCTGTGGGGGTCACTGTGCAGCCCTAGCTGGGGAAGATGAAGGTCTTGATTCTGCCCAGATTCATGGCGGCCTCCAAGGCGCACTGCTTCAGCACCAGGGGGTCAGGCCAGTCCTGGGGGCTGGGGGCTGCGGGCGGATGCCAGCCCCAGCCGGCGCTGGCCGGGCAGCCACTGCAGCGGAGCGCCGGGCGAGCGGGGCCCAGGCTGAGTCCGAAGGGGGCGGGCGGGGCGAAGGGGCTCGTGCGGTTGGATCTCTCACAGGTGCGGCGCCCTCGGCGGAGTTTCAGGCAGTTTGGGCAGAGAGGGGGCTCTTGCCGGGGACTAGTCTGCAGGGCAGAGCCTGGGGTCTCCGTGTAGGACAGCGCCGTCAGCACGCTGCCCCACAGGTACAGTGCCGTCGCCGTCACCCCGCCACCAGGCCGGCGCTGCTCCTCCGCCGTCTCGTTCTCCACTGGGCAACGGGAGCTGCTATCGGAGCAGGAGGGGGAAGGGGGGCCAGGGAGCCCCAGCCCAGGAGCTGGCAGCTGAGTGGCACAGGGGGCGAGGGGTGCCCCAGAGCCCAGCGGGCGCCCGCCGTCCATGGGGAACACCAGAGGCCGGAGGGCAGTGGGGCCGGCGCTCCTCACACACACGACCTGGTGCACCACGGTGACGGAGGCGAAGACTGCCGCAATGCCGGTCAAGTACATCACGCCCAGCAAGCAGGCCAGCTGTGGGGAGAGAGAGACTGGTCACCCAGTGCCCCTTATGCCCGCCCGTGCCCAGGGGGGAGTCACACAGACAGTTACTCCAGTGCCCTCACAGGGGGCAGGCCAGCTGTGGGGAGAGAGAGACTGGTCACCCAGTGCCCCTTATGCCCGCCCGTGCCCAGGGGGGAGTCACACAGACAGTTACTCCAGTGCCCCTCACAGGGGGCAGGCCAGCTGTGAGTCCAGCACCCATTGGCAGAGAAAACCGTATGGCCCCACCACCGCTGGCTACCACCAGGCAGAGGACGTCGGGGCTGGAACCAGGGCTCTCCTCTGCAGCCCTCTGCCCCAGGCTCTGACCAGCAGCTGGTGGGGACGGTAGGGGGGACTCAGATTGCCACCCACCAGCCAGCAGGAGTGACCCATGCTGACCACTGACTCTGCCCTGCCGGGGGACAGCAATGCACAAACCGCTCAGCCCTGGTCCAAAAACGGGCGGAGGGGCGACAAAGAGGGAACAATCGTCGCTTTCATCGAACTTAGCCCAGGAACAGCTTCTTCTTTTGTTAGAAATTCATAAACCAAAATATTCTGGCAAAAAGCCTCATATTTCCTCCCAGAAACGCTGCCGTGGTGCCTTGTGCGACATACCCTCAGTCAGTCGGGCTCCCCCTTGGACTTCATTTCCCATGATGCACCACCAGTCGGGCTCCCCCTTGGACTTCATTTCCCATGATGCACCACCACCCCCTCCAAGAGTGGATGCTGTGGCGAATCATGGGTAAACAGTGAGGTGGCAAAATTTGCAAATGATACAAAACTACTCAGGATAGTTAATACCCAGGCAGATTGCGAAGAGCTACAAAGGGATCTCCCAAAACTGGGTGACTGGGCAACACAACGGCAGATGAAATTTAATGTTGATAAATGCAAAATAATGCACATTGGAAAACATAATCCCAACTATACGTACACAATGATGGGGTCCAAGTTAGCTGTTACCACTCAAGAAAGATCTTGGAGTCACTGTGGATAGTTCTCTGAAAACATCCACTCAATGTGCAGCAGCAGTCAAAAAAGCGAGTAGAACGTT
The DNA here is from genome assembly GCA_037349315.1 of Chelydra serpentina. Classification (NCBI taxonomy): domain Eukaryota; kingdom Metazoa; phylum Chordata; order Testudines; family Chelydridae; genus Chelydra; species Chelydra serpentina. The sequence goes on from JBAIAC010000267.1 coordinate 160,028, forward strand.
GGGCGTAATTAAGAAAGGGATAGATAATAGGACAGAAAATATATTGCCTCTATATAAATCCATGCTAAACCCACATCTTGAATACTGTGTGCAGATGAGGTCGCCCCATCTCAAAAAAAGATATATTGGAATTGGAAAAGGTTCAGAAAAGGACAACAAAAATAATAAGGGGTATGGAACGGCTTCCGTATGAGGAGAGATTAATAAGACTGGGACTGTTCAGCTTGGAAAAGAGGCGACTAATGCCGGGGATATGATAGAGGTCTATAAAATCATGAGTGGTGTGGAGAAAGTAAATAAGGAAGTGTTATTTACTCCTCATAATACAAGAACAAGGGGCCACCAAATGAAATGAATAGGTAGCAGGTTTAAAACAAAACACAAGAAAGTATTTTTTTCACGCAACGCACTGTGAGAACCTCTGGAACTCCTTGCCAGAGGGTGTTGTGAAGGCCAATACTATAATGGGGTGCAAAAGGGAGCTAGATAGATTCATGGAAGATAGCCATTGATGGACCTATTAGCCAGGATGGGCAGGAATGTCGTCCCTAGCCTCTGTTTGCCAGAAGCCAGGATTGGGTGACAGGAGATGGATCACTTGATGATTCCCTGATCTGTTCATTCCCTCTGGGGCACCTGCCATTGGCCACTGCCAGAGGACAGGACACTGGGCTTGGTGGACCTTTGGTCTGACCCAGTCTGGCCGTTCTTAAGTCCAGCAAGCAGAAGAGGTAACTGAGCTACATCTCGAAGGAGGCTTTGCGGCAGCACTTCCAATGTAAAACACTTCCGTTTTCAGGAGTTTGGTTTCTCAACAACAAAAATTGGAATTTTAAAATATTCCACTCAAAACCTGTCTGATGGAAAGCAGTTCCCATTCATAGAATCTCAGGGTTGGAAGGGACCTCAGGAGGTCATCTAGTCCAACCCCCTGCTCAAAGCAGGACCAACCCCAACTAGATCATCCCAGCCAGGGCTTTGTCAAGCCTGACCTTAAAAACCTCTAAGGAAGGAGATTCCACCACCTCCCTAGGTAACCCATTCCAGTGCTTCACCACCCTCCTAGTGAAATAGTGTTTCCTAATATCCCACCTAGACATCCCCCTCTGCAACTTGAAACCATTGCTCCTTGTTCTGTCATCTGGTACCACTGAGAACAGTCTAGATCCATCCTCTTTGGAACCCCCTTTCAGGTAGTTGAAAGCAGCTATCAAATCCCCCCTCATTCTTCTCTTCTCAGACTAAACAATCCCAGTTACCTCAGCCTCTCCTCATACGTCATGTGCTCCAGCCCCCTGATCATTTTTGTTGCCCTCTGCTGGACTCTTTCCAATTTTTCCACATCCTTCTTGCAGTGTGGGGCCCAAAACTGGACACAGTACTCCAGATGAGGCCTCACCAATGCCGAATAGAGGGGAATGATCACGTCCCTCGATCTGCTGGCAATGCCCCTACTTATACAGCCCAAAATGCTGTCAGCCTTCTTGGCAACAAGGGCACACTGTTGACTCATACCCAGCTTCTCGTCCCTCCAGCAAGGGGCAGCGCACTCACGGACATCCCCCATAGCCAGGTCCTGGCTCTGGCTCATGGCCTGGTTCTCCCCCTCCCGTGGTGCCCCCTTACGGGAAGGCTACCTCTGCCCTCGGGGCCTGGCCAGCTCTTACCTTTGCCACCTGCTGGTAGAGCTGGCCCAGGGCAAGCTGCCAGAGGGACTGCTCCAGCAGGACGCACAGGTCCGTGTAGGTGAACCAGCCACGCTGGGTGCCCTGTCTCTGTGCCACGCTGAGGGGAAGGAAGGAACGCCGTTAGATGTGTGCTCCGGACACAGAGCTGCTGCTGCCCGCGGTGAATGGGTGGCTGCCTGCATCGCGGCTCCCGGCAGAGTCTCTGTGCCTCTGCCCGCGGGATACGGGTGCCGCTCACGAGTCCCTGGAGGCCGAATGGTACCGTGTGCAGATCTGCTCAGGGTGAGCCAGGCCTAGGAGGAGCTGCCTTCCCCCTCTCTGCCCTGGGGCCTGGCCTGTTGACTCCCCTCAAAGCCCCACCGGGGGAAGAGGGCGCAGACCCCCACACACCACAGGGATTCGGCTGCCGGGTGATCCAGGCCACCTCGGACAAGCTGAGACTAGCGCGGGCCTTCCCCCAGCCCAGCCTGGCGCTCCTTGGGCAAGCCCACAGCCGGCTCCGGGGAGGGGTTTACAGATTGCAGCAAGGGGGGACCGAGGAGCCCAGGGCAGGGGCTGGCTGACATGTACCCCAGCGGATCCGGGCATGGCAGGGCAGAGGTGCCATATCCGCCTCGGAGCCAGACCCCTGCCATGAACACCCCCCCGCGCCCCAAAAACCTACCATCCTTCCAGCCAGCTCAGCACTTCAAACAGCTCCTTGTAGAGGCTCCAGTCCTGCAGGGAGGGACAGAACCATCAGGCGGGAGGTGACCGGTAACAGCCTAGGCAGGCCAGGCACCATGGACCAAGCAGGGTTAAGAGGGGCTGGGTGGCCATCTGATGATGGATTCCGGTTCCATTTGGCCCATTTCCCGGCCAAGCGGGGGGCTTTTCAGCCTGCCCCCTCCCCTAGCAGCGTGGGATCGCTGCTCTGCCCAGCCAGAGGTCCGACGGGACCCAGGACACTCACCGCCTGCACGCGGGAATCCCCTTCGTGCTGCCCCCAACGGAACACTCTCGCTTGCCCTCCGCAGACACAGCTGGCCGGAGAGTCCAGCGGGGCCGTAACCGGGTGCACAATGACCAGGAGCCAAGGGGGGTGGGAGGGGAACTTCACGGGGGAGGCAGATCCCAGGCTGGATAGAGCCAGGGCCTAACAAGCTGCAGTAAAGGCTACGTTCCCACGATGGAACAACTCTGCGCCAGCCCCTGCCGGCCCCTCCCACAGGGGCATGTGCTGTGCCAGCCGGCGCCCCAGGCAAATCTCCCCTTCCGCACGCCAGCCCCGACCCCCAAACCAGCCTCAGGCTAGCACCCCCTGCTGCCCGTGATGCGCTTTAAGACGCTCCAACCTGCACTCTGGGGCGGACGGGGAGCGCCCCCTGCCGGCCAGCTGTGCACACTGCACTGCCGACAGCCTCGGGGTTCCTGGCCGGGGGGGCGTTGGGCAACAATCGGGGCAGCAGAACTAGGGGGTACAGTGTGTGCACGCAGGGAGCAGGCTGGAGATGGAGCGGCCCACGGCAGGGTGGGGCCCACAGCACACACATTCCTCCACGTCTGATCTGTCCGGGCCAGAGGCAGGACTGGCTGATGGGGACAAAGGGGCCAGCTGCTCCCAGGCAGGAAGCCCTCTCCCCCTCCGTCGGCTGATCCCATTCCATGCAGCCTCGGATTTCACCCCAGCGCCCCACTGAGTGCAGCACCCCAGCGGGGCCTGGCCCGGCTGCCCAGGCCAGACGCCCCGAGCGCGAGGCCCAGCCCTGAGCTCTCGCAGCGTGCCCACCCCAGCACAGCCCCAGGAGAGCCCTCTGCTCGTTAGCCGGGTCACCCTCAGCCACTACGAGCTTCCCTGACGCGCCATTTCTCCTCTGCCCAGCGCCTCTCACCCGGACACAGACAGACGCCGAGCAAGCACGTCCCGGCTGGTCTAGTCAACAGTGCCCCACGGGCAGGGACTGTCTCCCACTCTGGGTCTGTGCAGCGCCCGGCGCAACGGGGCCCAGTTGGGGTGGGGGGGGTCTGTGCAGCCCCAGAATAAAGCCCCCCCCCCCCCCCCCCCCCCCCCCGCCAACCCAGTGGGGTCCGGACAAAGGCGCCACAGCGATTACATCAGCACTACTTACAATGGCGCTCAGGAAGTTCATCTCCAGCGTGTTCACGGTCTGCACCCCCACCTTGCCGGCCGCGCCCCATTCGTCATTGAACACCTCCTCCTCCTCTCCTTCGTCGTACAGGTACTTGCTGGCCACCATCTGAAAGCCAGGAGCACAGCGCCCGTCAGCACGGCCCCGGGGGAGAGCCCGCCCAGCCCAGCCCAGGCCCCGCTCACCATGGAGATCAGGAAGAGGTCCGAGGAGGAGATCTGCTGCAGGTACTCGGGGTTCCGGTGCCGGAGTCTCTCGATGTAAACCAGAGCCAGCATCATGGAGCAGGGCGAGATGCAGGCTTCCCTGTGACCGCGGGGCAAGAGCAGGACTTAGGGACAGAGGGGAGAGCGGCTCGGCCGCAGGGCTCTGGGCCCACTCGCCCCCAGCCAGCGTAGTTCTGCCTGCGACGGGAAATCCTTCGATCCCTCGCCCAGAGACAGGAAGTGGCCTGGCCAGAGCTGCACAGGCAGTGGTACCGGCCGGCTCCCTGCCCTGCCCAGGTGTAAAACCCAGAAGCCTCATTGCTCACCGTGGGCATTACAGAAACCTGAGAGCCCCAGGCCCCAGCCCACGCTGAAATACAGACCAGACAGACAGGCGCGGGGTGCACCGCCATACAGCTTAGGGACTGCCTGTGCACATCGGTCAGTGACCCGGGTCAGACCCAGCCCTCGGAGGACAAGCGGCCCAGGAGAGCATCAGAGGGGCAGTCAAGGGAAAAGGCCCAGAGAAGCTCAGTGCTGGGCCATCGAAATCCAGCACGACAACACAGGTGCGGTGCCTGTGGTGAGGCTGCTCTCCGGCAAGAGGCTCCCGGTCCAGGCGGCTGGTAGCCATGCCGAAGCATCGAGCCAGACCAGAGGCCCCCGCCGGGCTAGGAGGGGTCGGGTCTTACCGCGACACGTGGCAAACGTATTTCTTCTGCAGCCTGCGGATGGGGCTGGGAGCGGCTTTCTGGAGCAACTCAACAGCGATGTCTAGGACAGAGGCAGAACAGCATAGGGATTACCACCAGCAATAATGCCCCCCCCCAGCACTACTCCTCCTCCCCCATGCCTCGATTCCCCCCCAATGCACAACCGGCGCCGGCGCCCTGCCGGGAACAACCCCCCTCCAGGGAGCTCAGCGGGGAATGGCTGCACGCCCCTCCTTGAGTTTCAGCCCAAGAATTTTCAAGAGTGATTTTTGGTGCCTGGCTCGAGATACCTGCCAGGCAGTGCTGAGCACCCGCCCCCGGAAACCAGCCTCCTGCTGGGCAGCCAGAAATCAATTACCTGCTGGGCAGCCAGAAATCAATGTAGTTCAGCACCTGTTACCCCGCTCAGGAGCCAGGGGTTCACGGAGACGCTGGCAGGACGTTAGACGGAGATGGGCTCCCCACCCGCAGTGTTAGAACCCAGTGGGGGACGGCCCAAACCGCTCTGAAATTACACCCGGGTTATCAACCCAACCCAGCCTCAGCTTGGGGGTCCCTTGTGCCATGCCACCCCCGCTGGATCACTCAGGCTAGTCCAAGGGGCACGAGCACCGAAGTAAGCTATAGGGCAGAGCCCCAGCACGGTGGGGCTTGGCCTCCAGGCTCGACCATAACACAGCTAATAAATCACAGTGAGAAGGGAGGGAAGGATAGCTCAGTGGTTTGGGCATTGGCCTGCTAAACCCAGGGTTGTGAGTTCAATCCCTGAGGGGGCCACTTTGGGATCTGGGGCAAAATCTGTCAGGGGACAGTACTTGGTCCTGCTAGTGAAGGCAGGGGACTGGACTTGTAATGGTCTCAAGTTGCAGAGGGGGAGGTTTAGGTTGGATATTAGGAAAAACTTTTTCACTAGGAGGGTGGTGAAGCAACTGGAATGGGTTCCCTAGGGAGGTGGTGGAATCTCCTTCCTCAGAGGTTTTTGAGGCCCGGCTTGACAAAGCCCTGGCTGGGATGATCTAGTTGGGGTTGGTCCTGCTTTGAGCAGGGGGTTGGACTAGATGACCTCCTGAGGTCCCTTCCAACCCTGAGATTCTATGATTACCTGTCAAGGTCTTTCCAATTCTATGAGACAAATATATATATATATATATATATATATATATATATATATATATATATGGAGATATGCCTAAGGGAGACATGCTGGGCACCGCCCCTGCAGAAACACCCCTGGACGTGCCCGCACGCGCGGGGGGCAACGCACAGCGGCACCAGGGAAAGGGGGCCAGAGCCTTTCCCTGGCAGCAAAAAGGCAGGTCGACCCAGCTCTGTCGCTCCGGGGTGTGAACAATCCACCCCTCTGGGTGAGGACCTAAGCCCAGGCGCAGCCAGTGCTAGGCCGATGGAAGGGCCGCTGACTCGCGGGGGGGGGGGGGGGGGGGGGGCGTTAAGCACAGCGCTGGGAGACCCCCTCCCATCTGCACTGGTGCAGCTGCAGCGGCTCAAGGGGAGACGTAGCCTTAGCAGATGACTGAGTTCATTCAGCCCGTGGGCTAGTTCAATCCCGGGCTCAGCACACGACTCACCTGCCACCGGGCTGGAGAGATTGTCCAGGCTACACTCTTTGTCCCAGCCATAATACAAGCGCTTCCGCACCCGCTCGCTCAGCTGCTGGTGCCCTGGCAGAAACTGAAGACAGGATGGGAAGGATGAGAACAAACCTGCAGCCCACGCAGCCCTGGTCCCAGAAAGATGTGCTGGGTCCTCAATCCTGCAAACCGGATGCAGGCAGGTGGATCCAACTGCAGGGTCCGGGTTAGTGGGAACTGTGTGCTCCAGCCGAGCACTCAGATCCCACGGTGACTGGGCTGATGTGGGGCGGAGGGGGGGATTACATGGGCAGAAAGAGATAGGTCAGAAACCAGAAAATATCATGTCACTATAGAAATCCATGATACGCCCACACCTTGAATACTGCCTGTCACAAAGTGTGGGGGAGTCCAGGGCCCTGCACCCCCAACTTCCTGAGATTCACCGTGACTCTCCGCCAGCCAGTAACACAGAAGGTTTATTAGACGACAGGAACACAGTCCAAACCAGAGCTTGTAGGTTCAGAAAACAGGCCCCCTCAGTGAGGTCCATCTTGGGGGGCAGGGAGCCAGGCCCCGGTTGTGGGCCTCCCTCTGTTCCTCAGTCAGCTCCAAACTGAAACCCCCTCCAGCAGCCTCACCCAGCCACCCCCACCCCGCCCCAGCTCCTCCTCCAGCCTCTGTCCAAATTCCCGGGCAGGTGTCACCTGGCCCCAGCCCCCTCCTGGGCTCAAGTTATGTGCTCACTTATCAGCCCTTAAGTGAAGTCACACCCGGATATCCCATCACCATCCAGCACCAATGCAGACAATACCAGTAACACTCCAACGCAACATTCCCAGGTCAGAACTCCCCACTCCGTCACACTGCCCCATCTCAACAGGAAACACTAGCAGTGGAAAAGGTGCAAAGAAGGGCAGCAAAAGTGATTAGGGGATGGAACAGCTTCCATATGAGGAGAGATTTAAAAAACTGGGACTGTTCATTTTACGAGAGAGACCACCAAGAACATCCACGCTGGCTCTGACCAATGGTCCCTCCAGCCCAGTGCCCCGTCTCTGATAATGGCCAGCGCCACATGAGCAAGACACGGCAATTCTGGAGTGACGCATCCCCAGCTGTCCAGTCCCCGCTTCAGGCAATTGGAGATTTAGGGACCCCCGCAGCACGGGGTTGGGTCCCTGGCCGTATTGAGGGGATATGATGAGTCTATAAGATGATGGCTGGTGTGGAGAGAGTGAATTGGGAAGTGTTATTTACCCCTTCACATAACACAAGAACCAGGTGTCACCCAATGAGATTAACAGGCAGCAGGTTTAAACCAAACAAGAGGCCCTGCTTTGACACCACGCCCAGTTAACCTGTGGAACTCCTTGCCAGCAGGGCCGGCTCCAGGCACCAGCCTACCAAGCACGTGCTTGGGGCGGCACCTTGTGGGGGGCGGCGCTCAGACATCAACCCTGCCCCGCCGGCGCGCCGGCTGGGAGAGCGGGGCCGGGGGCGGGCTGGCAGGCTGGCCGCCGTGCCCCGCCGGCGCTCCGGCCGGGAGAGCGGGGCCGGGGGAGAGCGGGGCCGGGGGCGGGCGGGCGGGCTGGCCGCCGTGCCCCGCCAGCACTCCGGCCGGGAGAGCAGGGCCGGGGGCGGGCGGGCGGGCTGGCCGCCGTGCCCCGCTCCGGCCGGGAGAGCGGGGCCGGGGGCGGGCAGGCTGGCTGGCCGCCGTGCCCCGCTCCGGCCGGGAGAGCGGGGCCGTGCCCCGCTCTGGCCGGGAGAGCGGGGCCGGGGGCGGGAGAGCGGGCGGGCCGGGAGAGCGGGGCCGGGGGCGGGCTGGCCGCCGTGCCCCGCGGCTCTCCCGCAGGGAGGGGGGGGTGTTGCGGTGCACCGGTGGGGGGGTGTTTCCGTGGGCGCTGCGGGGGGGGGGGGGGGGGGATTGGTTTTTTTTGTTTATGTGGGGGGGGCGGCGCTTGGGTTTTGTTTTGTTTTTGCTTGGGGCGGCAAAAAAGTTAGAGCCGGCCCTGCTTGCCAGGGGACGGAGTGACGGCCGAGGCTAGACCCGGTCTGCAAAGGGAGGCAGAGCCGTTCCCGGAGGACGGTCCCGCAGTGGCTGTTAGCCAGGACGGGCAGGGACAAGCCCCCCGCGCCGGGTGTCCTTGGCCTCGCAGTGCCGGGCGGGCGCTGGAGCCGGATCGCGGCCCTGTTCCGTTCAGTCCCCGCAGGGGCCCTTGGGCGGCCCGGGGGCGGAGCTGGCGGGGGGTTCAGGGTCCCTCGGTTTGGGGGCCCCACCAGGGCTGGGAGGGCGAGCGGGGGTCCCGCCGGGGGCTGCAGACGGGCCCGGGGGAGCCGAGCGGCGGGGCAGGCCGCGCCCTCCGGCCGGTGCCGCAGCTGAGAGAGCGGCCCGCGCCGCGGCTCTGCCCAGCGCCGCCCCGAGGCCTCGCTGCCCGCGGGAGCCGGGGGGGGGCGGCAGTGGGGAGCCGGAGGGGCGAGCGGGGGGCGGCAGTGGGGAGCCGGGGGGGGCGGGAGCCGGGGGGGGGGCGAGCGGGGGGCGGCAGTGGGGAGCCGGGGGGCGAGCGGGGGGCGGCGGCAGTGGGGAGCCGGGGGGCGGGAGCCGGAGGGGCGGCAGTGGGGAGCCGGGGGGCGGGGCAGGGAGGCCTCGGGGCGCCGCTCACCGTGAACTCCTGGAAGCCGCTCAGGGAGAAGGTCCCCTCCTCGTCCAGCAGGAGCCCGTCCAGATCCATCCCGGGTGCGGGGGGTGCCCCGGCGGGGTGCTGGGTGCCCGCTCGGTGCCGCCGCGGGGCTAGGCTCGGTCTCTCCCTTCCTCTTCCCGGGGCAGGGGGAGGGTCTCCGCCCAGCCCTGCCCACCGCGGAGCGCAGCCCGGCCCGGAAGCTCCCGGCGGTGAGTCACCAGCCCGCGAGGCTCTGGGCTCTTCTGCGGCCGCCTTACTCGGCGCCCGGATACCGCGGGGATGGGTCACTCAGTGCTTGTGACCGGGAGTCTGAGGGGGCGGAGCCAGCCGGGAGACCCCCGAGGTACAGCGCCGAGCCCCCATCCCAGCGGGCAGCTGAGTGAGAAGCAGCATGGGCCTGGTCAAGCCCTGGGCTGGAGCCAGGTTTCCTGGGTTCTGTTCGCACCTCCAGCTCCCGGGGCTGTGACCTTGGCTGAGTCACTTCCCCCTCTGGGCCTCAGTTTCCCCTCTCTGCAAGCTGGGGACAGCAGCACACCATTCAGGGACTGCAGACTGATCAATGTGTGTGAAATGCTTCCTGCTCCTCTGGATGGCACCACCCATGGGTAAAGGATGGAACATTATTACCTCTGTCCTGGCAGCTAATAAGAAGCTGGAGGATTTGAGATTAAGATCCTCCCCCTCCCCGTTAATTGCCAGGACAGATCTGACCCTGGGGTCATTCTTGCTTGTACTGTACATAGAAACGTGATGAGAAACTGTCACCTTGGCAAGTGCAGGGAAGTGACAAAGGGATTACATTTCAGTGTAGTAGCCGTGTTAGTCTGTGTCAGCAAAACGAAAATAAGAAAGAAAAACTTGTAGCACCTTAGAGACTAACAAATTTAGTTCAGCATAAGCTTTCGTGGGTTAGTACCCACTTCATCGGATTAAATGCTGCATTCTGGGCCCCGGGACGGGCGTCGTCCCAGTGATGGAGAGACCTGTCCGGTAACCAGCCGGGAATCATAGAATCATAGAATCTCAGGGTTGGAAGGGACCTCAGGAGGTTCTAGTCCAACCCCCTGCTCAAAGCAGGACCAACCCCAACTAGATCATCCCAGCCAGGGCTTTGTCAAGCCTGACCTTAAAAACCTCTAAGGAAGGAGATTCCACCACCTCCCTAGGTAACCCATTCCAGTGCTAACCCATTTCCGTCTCCACTTTGAGCTGCAGTTTTGGGGGGACAGACTCACCCATTGGGACTTTTGTCACGACGACGCCCCAGCCTGCCACAGCGAGATGGTATTTTGTCTGGTGAGATTGGAGTGAGGAAATTGGGACACTCCCAGAAACAGCAGCTGGAGTGGTGGGGTGGCCCGACTTCAGCCCCTGCTCAGGAAAAGAGTAATTGAGGGAACCGCTCTGCTGGGGGACCCTGGTGGTGACAGACATGCCGGAGAGATTGAATAGCAGAGAGATGCCGGAGAGATTGAATAGCAGAGAGATGCTGGAGAGATTGAATAGCAGAGAGATGCTGGAGAGATTGCCGGAGACATGCTGGAGAGATTGGGTAGCAGAGAGATGCTGGAGAGACTGGATAGTTCCTAGTTTGGAGGTGACTTCTGAGGGAGGACGATGGAGGCCCCTGTGATAGAGACTGGGCCCAAGGTGTCTGGCTTGCAACTAGGGTGACCAGATGTCCCAATTTTATAGGGCCAGTCCCAATATTTGGGGCTTTTTCTTATACAGGCTCCTATTACCCTCCACCCCCTGTCCCGATTTTTCACACTTGCTGTCTGGTCACCCTACTTGCAACACCCCTGCTAGTGGGATCGCCAGGCTGCAGCGTCACCCCCCAGGCCTTGGCAGACAGGCCCCAGCAGCCCGAGAAGGGGTCCGAGGGGGAGGCCCGGGGGAGGTGCAGGCGCACCCCAAATGCACACACAGCCTGGGCAGCGGGGACTCCCTGGGGTCCCTGCTTTCCCGTCCCAACTCAATGCTAAGGTCATGGCAGGGGGCGGGGCTTGGGAACACACCATTGCCCCGCCCCCGAGACAAGCGCACCTGCCCTGTGCACCGCCCATTGTTAGCCCCGCCCAGCGGCAAGGAGCACGCATGCGCCGTTGGAAAAGGGTGCACCCGCCGTCGCTACCCCTAGGAGGGACTGGGGAGAGGTAAACCGGAGCACGCGCAGTGGAGTCATCAGTGTCACGTGACGTGGGCCAGCCATGCAGTAACACGTGACGTGAAGAGGGCTAGCCGTGCAGTAACACGTGATGCAGAGCCGCGAGCTAGCGCGTGCGCAATGCGAACGTTATGGGTCACGTGCCGAGGGAGCGGTTGCCCCTTCCTCCTGCGGCCCCTGTCACGTGGCTCCTCCGCGCCCAAGCCGGCTTCAGCGCGCTGCTCTTTCCGCCTGCGGCTGACAGGCGCCCCTCCCCCGCTGCTGGCCCGCGAGCCGAGGCGCCATGGCGAGCGGCGGCCGGGCGGAGGAGGCGGCCGGGCCCGAGGCGGACGAGGCGGCCATGGAGCGGCTGGCGGCGGCGCTGCGGCAGCGGCTGCGGGGCTGGGAGGCGGCGCTGGCGGCGGCGCAGCGGCTGCTGGTGTGGGAGAGGCCGCTGCACAGCCTGGTCACGGCCGGCGGGCTCGGGGGGCCCTGTGGTGAGGGGGGGCGCGAGCGGGGTCACCGGGGCTGAGGGCAGTGAAGGGGGCGCGGGGCCAGGGCGGGGGGGGCAATGGGGGGCAGGAGGCTGGGGGGCAATGGGGGCAGGAGGTATGAGGCTGGGGGGGCAAAGGGGGTATGAGGCTGGGGGGGCAATGGGGGGCAGGAGACTGGGGGGGCAATGGGGGGCAGGAGACTGGGGGGGCAATGGGGGCAAAGGGGGTATGAGGCGGGGGGGCAATGGGGGGCAGGAGACTGGGGGGGCAATGGGGGTATGAGGCTGGGGGGGCAAAGGGGGTATGAGGCGGGGGGGCAATGGGGGCAGGAGGTATGAGGCGGGGGGCAAAGGGGGTATGAGGCGGGGGGGGGGCAATGGGGGAAAAAGGGATATGAGGCGGGTGGGATGGGGGGGAAAGGGGATATGAGGCTGGGGGGACCAGGGGAGGTTAAGGTGCTGGTTACTTTTGGCCCCGCAGTGTGAGCAGGGGGGATCCCCGCTAACTGGCACTAAATGCTGCTAGGGGTGATGCTAATGTCGGGATCCCTGGTTGCTGCTCAGGTCAGTTTCGCTGTGAGCTTCGCCTGCCTGGCAGTTCACATTGTAGCTGGATGCTGGGCTCTGGAGGAAAGGTGGGGTAGGGGAACTCAGCCCTGCAGTGAGACTGCTATTGAAGTGCATCTCCGGAGTTGTTTTTGAAGGATTTCACGTGGTGCTGTTCTCATCCTCCTTGCCTCCTGGTACCTCAGTTGTTTGTTCCAGTTGGAAAGCAGCAGGAACCGCCCAAAAGCCAGATGCTGCGTTCAGCCTGTTTCTCTGGGGAGATGCATTACAAACCTTGTTCACTTGTGAAGTGTGGGGCTCTCTTCCCCAATGTAGGTGCCTTGTCCCTTCCACACACGCCATCTCATGGTGATGCTGCTGTGGTGGGAGAGTTGGAATTCTCTCCAGAGCTTGGTCAGTGCTACTTGTCCAGGAAAAACTGGTGTTGCTTTAGATCTGGGGGAGACAGGTGTTTTTCACCCTCTCCCTAGAGGGCTGAATGCAGTATCACTTCTGGACAGGGACAAGTGCAACCCTGTGGTAAGACAGGAAGAAATGTGGTCTGTGGAGTTCTGTACTGTGGCCTGCTGTTGCCCTCTTCTCTAAGGTGCAGCTAGTGGACGTGTAGATCCCAAACTGCAGCCAGGCTGTGTCGCTCAAGATTAGGTATCTTGTGATGTCACTGGTAGTCTCAGAGGGCTGATCAATTTTATTTACATTTAGGGGATCCCTGAAGCAAGTTGTCTATGTGAGTTGAGCAGAGTTCACATGTCCCCAGCTCGAGGCCAAAGAACCAGTTTCCTTTGGCTTAATGGCCAGTATAAAGCTGGATGTGAGCTGTTCAGTGCCCAGTTCTATAATTCTCTCATGCATCAATTGCATTCGTCTGATGATCGTTATAGAAATCTAAAATTCCTGGTTTGAAACCTGTATTTAAGTGCAAATGGAACTTCAAGTGATGTTCTGTAGAACCTCATTACAGAAAATCATTTCTAAACACACTTTGGGACCTCTTCTGAGAACCTGGATGGTCTGATGTGAGAGAGGCTTGAGGAGAGACTAAAACAAAGCCAAGAATGACCTGCTATCCCCAAAGCATCCTGCAGGCTAAATCAGGGCAAATCTCATGACTGTCTCAGAGCAGAAAGTGTGAGAACAGTGGGTAAAGTGCAAAGCTAGAAAACCATTGTGGGCAGTTGTATGCAGATGTTAACAAGATAATGCGAGCAGTGTAAAGGGAAATGAAATTGAGTTGCTGCCATACTGCAAAACCATTGCCATATCTAGCAACGTTAGCAGCATCTAGAATGATCCAGGGTTAGGATTGAGGTGCGTTAGCAGAGCTGTCTTGAGGACTCCAGAATTTATTAATGGGGTCTGTGGGTCACACTGGAGAGGGGCTGGTAGAGTGGGGTGGTGAGAGCTTGCACTACCTTTCCTAGTACGAAGTCTCACCTTTTCTGAGAATTAAAATTTGCCAAAATATTTTTACAAGACCAAAGTACAAGACTCTTCTCTGTCCCTATTGCATGTGTTTAATAGCTGATGTGATTGCCATTTTTCAGTTAATCGCAAGAGAAGTGCACTGTATACTCCCAGGGGAATGTACCTAATGTGGGAAATTGTAAAAAATCAATGGTAGAGTGAGGGAGGATGAAGCAGCAAATACCCTTCACTGTGGGAACATCCAAAATGTGCCCATCCAGGAGTTACACTAACATCTTGCCAGCTGGCATCCAACTTGCATAAAACAGTCCTTTGCATCTGCCCAGGGTATGGAGGTGCAAACCATGGGTAGAAGGGGTCCCAGTATACAGTACATCATCTTGTCCAAAGAGGGGGCCTCTGCGCAGAACTGTGTGGCTTGTGTTTAGCCTGGAGTAACCTTGCTGCTTTCCTTTGACAAGCAGAAACAGGTCTCTCCCTGCTGCCAGGGAGGTGCCGAGAGGTTCTACAGGATTTGGCCTATGATGATAAAGTGTGTGCTCCTGCTGGCAGCTGTAGCTAATTGGAGCCTCGCCCAGGCATGTTTCTAGTTAAATTCCTTGTCCTTGCTCTATTAGAGCACTTCGTCCCACGGTCACAGTAAGTTAGTAACCCTAGTATTGTTCTGGGTTGGAAGGAGGCGCTACATACCACCTTGGCCCCTCCGCTAATTGATCTCAGTGTTTGGGGACCTTGATCTCTTGCTAAGCCTATAGCTGCTCTGTATTTCTGTCCTGGCACATTCCTTTCATCCTGCCCTGTGTGCCTGCCTGTTTTCCACACACGCAGCAGCAGCATTAACAAATTTGGAGGATGAGTGGCAGAACCAAGCTGTGGACTGGAATGAAAAACGTCCTGTTTACTCATGTAAACAATGAGTCAGGTTTTTTGGCAAAATGTTCAGTCTGTGGTCTTCCAAACAGAAAAGGACAAAATTGGTCAGAAAATCTTTTTTTTTTTTAGATGGCGAAACAATGAACAATTGAATCTAAAATTATGGGAAGAAAAAAGATAGTTGACCAGTCACCCATTTAAATCATCTTCTATTACTGTTCCCTCTTCCTTAAAATTACCCAGTTAGAAACTTGCATTATATGCATCTCCTTAAATGACTATGAACTAATGTGCTGAATATAGAGGGGCAACCCAAAGCAGAGCTTTGAAGCTGGAGCTGTGCAGTGAGGCTGGTGTGTTTGGGAGTCTGATGTATGAGGAAAGATTAAAGGATCTAAATGTGTCTAGTTTGGCTAAGCGACAATGACAATGGATTAAAATGGGGTGTGGGGCGCAAGTACACTGTACACAGAATGGTTTACGTGCCGCAGGTGCGGGAAGACCTGAGTACAGTCCCACGGGGGCTATAATTGGAGAGTATGAGCTGAAATTCAGAAAAGAGACATTTAAGGTGAACGGTAGGAAACACTTCCTGAGCTGGTATGATTCTAGCTGTAGAATCATCACCCCAAGGGAAGAGATGGGAACAGCTCTGTCTTGGCCCCACGGAAGGGAAAGGGAGGCTGTTTTGCATGGCCCTTGATAAGACCTAATCTCTCTTCTGAGTGCTCTGAGGTCTGATTCTTTGTTTTACCCTGGAGTTCAGCTCTCTGTTGTTCTGCACAGTGAGATGCGTGCACCTCCTGGTTATCTAGTCAGTATTACTAGTGCACTTCCCGGTTTGAGATTAGTCTCTTGATAAGTGTTTCTAGCAAGGTGAAGGATCCAAGATCAGCCTGAAAGCATAGAGGGCGAGGAGTGTATCTATCGCTCCCTCTTCGGCCCGTGGCTGGCCCAAGGATGGGGTTGATGGGCTCTGGAAGGAGACGTTAGCCTTTCTTTGCTTGCTGCTGGGGGGCGAGAAACCAAGAAGAATGGGGCTGGAGTTGGGGGGTGGCTCATGTTTCATGAGCACCTTTTGCAGTTGAATTTATGAAGTGTTGATTTCTGCCTTGGAGGAGACAGCCTCTCTAGCTGGGGATGAGCATGGATCCCTGGGGCTGTTGGGTGCAGGCCAGAATGTCAGGGAGGGAGCTGGAAGAGCCTGGGATCCAATCCATCTACATCAGCTGAGTGGTAAGGGCTGCATGTGACCCATGTTTGGATCAGTGCCGGAAAGAACTAGTGTTTGGAAGCAGATTCTGGATCAGTTTCTGTTGTCATCTAATGCTCTCTGAGGATGGTTTAGACACTGATGCATCATCTGTCACCACAGCTCTTTTCAAAGCGGAGCTAGTCTTCCCAATGCACCTCCTAAAGAGTCACTTATAACAGTTTGCATTTACAGTGTGTAGCGCTGTGAGGATTTGTACTTGTGCCGCTGTCCTTGCTTTTCCGCGGGGGAAGGAACTCGGGCACAGAGGGGGGAGTCTGTCTGCCCTCAAAACAGCAGCTATGGGTTCATCTTAGTAACGGGCTCATAGCATTCTTCCCAGTGCACCAGCTAATGACCACTCTGTTTGTTTGGTTTCCCAGGTTGTTTTCCTCCACTTCTCTGCGACCTCTCTTTCTCCTCAGCATCTCTCTGCTTGGAATTCTCTTGCTGGAGAGGTGGAAGCCCAGATTCCTGTTTGACTTCTCTGGTAGGTGATGCATGTTGCCGTAGCTGGGAAATCTGGGGATGAGGTTACAACTGCTGGGCCCGGACACTTGCTGGTATTCCCTGACTTCGTTCTGGGTACTGTAGGACCCTCCTTCCCTTCCTTCAGGGCCTTGTTATGCTGCTCCTGCCTCCATTGCATTGAGCGAGCGTGCTCAGATCCACAAACCAGCTTGGGCAGACTCCTTGGCGGGTTGGAGCATGTGCAAAGAGGAGGTAACAATGGCTGGTGCAGTCAGAGTGTCTGTCTGAGGATTAAGTATCAGAGGGGTAGCCGTGTTAGTCTGGATTTGTAGACACGACAAAGGGTCCTGTGGCACCTTATAGACTAACAGAGGTATTGGAGCATAAGCTTTCGTGGGTGAATACCCACTTCTTCGGATGCAAGCAGGGGATGTTTGGGGATTGATACAACTGCCTCAGTCAGTTGGAAATTGCTGGCAGCAGTTCAGTTTGATGGGCCTGGCGAGGCCCGGCCAGCTAATGACTGGGGTGGTGCAGTGTGTTTCTGCTGAACACTAGGATTATTCTGACTCTGGGTCTCCTCTGCCAGTTCAGATGGGAAACTACTCAGAGCCCAGGTTCTCTGAACCAACGTCACTTTGTTCATCCTCCCTTTTTCTGAACAGAGTTCATAGAATCATAGAATATCAGGGTTGGAAGGGACCTTAGGAGGTCATCTAGTCCAACCCCCTGCTCAAAGCAGGACCAATCCCCAGTTTTTGCCCCAGATCCCTAAGTTGCCCCCTCAAGGATTGAACTCACAATCCTGGGTTTAGCAGGCCAATGCTCAAACCACTGAGCTATCCCTCCCCCTCTTTAAGGATTGAACTCACAACCCTGGGTTTAGCAGACCAATGCTCAAACCACAGAGTTATCCCTCCCCCCACGCTGAGCTATCCCTCCCCCCAGGGAAGCTTCCAGGGGTCTGTGTAAAACAGTGTGCGGTGCTGGCCTTTCCATAGGAACAGCCATCCTGGGTGAGACCAGTGGTCCAGCTAGCCCAGTAGCCTGTCTTGCAACAGTGGCCGGTGCAAGATGCTTAGGGAGAATGAACAGAACAGGGCAATTATCAAGTGATCCATCCACTCTCGTCCAGTCCCAGCTCCTGGCAGTCAGAGGTTTAGGGGAACCCAGAGCATGGGGTTGTTACCCTGACCATCTTGGCTAATAGCCATTGCTGGACCTAGCCTCCAGAAACTTATCCAATTCTTTTTTGAACCCAGTTATAGTTTTGGCCTTCACAACCGCCCCTGGCAATGAGTTCCACAGGTTGACTGTGCGTTGTGTGCAGAAATACGTCCCTATGTTTGTTTTAAACCTGCTGTCTGTTAATTTCATTGGGTGACCCTTGGTTCTTGTGTTACGTGAAGAGGTAAATAACACTTCCCTGTTTGCTTTCTCCGGATCAGTCATGATTTGATAGATCTCTCATATATCCCCCCTTAGTGGTCTCTTTTCTAAGTGAACAGTCCCAGTCATTTTAATCTCTACTCATACAGAAGCTGGTCCATATCCCTAATTGGTTTTTGTTACTCTCCTCTATCCTTTTTTCAATTCTAAGACCTCTTTTGTTTGAGAGGGAGAGACCAGAACATCATGCAGTGTTGAAGGTGCGGGCGTACCATTGATTTATATAGTGGCATTATGATATTTGCTGTCTTATTATCTAGCCTTTTCCTAATGGTTCCTTCTAAACACAATGCAGAGGGTGAGAGGCCGATTCCAGACACGAGTGTACGCTGCCAGTAACATAACAGTCAAAACCAATGTGCTTATCCCAGGCTGAGCTACAGTCACCTCGTTGTTGTTATTCAGGAGATAGGCCTGCACTCCATCAGGAACAGTCAAAACTGGATGCAGCCATCTCTGGCTGCAACAGGGTAACGGCCGGAGCGTTGCCAGCTTTTTTGCCACTCTAGGCGGCGCCTTCGGGAGACTCCCCTGGGCCGCCGAGGACCCGGGCGGCCGAAGAAGCTGCCGCCGAGGACCCGGGCGGCCGAAGAAGCTGCCGCCGAAGTGCCACTGAGGACCCGGGTGGCCGCCGAGGGACCTGAAATGCCACCCCCGAAATCCTGCTGCCCTAGGCGACCGCCTAGGGTCGCCTAGTGGTAGTGCCGGCCCTGGGTAGCGGAGCGTGCAACGGCACTGAACACAACAGTATGAACTATGGCTAGGTTATTTTATTTGTTGTACTAACCAACATCTGGCTTCCAGCTAGTAGGTAACAGGGACCATCTTGCACATCTTGGCCAATGTATTTTGGGGACTCTGTCAGCATCAGACTCAGGCTGTCTACACTACCATCGCTGCAGCTACGCCGCTGTAGTGTATAGACACTTGCTGCAGTGACAGAAGCAGTGCAATAAATCCCCACCTCGAGAAGCGGTGGCTAGGGTCACCAGAAGAATTCTTCTGGGATAGAGGTGTCTATACCAAGGCTAAGGTTGGCTTAACTATGTCTCTCACAGGTGTGAAAAGTTCACACCCCTGAGCAAGGTAGCTAGGTTGGTCTAAGTTTTGGGTGTACACCAGGCCTCAGAGTAGCAGCCAGGAAGAATATTCAAACAAGGTGTTACTGGTTGCCATCTAGTTTGAGCCCCTCCTTCAGCTAAGTGTATTAAATGAATAGACTTTAGGAGACAGTTCTGTCCGTGTGTGCATGCACATGTGTGTGTAAGATGGGCTATATGTGACCACCTAGGGTGGTAACTTAAAGGGAGCTCTCACATGCAGCCCTGATAAGATTATCTAGACTGTAAACATTCAGTTGTATGAATCTCATCATTCTTGATGCTGTTTGTTACTCTGTGCAGTTCATTCAGCTTGGGCAGTGAAACTAGGCTGGCCAGTTTCTTGAGCACTAGCGTGATGCTGTTTTTCCAACACCGCAGGGAAGAGTTTAAATGTTTAAAATACCCCCCAATCCTCCAAAATACCTATTTGCATTAGGCTTGTTGAATCCTTTCGTTTACAGAATTCTGGCTGCCCTTTATGACAGTCTTACAGAGGTGACCAGATCTAAAGCCATCACCTTCTCGCACAGCAAACAGAAAACAAGGTTGAATTGTTATACAACACGAAGCAGTAAGAGAGCCAAGAAAGTCGGCATTAAGACTAAACCCATGTCCTTGACTCTCAATGCGATAGCCTGATGCACATCCTCTGTCCTGCTGTGCTGATTGTTGCTGGAGAGAACTGCTTCTCTCTGAGTGTCTTTCTTCCCTACAGGTTTCATCTAAAACCAGTCCATGGGCTGTTCTGTCCCCTCGCTGTTCACTGTGCTGCCCTCCTGCTGCTGCCAGCAAAGGGCAAATCACCTTCCTGATCTCCCCAGTTAGTCACAACCTGGATTTCAGTGTAGTTGTTGAACCAGATTTCCTTAGCTCTTGCGAGGGTCCGGCACCAAGGGGCCTCCTAGTGCGATGTGCCACAGCTGAATGTGTAATGGCTCTTGTCTGAGTCTGGCCTCCAGCTTAAGCACAGAATGCCAGCCTGCTAGCTTCATGCTTCGTATTTCCTGCAGAGCAAGAAACAGGTCAGTACAGCACCTGTGAGAGTTTATACATGTATACACACACTCCTCCAAACCAGTATGTGACAGTCTGGAGCATCATGGGAGACTGAGCGTCCTCAGTAATTCCACTTGTGGATGAAACCTCAGCTTTTATTCTTCAGTGACTCACCGGCCACAATTATGGACCACAACGCGAGCACAGAGATGCACAGCGTGTTAGGAGTCGTATCAGAATGGAATGGGTGCATTCTGCGCTCTGTAGTCATGTACCTACACCAAACGTAGCCACTTCCCCTTCTTTCCATTCCAAACTAACTGTTGGAATGTCAGTAACATGAAGGGGCTTCCTGCAATGAGGATCAAATAAGGATCATTACTGGAGCACTATACGGAACTGAAAGAGAGGGAGAGACACACTTGTGTCTGTTAGACCAAACACACAGGAACCGCAATCTGCTGGCTGACCAGATGACAGGCAGAGCTGAAGGAGGTGCAGATCATTCCTACATTCTTTTTGTCTTGATATTTAAAGTCTCTGCATAAGTGCGCAAGGAGGGATTTGAATAGAGTACGTGACTGACCGGGAGTAGGAGGAGCTGCATCTGGGGTTAACACCTCTACCTCCACCCATGAAGTTCACTTTTCTCAGGGTCCAGATCCTCTTGTGAATGGGAAACACCTCAAGTCACACTCCAGCACCAGGTTGGAGGCCTGGCTCAGTAGCTGCATTCTGTATGGACAATAACTGGGACACACATGAATGCTGGTGCTCTTCTAAAAAGGGAGCCTGCTTTCTAGCTGAGTTTGCACTGGGAATTTCCAAGAGCTGAGGAACCGCAAGCTGAATACTGGCAATCACGGCTCTTCGCTGCAGTCTGGTGTGTCAAGCTGTGTTTACACTGGGTTGTAGGTTAATATAAATGTTTACCGTGAAATGTCAGCAGGGCATTACTGTTCTGGACAGATGTTTAAGGCCTGCTGGCTGTCCTGAATACACTCTCTAACCTCCCACTGATTTAAGTGGGATGATTGCGGATGACATCTCAGCAAGGAGAGTGGGGATTTAAAAACGTGGTCCCAGCTCCTGTCTGAAGCTCTCTCCAGCTTTGTTGTGAATGTAATCCCCCTCTAGGCTCCGCAGTGCATCGGGGTGAGCAGCACGCAGACTGTACTTCTGTAAGAAGGGATGGACACTGCTAATTTGAAATGAGAGCTTGAATTTTGCCAAATATGGCAATATCTGCCGAAGATCCTAACTCTATACAACCTGCTGATTTTTCCTTACCAGTGGATTTCGGTTGCACTTTAGTCGGCTGCAATAGACACCCAAAATGTACTGTCATTCTGCATCTCCCAGAGACACCATAGATTTGGAGCTGGGGTCAAAATCATTCCGAGTCAGCAGTTCTGGACGGAGTCCTCTCATTCCCTCTGTGGCACCCCAGTATTCACCACAGTCATGTGGCGACCTGGGGGAACCCGTCACACCCTCCATTGCCATAGATTCGGTAACTCTACCATTGCTTGTGGCACGGTCTGCTACACTAACAGCACTGGGATCCCATGGCATTCCACAGCCCTGGTGCTATGCCTCAGAAAATAGGAGAGGTGGCAGCGGTAGGCCAGCGTAGTATCGCTTGTACGATAACAGTGCAGGCCCTACTTGGCTGTATTAGCTACCACCCAATGCAGCAAACAACAAGTGCTGCTGCCAAACACAACTTCCGGAGTGGTGTTGGTGTAGTACAGGCGGCAGCTGCACCTCCGAGAGCTGGATTTCTGTGTGCTGCGAGGCAGCAGCACCTTTGAGACTTCTCCGCATGGAGATGGGATAGCAAGTGGTTTTGCATCCACTACAAGAGAGGGGTAGACTCCCAGCACAGCAAAACGGCTGAGTTAATGATGCTTGCATCTCACATCTCATGCTGTGGCAGAAAAACCATGGCTCTCGGTGTGTCGCTGCTCAGCTGATCAAATAGCCACCAGAATGCAGACTGGCAAGGAGAGTGACTGGGCAGCTGACAGGGCTGATTACGGGAATCTGGGTCACAGACTCAAAGGATTGCCTCCTCTCCTCCGCACGCTGTCTCCCGCTCCAGTGCACCGCTCAGGAGCCTGTCGGTTTGGCACTTACAGCAAAGGGAAGAGTTTGACTGACTTGCGCACCACTGTCCTGTCTAGGGACAGTGTACAGCGAACAAATCTGTTAAACGGACCAGCTTCCATCTCTGTAGCGGGCCCACTGGAAAGAGTTACGTCTGAGAAGTCCAACTCTCACTTAGCATTCTTCCCGGTGGTGAATGCTTGTTTCTTTTTTGCATCTCACTCTGCTGGGGAGTGAGACTGGACTAGAGCAACCACTTCCACTTCCTGGTTGACAGGACTCCGGGGAGAGATTCAAAAGCCCTCTGTTCATACAGGGATTAGGAACCTGTTTTTTGCATACAGCTTGAATTCCAGGCCTACATTCAGCTGACAGCAGCCCTTTATTTGTAGTGTGCTTTTTGGATGCTTGAGAAAAACATCCCTTCAGCGCTTGGAGTTGTGGAAGCCTCAGGAAATGCCTTCAGTGCTGCACAGAAGCCCTGCTTCATTATCCCCGAGTCTGCGTCCCAAAGTGGGCTGGAGAGATGCCTCAGCCAGTCAGCATCTGTCAGATTCCCAAGCCCTCCAATAGCCTGACTTGCATCTGTACAGTGGGGCCCTGGGCACCTTGGTAGGACCAATAGTAAAGAACATCGATTTCCCAGTGGGGTCTGCTGCCAGTAGGCCATAGCTACACCCAGGAACCCCGCAACTAGTGAATTATACAGCAGGGCTGTGCTATTTGGTACCCAAGAGCTGGGAGGGGGATGTTTTTAGCAGGCAAACTCTCTGCCATGACGTGTAGAGAGGAGCCTACTCGGAACACTCTCAGCAGCTGAATCTAGGGTGGCAGGTGCTAAAGGAAATGCAGCACGAAGCTGACAGCCCAGGGCATCGTATGAGCCATAGTCAGGGACTTCGTGATTCAGTTTTCAAACAGCCTCTGAGCTCCTGTTTTGCCCAGCTCAGGAGCCTCATTGGTGCCTTGTCAGGAGTTCAAGGGATGCACCTGAGATTCAGCTGCTCTTGTCTTTAATATGGTGTTGCCGCCTGGGGGAGCGACAGGCCCCAGCATGCAGGACTCCAGGTCAGTCTGTATTGGTGTCCCTAGTGGAGATGGAATCTGTGGCCTGACTGCATTGCCTGCTGGGGTCTGAGAGTTACAGCCCAGCTTAGGACAGGTGCAGCCGCTGGCCCCATTACAGACCTATCTGGGCTGTGCGCAATGCTTTGGCCACTCTGGTGTTGAAAGCTAACCTTTATCGGGAAGTGTTCCTGCTTATCTCTGCACGTAAACACATGCGAACCCAAAATCCATCTCTAGCCTGATTCCCTACATGCAGGGAGATCCCCTGGCTAATTCTCTGCTCAGCTCCTAGCAATTAAGCTGTCGTGTTTTATTTTTCACTTGGCTAACAAATCTCTCCTGCTCTGTCCCTACAGCACAGCCCTCGGAGGAGCCAGGAGGGGACAGGTAGGCTCTTGGGAAAGAGGGCAGTGGGGTTGGTGAGGTCAGTGTGGTGATCTCATTTGTCCTTCTCTCTGCCTGGCCCCCCTCCTTTGCCCTCGCTCAGGATTGCTCCCCACTCACACTGTAGTGTGTTTGTGTGCATGGTGCCTGAAATGCCTGTTCTTTAGCTGACACCCAGCAGGGTTTGCAATGGTTCCGCCTTCCGCAGTGGGAGCCGTTTGCTTCATTTGCCCAGGATCAGCGTTTTGAGATTCCAGGAAACCTTGATACCCTTCAAATGTGTGCGCGCTTCTGGCACTTGGAATGTCCAGGGTTTTTCCCTAAAGCTCAGGCAAAGAGGGTCTGTCCCAAGCTATTTTAAGAATCCCCAGAGAGAAGGAAATCCCTGGGCTTGGCGTTTGTAGAGTATAAACGCCACCTGTAATTACATGCTTCCGGCACCCAGTGCTTAGCCATTGGTTGTGGGCAGCACGGTCACCCAGCATTCCAGGGCGTTTGTTACCCGGGGCTGGATGGTAAGAGCTCCCTGAGGGTTAATTCCAGCTCTGATGCTTCGCCTCTTGACCTGTGACATGGGGATGTTGCTGTTTGCAAGGAGGTGCTGTGTTTTGCAGCAGGGTGCCTGGGCCCCTGCTCTTTCAGCATGGTTCAGCTGTCCCTGGTCACACCCTGTCTGAGGTTGGAGTGGGGTCGGCAAATCAGAGAGGCGTCATTAGTGAAGCTACATTTGAGATGCCCCCCAGTATTATGAAGCCCTTGAAAGGGAGCCCTGGTTCCCTGTGGCTGGGGTGAGGTGCATTGAAGGTTTGTCCTCTTACACGTGTATCGGTTTCTCTAGTGAGAGCGTGAGGGCCGGAGCACAGCCTCACCTTCTCAGTGTCCCCGAGCTGTGCCTCTGCCTGGCTGAGAGTTGGGTCACCTTCAGGCTGTACCTGCAGGAGCTGCTCCAGTACAAGAGACAAAACCCTGCCAAGGTAAACTGGGGCCGGCCACTCCCCCCTGCTGGAGCCGTTCCTCCTGTAGTCCGGGGCGCCTGATGACCTGGGGGATGGGAGGACTCTTCGGGCAAGATTTTCACTGTTACAGCCCTTCGCTAATGATTGCGGGTGCCCTTCTTTCATCCCACCCTGCCCAGACTTCAGGAAAGGGAAGCTTTGCTACCGAATAATTGTGTCCCCAGCACCTGTGAGCTGGGGCCGAGCTTAACCCCGTCTGGGAATGGCCAGCCCTTTTGTTCCTTGATTTATAGTCTAAGCAGGAAGTTTGCCCGATTATGGCTTGTGCCCCGTCATAGGCTCCGGTCAGTGCTGGAAGCTGTTTCTCTATCTTGCAAGCAGCACCCTCAAGCTGGTGTTCTCCAAACCCATTGTGCAGAGGTGTTCAGGGCTCCTGAAGGCGAGAGACTCTCGCATAAACCTAGGGGTTGATGGATGGGCAGGATGTCGTTCGGAGAGGAATTACCTCTTTGTAGCCAGTTACCTCTTGGTTCTGGCCTGTATTAGCACCTCGACATCACCAAAGATCAAGGACATCCACACAGGCTGCCTTTGTAGCAGACTTGGCAAGATTCCAGTATGCTCAAGTTAGAGAGAAAAGTGGGTTTTTACTATATTTATTTCCATTGCTGACTAAACCCACTTCTCAGACATGACTCCACAGTTACAATATTTAGCCAGAAGGGGGGGAAAGTGACTCAAGACAGATGCCATCAATTTAAAGTCTGGTTTCCTCTAGTGTTGAGTTTGAGTTAGTTAGAAGATGAGACTCCGAGTGCACTAAACTCTCCTAGATGACTTCCTTTTCTTGGCGAACCAGCCTTGCAGCTCACGCTGAGCGCCCGTCTCTCCAGCCCTGATCCCTTTGACAGACCTCCAGTACCCTAGAACCATCATCTAACCCATGAAAAGGGCCTGTACCCCTCGCAAAGAGCAGAAGAGTCTTGGCTGGATGGTCACACACCCACCAATTCTAGATAAGCCATACTGGGGGATGGACAGGGCACCATGGATTGTGAACAAATCCTCTAACCTCTCTCTGCCTCGGTTTCCCCATCTGGTAATGGGAGGGACAGTATAGACTAATCTATAAAATGATGATCTACAAATGAACAGCATATCTAATGCCTAATTAGAATATATTCCATCTTGCTTCCTGGAGACCTTGTTGAACTTCAGAAGTGAGACAGTTTAGGACATTCCCATAAAGCTTATTTAGTCAGGGGGCGGAAGGGTGGTCACGGGTTCTTAGCTTTCCCTAGGGCTCATCTTCACTGACTTGCTTCTTTGCACTTCGCTCTGCTTCTCCCCAGGGCTGGGAAGTTTGAGTTCTGACCATTAGTGCCGGGAGCTCAGCACAAATCTAGGCCAGAATAAGCCATTGGGTTGGATCAGGCTTTTGTGGGTTAAATTTGCGTTGCGATATTTTAAGGTGAGAAATGGCGCTGAGCGAGTCTCTTGCCCCAGCTGCAGGGATGGCGTCTTTGCCTCTTGTCTGTTGTGTTGTTCATCCCTCACCTCTTTGTTTCCCCAGTTCTGTGCGAGGGTCTGTTCAGGGTGCCTGATCCTGGCTATGGTGGGACACTATGTTCCAGGCATAATGATCTCCTCCATCATCTGTGAGTATAAGTGGCCCCTTGGTGTCAGCTGAGACTAGTGGTGACTTGCCTGAGTCATTTGATGAGCTGGTAGACGTGTGCTCAGGATTATTTCATATCCCGCAGCCCATACCAGAGAAACTGAGGTGCATAACCCCACTCCTCCCGCCGCCTCAGGTCATTCGCTAGCATACAGTTTATATAGGACCTCCAATGTGATGCAGTACTGCACAGTGCCAGCAGAGGGAGCCGAGGTCAACCAATGAACCGTCTTCCCAGATCGGCACCGTTCTACGTGCTCAGTGATTGTATGCAGTGTAGTTGTAGGCACGTTGCCCATGATATTGGAGAGACGAGGTGGGCGAGGTGTTGGTCCAATAAAAGAGATTACCTCACCCACCCTGTCTCTCTAATGTGCTCAGTGAAGCAGGTGTTCCTGCGGGGAAGCAGAGAAATGCAGTGTCACTCTGAAACTTCAACAGAGAACAAGTCCATGTCTGCTAGGCTTGAAAGGAAAAAATTGCTGGGGATAGAAAATGTTTGTTCAACCTTCCCAAAGCGTTACAGGCAGCAGGAGGTAAAATGGGAAGGAAATGTAAGTACTTGGCTATCTTAAGATCACCCTAAAGACCTTCATAATATGTCAGAGCAACTGTTTGGAACGTGGGATGCTGATCTGCTGACTCTTCCCCTGCTCCAGTGTACGTGTTAGTTATCGGGTCACTCAGGTGTTCGGCGCACTCGCTTCCGGTTGGGGAACAGCCTTGCTTGTAAGTCCTAGGCTGCTGCTGCCCTTTCAGAAGTCTGTCACTTTAATTAACCCCCATCTCTAGCTCCAGCTCAGAGGTCAGGAATGAGGTGTGGCTTAAGTTTTGTAATAGCAGGGGTGTGACAGGTAAGGCTTGCTGAGCATTGGCAAAGCTGTTGGTGGATGAAAGCAGCCCTGGAATAATAGGGCGGTGCTGCCGATCAGGAGTGAGGTGCGTTGGCAGACCTGTAAGGGTGCAGCCAGTGCTCTTCAGCTGACATTGGGTTCCATTTCTGGGGCTCATGTGCCTGGATCCTTGGAGAATTGGCCTATTGTAAGAACGGCCACAGTGAGTTGGACCAAAGGTCCACCCAGCCCAGTGCCCTGTCTCTGACAGGGGCCAGTGCCAGGTGCCCCAAAGGGAATGAACAGCATGGGACAATTATCGACTGATCCATCCCCTGTCGTCCAGTCCCAGCTTCTAGCATTCGGAGGTTTTAGGGACACTGGGAGCAGGGGGTTACACCTCTGGCCATTTTAGCTAAGAGCCATTGATGGACCTGTCCTCCAGGAAGGTATCTAGTTTTTTTTTTAATCCAGTTATAGTTTTGGCCTTCATAACATCCCCTGGCAAGGAGTTCCACAGGTTAACTGTGTTGTGTGAAAGCACTTCCTTTTGTTTGTTTTAAACCCGCTGCCAGTTAATTTCATTGTGTGACCCCTAGTTCTTGCTGATTCACTCTCTCCCACCAGTCATGATTTTATATACCTCTGGTGTATCCCCTCTTAGTGATCTCTTTTCCAAGATGAACAGACCCAGTCTGTTTAATCTCTCCTCATATGGAAGCTGTTCTATACCCCTCCTCATTTTTGTTGTCCTTCTCTGCACCTTTTCCAATTCTAGTATCTTTTTTTATAGATCAGGTGGCTAGAATTGCCTGCAGTATTCAAGGTGTGGGCATGCGATGGATTTATATAGTGACATTGTGATATTTTCTGTCTTATTGACCCCTTTCTGAATGGCTAACCTGCTCTGGGTTCTCTCTGCATTTCCAGTGCTCAGCATTCTGCTCTGGCCATTGGTGGTGTACCATGAGCTGATCCAGAGGATGTACACTCGGCTGGAACCTGTCCTGATGAAACTGGACTACAGTATGAAAGCAGAGACACTGCACCTGAAGCACCAGAAGAGAAGTAAGGCAATGCCGTTTCTCTGTTCTCTCTGCCTTGGCCAGCTGGGAAACCAGTCTGGCTAAAACCAGCACTGGCAAGTAGGAATAGGTGTGGAACGCCCTGGGGGGTGGGGAGGATCATCTTAGAGGTTATGACTAGTGGTGATGGGGTAAAACTGAGCAAAGGAAAATGTAGGTTGAGTATTGGGAGTACGGGGAGACACTGCTTGGCAGTGACCTGTCAAGCAGTGAAAGGTTCCTAGGGGAAGGGGTGAGAGCCCCATTACTTGGGACGCTTAACTAGGCCAGGCAGAACTCTCGCGAAGGGGCTGAGGGGAAATAACCTGGCCTGGCTCTTTGGGCAGGGGTGGGGATGGACTAGATGGGACCCCGCAGCTCCTTCGCTCCCTTTCCAGGATTCTGAGCCCGGTGCCGCTCAGTGAAGTTTCTTCCGTTTCCGCACACAGAGCGCCAAGGAAAGAGTGAACCCACGGCAGGCGACGAGCCAATGGCGGAGACCGAGAGTGAGAGCGAGGCGGAGCTGTCTGGCTACTCCCCAGTGGTAAGGGCTGTAGAGGAGCCGTGCGGTAGATAGCCCTCTCCTCCCTGCCAGCACCTCCCAGAGAGCTGGTCAGAATGCAGCCTCCCTGGTAGTCAACAGCAGAGCTAGGCAGGTCGGCCCTGGCCTCTGGCCTCTGGGCCCTGGCCAGGATTGGAAAGTCGCCAGAAGGTGCTAAGGGAGGGGTGTGAGCCGCCTCTGTGCAGGGGCTGTCACTGAGAGCCTGCTGGTCCGGGAGCAGCGTGGTGGAGTGCAGAGCCCAGGGCATACTTGAGCCCTGGAGCAAGGGAATGCCCGGCCCAGCTCTCCCTCACCTCTCGAGCCAGTGACTAGAGTAGCCCAGAGGGGCTCTGGAGGGAGTCACGCTGCACCCGCCTCTGCTGGCCTGCAGGCAGCGGTGCTGGTGGTGCAGACCGCTTGCTATTCCCTGGAAGCCTGACCACGCCCGGGGTAAAGGGCCATGGAGCTGTCTCCCCCCCCCCCCCCACCCCCTGCACTTGCTCAGCAATGGTCCCGTTTATCTCCATGCTGATGGGGTGACCAGGGCAGGCGTCGGGTTTTGCTGCAGCTGCCAGTGGAAGGAGAAGCTGGGCTGGGAGGTGGGAGGTTTTGGGTCACATGGAAGTATTTGCAGTGCCCTCTGCTGCTGCATGTGCGGTTGTCCCTTTTGGCATGGCCTGTTGGCACTAGTGGGAAGGGGGCCCTGCCCTCTGCGACAGTGCTCTTGTGTGACTGCCGCTCCCCTGCTATGGGGCGTTCTAGGGCTGCAGGAGTTACACACGTGCTTTTCACTGGGCCCTCCATGTGGGGCGCTGGCAGGATGCAAACCCACCCGAGCTCGCTCCAGGAGCAGCAAGGATGAGTCTGTCCCTGGACCGTGTAATGATGATTTCTGCCCAGCCCCCTGCTGAGCACCCTGTGTGACCGTTCATCTGGCAGATACCTTTGGCCCCTGTGGCTCTGGTGTGGGCAGAGGAGCCGGCAGGGAGCACTGCCAGCTGGGCACCCAAACCGAGCTGTCCCCTCTGCTCTCCTCGCCACAGGTGGATGTGAAGAAGACCGCTCTAGCACTGGCGATTACAGACTCCGAGCTCTCTGACGAGGAGGCTTCCATCCTGGAGAGCGGGGGCTTCTCTGTCTCCAGGGCCACCACCCCGCAGCTCACTGATGTGTCTGAAGGTACGTGGTGGTCGTAATTCCCACCCGTACCCCACGCCTTGTCCCGAAACAGCTGTCTGGTAGGAACAGGCCATCACTCTCCCTTCCCCCTCCCCTGGAGCTGGGGCAAGCCCCTGGAGGGCATGGGGAGAACCAGGCTGTTGGCAGGGGGAAAGGGGCCGGAAGGGAGCCAGGAGACCCTGTCTTGGCAGTTAAAGTGGCATGCCCCATCTGCCCCATCACTGGGCTGGGAGTCTGAGTGTTGTCGTTTCTGGGTGTTTGAAACTCTCCTAGCTGGGCTGATAGGCCAGCCCCCATGGGGATGGGCTCTGTCCAATTGCTGCCTTGGGCGGGGAGGCGTTAGCAGCAGCACATCTTGTCCTGGCTTTCCCGATAGCCATGACTGCTCCGGCTATCTGATCTCTGCTCCCTGGGTGATCCCGCTCCATGCTCTGCCCTGCTCCCTGCCGAACTCTGGAAAGGGAGGCAGCGCCGTCCTCAAAGGCTCTGCCACTGAGCAGAGAGGCAGGCAAACCCGGCCAAGGGATGGCGTGTGCTCTGGTGCCCAAGCTGTGCGTGGCATTGTACGAAACAGCCAGAGGCCTTGCCCCGCAGCGCTCACTGGCTCCGATGAGGGCTGGTGACAGGATCACGGGGCTGGTTGGGTGTGGGGACTGGGTAATCTACGGCAGTGTGGCTCGTCAGGCACTTCAGGGTGGGTTTGAGGAGGGATTGAAAGGGGAGAGGGTGGAAGTGTGACAGAGGAGTTCTAGGCATGGACAGGCCCAGGGGCAGGTGGAGGATGGTCACGTGGGCCGCCTGCTCTGCACACCCCACGTGTGGGGCAGAGCTAAGGGAGGTGGCTCTTAGGCAGGAAGAAGCTACATTTGTGGAGGAGTTTGAATCCAAACCCATGTTCCTTCAAGCACTCCTCTCGCGGGGGTACAGGGCAGCTCCCTGCTTCCACACTCCCCAGGACGGAGCAGCCCCAGGGGCAGAGATCAGCGGATCTCTCCGCTGGAGCGCGCAGCCTGGGTCTAAGGGAATGGGACTGTGTCGGAGAAGCACACTAGAGCTGCTGCTAATGCCATTGCCTGGCTGTGCCTTTTAGACCTGGATCAGCAGAGCCTGCACAGTGAGCCGGAGGAGTCCTTCGCCAAGGACCTGGCCGAGTTCCCCTCCGTGGAAGAGTATCATTCCAGAGAGCTGGGGCCACACAGCGACGACGATGCCTTCGGGGTGCCGCTGGGCCCCGAGCTTGCCCATGCTGCCCACGAGCTGGACTCTGTGGAAAAGGAGGCTGTGGACTCTGACCTCTCCGTTCTCCACCTAGCTTCTCCTCTCCATTTTGTAAATACTCACTTCAATGGGAGCGGGCAAGTGGCGCCAGGCGGCGCAGAGCCGCAGACTGCTGCTGCCCCCGGCCTGGGCATCCGCATTGATGTGCTAAGCGAGGAGATTGTCACCACTGCCATCACCACGGTGGTGCAAAACACCCTCTCGGCCCTGCTGCGCTCCTCTGAAGCTAGCGAGGGGCCGTCCCTCTCCGAGTTCCTCCCCACGGAGCCCGAAGAGAAACTGAACTTCCAGGCGCAGCTGGCAGAGACCGAGGTGGTGGGGCCGGAGACTGCAACTCCCCCGGAGGAGGAGGAGGGGGAAGTGGATGACTTTGAGCTGCTGGATCAGAGGGAGCTGGAGCAAATGGATGTAGAGATGGGGCTTGGAGGAGAGCAGGAAGTGCAGGAATCGCCCGTCGCTCCGTTTTCCGAGCTGCCAAAGCAAGATGATCCAGAGGAGGCAGCATCAGCGGCGTCTTTGTCTTAGGTCGTGTCTGTCGCCCCCTCTTGCTTCGCCGTCCCTGGAAGGAAGGAAGGAAGGACGGACGGACGGACTCCTGCAGTGATGTCCAGTCCCTTTTAGATATTCATGTTGACCAGGATGGCAAAAAGTCTGTGTTAATGTGCTGTGTCTGGAATAACCCATCCTGCCCAGCCCAGCCTTCCTCAGTCTGAGGGAGGGGAGGAACCAGGCCGCAATTGTAACACCAACCCCAGCAAAAGCTTCCTAGTGATGGTGCAGTATTTTGGTCTGTCTTCTGTTTGTCTTTCGTTTTGCACGCAGAGTACTGAGCTAGATGTAACTGCTGCTAGACCCACATCCCCGGTAGGACAGAGCAATCTCACTGTACTGGGTTTTTAAATGGCTAAAAGTGTAAATAATTGTAACTGTCTTTGGTTCAGCTGGATGGGGGGAGGGGAAGG
This sequence comes from Chelydra serpentina, assembly GCA_037349315.1. NCBI lineage: Eukaryota > Metazoa > Chordata > Testudines > Chelydridae > Chelydra > Chelydra serpentina. The sequence goes on from JBAIAC010000267.1 coordinate 191,861, forward strand.
AAATACAACTCCGATCTCCGGGTGGGGGGAAGTGAGAGGGGGAAGAGCAGAGGCAGGCCGCTTCCTACCAGCAAGGAAAAGGTGGGTGGATGCAGGAAGGGGCCTGCGAGGCTGATACCAGATTGTAGTATCCTCTCCATCAAACCGAACGTCGGACATTTCCCTGTGTCTGGCCTGAATTATGCTGCCTACCCACCTTGGAGACCACCGCTGTGAGAGGAGCAGCTTCTAGGTCTGGACCAGTTGCTCCTTGCCCCGATTCCAGTGCGCCCCAGTTCTCTCCTGTCTTTAACTCTGCGGCACACAGCTGCTCCTCAAATCATCGTGCTCTAAATAAGCATGACCAAGCCAGACCCCCGAGTGCCGCTTCCTCTTGTCTAGTGTCCGGCTGTGGCAGCTGGCTGCTTTCCGGGGGCTTGGAAGGAGTTTTTAAACTTGGCTTGTGCAGCACAGAAGAGTTGGATTGTTTTAGGTGTGACTGTTTTGTGGCCCTAGTCCGAGGGGCTGCACAGACTGTAATTGTGTGAGGGACCCCCCCAAAATCATTAATTTTTTCAATCAGTAAAGGCTGTTTTTAGGCAGTGTCCTGTAATCTCGTACTGCACCTTACGTCCCAAGTGCCCCCTCCCATGCCCAAGGCTGGGCCAGGACAACTCCACTCGAACCCCCGTCCTTGGCTTGTCCTTGCCGCGAGCACTTGGCATCCCCGTTCCAGTCCCACCGCAGGGTCGTTCCCTGCTGCCCAGAGAACCTGCTCCTGCTCTGGGAGCTTTCAGGGCAGTGTGAGGGACTGAAGAGCCGCCTCAGATCCTGTCCTCTCAAGCAGGCCTGTTGGAAGCAGCCCCCATTCCAGCCCCGTTGGGTACCCAGTGCTTCCGGGGACTGTCCCAGAGTGTACAGGGGACTAGGCTCTGGTCTCTGCTCCCTGTATCGCAGCCACCGGCCGTCCTAGCTCTAGTCCCTGCCTGAAATGGCTCCTGTTGTGTTCCTGGAGCAGGGAGTGGGTGTCCCTGGCCACAGCTCTGGCATGGGACCGAGGGAGGCTCTACTGACTCTAAGGGGGGAGCTGTAAACTGATTTGGCAGCGCCTGTGCACAGGCCCTGGGCTGGACCCCGCAGAAATGTCTTGGCCAGCGTGTGACGGCTCAGCACGTACCCTGGGAAGGGTCTAGGCCTGTTCGGCTCGCTCTGTCTGTGCACAGACAGCGGAGCGCCGCAGGTGTATGTGGAAAAGGCCTCTGTGTAGTGCTGGGCAGTGACGTTTCGGGCTCTGCCTTGGGCATGTAGGACAGCACGCCCCAGAGCAAGGCTGCCCGGAGCCCGCCTGCCTGTCGTCACACCTATCGCATATAATCCCTCTCGCTTTCGTAACCCTCGTACTGTCTTCCTGTACCCCCGGGTCTGGTTCAGACTGCCTGAGCAGGGAACTGAGTTACCGCTAGGGGTCTCTGTGTCTTTGCTGCACGTAGACTCTGCAGCCTGAGGGGTCCTCGGCTAGCAGAAGTGGAGGAGTGGGAATCTTCTCTACATACAGGGCTGTTGCAGCCTCTCCTATCAATTCTTTCTTAGGGTGCTGCAGTCGAGGGACGTATGGAAAGTGAGAGGCTGCACGGCAGTGGCCACCAGTCCCTGGAATATGGGCCCAGGGTGGGAGTCTGTCTCGTCTGAGTGCAGAGACAGGACGCCCTTGCTGGGCTCCCCTGCCCCTCAGACGGCGCTCTCTCTCCCAGAGCTGAGCCCGTGTCAGCTCGTCACACACCCAGGCACAGCCCCTTGATGGGGTTTCTCATAACTGACAGCAAAGCTTTCAAATTAGCAGCAACTTGTGTTCCAGAAAACTCTCCTGAGATCAGAGGGCTGAGATAACCAGGGGATGGGAGCAAAGGCCCGATGACGTCCTTGCTCCACCCCTTGGGCCGAACATTTTGGAGAGTTCTCTAGCCCCCCCCGGCAGTTGAAGCTGGGTTTCGGCTGTCCCTCTGTATTGTGTGTGGACTAATGCCCCCTTTCCCTGTTTGTGTGGGACAGGACAGACTCCAGAGGAGTTGGTGGCTCTGTCACAGTTTGACTGTTCAAAGCATGGACTAGATGGACACTTCTGCACTCTGTATGACTTCCCTGCTCCATGGAACATTCCAGGGGAGTGGTGGCTTATGGGGCTATGAATTCTTTAATGGTAGCCCCTCCTGGCCTTTTCTGAGCTAGGATGATCTGCTTTCAAATCCCAGGTTTGGGATGCGTTCGATTATTTATTGAGTAGATAATAGAGAGGCACTTCCCGAAAACCTCCTCCTAGCCCAACGAATGCCAAACTGGCCCAATGGAGCCTGTTCTCACCCCCTTTACCAGAACGGTGCAGCTCTCGGCAAGCTAGGAGGACACCAGGTCTCATGAGGGTGGCTGCCGTCTGATGTAGATTAGAGACGCTCCTGGTAGGCTGCCAAAGCAAAACGTGGGCCCCCTTGTCCTGCATTGCATGGGGAATCCTGTGCGCAGCACCGTGGTCTACAGGGCTGTGTGCATGGCCCACATGGCCGCCGCCCTGTTCAAATGGTGCTACGTTGTTCCAAAAAGCCCCCGCCAGCGTATCCAGTGACCGGGCTGCCACGTGTCTCTAACCAAGCCATTGGTGCATGGTAGGGGCACAAATGGGTCACAACAATTTGGACCCCAAATTTTTTTTCAGGATATGGGGAGGGGAAGGGATCGTGTACGCTTGTGCTCATATGCCCACCCTCTCCCTGAGAACTGTGTCCGCAAGAGAATTTGAGGCACCAGTGCTGGTAGAAATGGGTGGCTTTTCGTTGCTGGTAGGTCTGCAGGAGACCTGGGGATAAAAATGTGTTAATCTCTTCCTAATAACATCCAGGAAAAAGGGTGGGGGGAATGGGTCCTTGTAACCAGTGTTCATTCTATGGCTATATTTAAAAGCAAAATGTAGAATTTGTAATAAAAAATAAAAACAAAAAAAGTTAGAGGAGAAAGTTCTGGGCACTAAAGTTTGTTGGCTGTAGGTGGTGGAGTCTTTCTAGCTGGTCTTGCAGACATCCCTGCCCTGGGCCTTAGGAGCCCTGCACTGGGGGAGCCCGGCCCGGGCATTAGTAGCTCCGTGCTGGGGGAGTCCGGCACGGGAGATATTACCCTTGTGTTGGGGGAGCCCTGGCCCTGGGCATTATTAGCCCCGCGCTGGGGGGGCCAGGCCAGAGGCGTTATTAGCCCGGCGCTGGGGGAGCCTTTCCCGGGCGTTATTAGCCCCGTGCTGGGGGAGCCTGGCCAGAGGCGTTATTAGCCCGGCGCTGGGGGAGCCTTTCCCGGGCGTTATTAGCCCCGCGCTGGGGGGGCCTGGCCAGAGGCGTTATTAGCCCGGCGCTGGGGGAGCCTTTCCCGGGCGTTATTAGCCCCGCGCTGGGGGAGCCCTGCCCTGGGCGTTATTAGCCCCGCACTGGGGGAGCCCTGCCCCGGGTGTTACTAGCCCCGTGCTGCGCTGGGGGAGCCCGGCCCGGGCGTTATTAGCCCCGCCCTGGGGGAGCCCGGCCCGGGCGTTATTAGCCCCGCACTGGGGGAGGCCGGCCCGGGCGTTATTAGCCCCGCTCTGGGGGAGCCCTGCCCCGGGCGTTATTAGCCCCGCGCTGGGGGAGCCCTGCCCCGGGCGTTATTAGCCCCGCGCTGGGGAAGCCCTGGCCTCGGGCGTTATTAGCCCCGTGCTAGGGAAGCCCTGGCCTTGGGCGTTATTAGCCCAGCGCTGGGGGAGCCCTGGCCTTGGGCGTTATTAGCCCCGCGCTGGGGGAGCCCTGCCCCGGGCGTTATTAGCCCCGCACTGGGGGAGCCATGCCCCGGACGTTATTAGCCCCGCACTGGGGGAGCCCTGGCCTCGGGCGTTATTGGCCTCGGGCGTTATTAGCCCCGCGCTGGGGGAGCCCTGCCCTCGGGCGTTATTGGCCTCGGGCGTTATTAGCCCCGCGCTGGGGGAGCCCTGCCCCGGCGTTATTAGCCCCGCGCTGGGGGAGCCCGGCCGGGCATTATTAGCCCCGCGCTGGGGGAGCCCTGCCCCGGGCGTTATTAGCCCCGCGCTGGGGGAGCCCTGCCCCGGGCGTTATTAGCCCCGCGCTGGGGGAGCCCTGCCCCGGCGTTATTAGCCCTGCGCTGGGGGAGCCCGGCCGGGCATTATTAGCCCCGCGCTGGGGGAGCCCTGACCCGGGCGTTATTAGCCCCGCGCTGGGGGAGCCCGGCCGGGCATTATTAGCCCCGCGCTGGGGGAGCCCTGACCCGGGCGTTATTAGCCCCGCGCTGGGGGAGCCCTGACCCAGGCGTTATTAGCCCCGCACTGGGGGAGCCCTGCCCCGGGCGTTATTAGCCCCGTGCTGGGGGAGCCCGGCCGGGCGTTATTAGCCCCGCGCTGGGGGAGCCCTGCCCCGGCGTTATTAGCCCCGCGCTGGAGGAGGCCGGCCGGGCGTTATTAGCCCCGCACTGGGCGTTATTGTGGGGACGTTCCCTAGCCGGGGCGTGCGCTGGGCCAGACCGGTCCTGCCCGGCTTTGGTCTCCGTGACAAGGGGTCACGACCCCTTCCGCGCGGGCTGGGCTCAGCGCCGAGCCGGACCCGGGGAGGGCGATACGGGGGGCACTAGGACCCGGGGCGAGGCGAGGGAGCCCGTAGCCCCCTCCCACCCGCGGGGAGGAGCCGGGAGCGGACGTGCTGTTGCGTATCGCTGACGTCAGCGCGTCCGCCCAGCGGAAGTAGGAGCGGGTGCGGGCTCAGGCGGGGTCGGTCCCGCATCGGCCGCCGGGTGGGTTCCCCCCGCCCCGCCCCCCCGGCTGTCCCGGCCCCCCCCCGGGTGCCCCCCACCCCGCTACCCCCAATCCCCCATTGCTGGGTGCCCCCCACCCTGCTCCCCCCTGAGTGCCCCCCACCCCCAGTGGGTGCCCCCCACCCTGCTCCCCCCAATCCCCCATTACTGGGTGCCCCCCACCCTGCGTGCCCCCCGCCCCCAGTGGGTGCCCCCCACCCTGCTCCCCCCTGAGTGCCCCCCACCCCCCATTGCTGAGTGTCCCCAGCCCCCAGTGGGTGCCCCCCACTCTCCCCTGTGTGCCCCCCACCCCTCCATAGATGGGGGCCCCCCATCCTGCTCCCCCCCGGGTGCCCTCCACCCTGCTCCCCCCATCCCCCCATTGCTGGGTGCCCCCAACCCCCAGTGGGCGCCCAGCCCCCTGCCCCTCTCATTCTCTCTCTCTCGCCGCTGCAGGGGACCCGGCGCCGGCCCCGCCACCATGGAGTTCCCGGACCTGGGCGCGCACTGCTCCGAGCCGACCTGCAAGCGCCTGGGTGAGGCCCCGAGCCTGCTGGGGGGGCAGAGCCTGGAACCGCCCCCAGCGGGGCCGCGCTGGCTTTGTCCCTTGGGGGTTGTGGGTGTTTATTGCCCTGCCACAGTTCAGTGCCCTGCGGCGTCGCGGCTGGGAGCCAGGACTCCTGGGTTCTCTCCCCGGCTCTGGGAGGGGAGTGGGGTCTGGTGGGTTACAGCAGGGGGGGCTGGGAGCCGGGACTCCTGGGTTCTCTCCCCGGCTCTGGGAGGGGAGCAGGGTCTGGTGGGTTACAGCAGGGGGGCTGGGAGCCAGGACTCCTGGGTTCTCTCCCCGGCTCTGGGAGGGGAGCGGGGTCTAGTGGGTTAGAATGAGGGGGGCTGGGAGCCAGGACTCCTGGGTTCTCTCCCCGGCTCTGGGAGGGGAGTGGGGTCTAGTGGGTTAGAATGAGGGGGGCTGGGAGCCAGGACTCCTGAGTTCTCTCCCCGGCTCTGGAAGAGGAGTGGGGTCTAGTGGATTAGAATGAGGGGGGCTGGGAGCCAGGACTCCTGGGTTCTCTCCCCGGCTCTGGGAGGGGAGTGGGGTCTAGTGGGTTAGAGCAGGGGGAGCTGGGAGCCAGGACTCCTGGGTTCTCTCCCCAGCTCTGGGAGGGGAGTGGGGGCTGGTGGTTAGAGCAGAGGGAGCTGGGAGCCAGGACTCCTGGGTTCTCTCCCCAGCTCTGGGAGGGGAGTGGGGGCTGGTGGTTAGAGCAGAGGGAGCTGGGAGCCAGGACTCCTGGGTTCTCTCCCTCGCCCTGCCACTGACTTGCTGTGGGACCTTGTGCCGGTTGCAGAACCGCTCTGTCTTGGCGTAGCTGTTTACAGCGCGGTGTGCTTGTGCAGGTGGTGTAGCTGACTGAGCTGTCCCCAGGGAGTTTGCAGCCGTTGCTGACACACTCGGGAATGGTGTTGGGATCATGTGTGTGATTTGTGGTGCAGTAGCCGTGACTTTCTGAATCCCGTTTCTTTGCTCACTTGGTTGCCTTAGTGCTTAAAACCACCTGACAGAGGCTATGGGCCCCGTGCTTTGTTATAGTGAGGGGGCACAGCGTGTTCTGGGGTGGGAGTGAGGGGCAGCGACCCAGGCAGTTCAGTCTGACTGCAACCCCCTAGGGGAGCAGGGGGTGATTGGAGCCCTTCATGCCTGGGGAGCTGGCGATGTTGGCGTGCCCACCTCAAAGCAGGTAAACAAGAGGAGTGGTCTGATGCTAACGAACCGGCCACAGCCCTTGTTTGTTACCTACGTGTGTCTCTTGCGGGCTGTGTCCCAAGTGTTCAGACCGTTGGCGGATGGTGGGGACCAGGCAAATGATCAGTCTGAGTCCTGGGCACCGTGCCCCGGTCCCTCTGGGGCTTGTTAGCTGGTGGTCGGAAAGCACTGTAAGTGCTGAGCGTCATCCCGTGCCAGGGCGCTTCAGCCGCACAGCTTGTAAAGTGCGTGTGGGGAGCAGACATTCCACCTTCGTGTCTGGGCTCTCCGTGCCCAAGAGAGCGCGAAATGGGCTACCTGGCCAGTCCCGGGCTTGCTCCCAGGGCACCTGGCTGTATCACAGCATTTGCTTTGGGGTGGGGTGGCTCCCCTGTGGGATCGCTCCGGCTATGGGAGCTGGCTTGACTTTGCTCCTTTCTCTTGCTCGTGCAGGCTGCTCATGAGTGCTGTGTATTGATTTCTTAATGGCTTGCCTCCTGCCACGGAGACCTGCAGGTCCCATTGCTGCTGCTATTCAGTCCCTGCCCCCTTCATATTTCATTGACTGGCATCGTTAGTCTCCTCATGGGGAGGGGGAAGGGCAGGCGCTGAGGTTACAAGAGCGTGTAGCTTTGACACACAAACTGTCTCTTGCGGTCTCTCCTACCGCGGTGACTGTTTCGAGGTCGAGTCCTTGGCATCCCTGAAGGAGCCGAGCCTTCGGCTTGCTAGGGAATCGTCCAGATCATTTAAACAACTCTGAAAAGCTACAAACATTTTGTGCAGGCCAGAAATGTGAGGTTTGCTTTTAAGCTAGAGCAGTGCATGCTGGGAGCTGTGGTCTCCAGGAGCTTTAGCTACTTACGGAATGGCTCAGTCATTCAGTTGCTGCAGGCCCGTCGCCTCACAGGCTGGCTGGCCCAGGCAGTGCGTGGCTGGGTGGTGCCCTCAGGAGCTGGCTGGCCCCGCAGGCTGTGCCGTGGGAAGTGCCATCTCCGTGGCCCCTGACCTGCCTGCCGTCTCTCCTCTCGCCAGACTTTCTCCCTCTGAAGTGCGACGCGTGCGAGCAGATATTCTGCACCGACCACATCACCTACACCCAGCACCAGTGCACCTCTGCGTACAAGAGGGTAAGTGGGGAGGGGTGGCTGGGGCCTGGCTCCAAGCACTGGGCTCCCAGCGGAGGTGGGACTACCTGGCAGCCTCAGTCTGAGCACGAGGCGAGCGTGGCCAGTGACAGAAGGGCACTGGGCGTTCCCTGGAATCCCTGTTGCGATCCTCCAGCCGCCGAGCCCAGCGGTGGGGCAGGGAGCAGCGAACACGAGGTGGCGACGTCTGCCAGGCCAGCGGAATGGTTTCTAGAACCCGGCGCCAGGGGATGGAGGGATCACGGCAGGGCTAATGCACCTGGACACATCTCTGCTGAACTGATGCCCATGGGCTTGGCCCAGAGCAGTGCCCGCGGGGTCCGACTCTGAGCAAAGGGACTGGCAACGAGCCGTTGCTCAGCCCCGGGGAGGCGCTGGTGTCAGGCCGGGGGAAGCTGGGTGCCCCTAGAGAGTAGACGCAGTGTCCATCAGCGGAAAGGGTTTTTCCATCTCCCCTTTCCCCCCCGAGCAGCGATCTTTCCTTGCCCTATCTGGAGCCCCCACTGGCGATGTGGCTGCAGGTTAGTGTCACTTCTCCATGCAGCCCAGGCCTGAGTTGTTTCACAAGGGACAGGGTGGCAGCTCCATCACTTGGGGTCTTTAACCCAACCTGGCAGCTGCTCTGCGGGTCCTGTCCCCTCTCTGCTCGCGTGGCTGGCTGAGGTTCTGTGGCCTGCGTTGTGCTCAGGCTGGATGGTCAGAACCGTCCTCTGCACTTTAACACCTGTTTGCTCCCTGTTCCTGAGCACGGCTTAACAAGCTGCCAGCGTTCCCAGGGTGTGGCTGTGCCGGGCCTGCTTGCTTAGCAAAGGTAGAAATCCTCTGAGAACCGTCATCTGCCAGGCACCTCCTGCCCCGGGGGGGACGGCGCGGCGCAGACAGGCCTGGGGAGTGCGTTCAGCCTGGCCTCTGGTGCGTTGCAGGACGTGCAGGTCCCCGTGTGCCCTCTCTGCAACACCCCCATCCCTGTCCGAAAGGGGGAGACGCCTGACGTGGTGGTGGGGGAGCACATCGACAGAGACTGCAAATCCGACCCCGCCCAGCGCAAGCGCAAGGTAGGAGGCTGTGACCTCACTTCCGCCTGGGGCCTTTGCCTGGGGGGCGGTCTCTGGTCGGCACTCACCTAATGCAGACTGGGCGAGCTGAGCCAAGTCTGCTGCTCTCAGCTGACTCCCCAGTGGGCGTTGGGCTAAATCACGTGGTTCAGCACAGTCTGGATGGACATGCTGGGGCTGTAAATCAGGATTGAGGGGTGAGGGGGCGCCGGGGTGCAGGAAGCCCAGGCCTAGTATAACGGGCTGGGGTGCTGCTGCCGTGACGGGAACTGAGGGCCCCGGCGAAGCCACGAGGGAGCTAAGGTTAGAAAAACGCATCTTGTTCTGAAGTAGCAACTTTCGCCCCCGGGAGGGCGATTTGTCATGGGAGCCGAGGCCGTGACGGGAGCCTGGATCCGCCCCGGTTCAGCCACCAGGTGCTGGGCTCCGTAGGAGTAGGAGGGGACAGGTCCCCGCTGCAGGAGTGCCCGTGTGCGGCGCTCCGGCCTGTGCCACGCAGGTCAGATGCGGGGGGGGGGGCAAAGTGAGTCCTTCTGGCCTTGCCCCCATGAAACTACAAGCTGGCAAAGCCCCTTCGCGCTGCGGCACTCGGTCTGGGCCAGCCACTCGCTGGCGCTATCGCTGAGTTCCCCCGAGAGCAGCGTGGGCTGGGGCTGGGACGCGGAGACCTGGGCTCTGACCTGGCCTTGCTGCTGGCGTTGGAGCTCCTGGGACGTACGTTGCCAGGGCTCCGTCTGCCTAGTGAACCCAGAGCGGGGGCGGACGCTGCTGCCAGGCTGCTCCATGCCGGTCAGGGGCGGCTGCCGGGCCCTGTGTGCCGTGAGCTGGGTCACTGGGTGCCTTGTCTCCGGTTAGATTTTCACCAATAAGTGTCTGAAGCCCGGGTGCAAGCAGAGGGAGATGATGAAGGTGATCTGTGACCAGTGCCACGGGAACTTCTGCCTCAAGCACCGGCACCCCCTGGATCACGACTGCAATGGGGCGGGGCGCCCCCTCTCCAGAGCCGGGTAACGGGGGGCAGAGAAGTGCTTCACCAGGGCTCACCACAGTGGTGATGACAGGAGAACTGCATACGCTGCGCTCGCCCTGCCTAGCGTCCCAGCTCCGCCCGCACCGGCTGGGTCTGCACCGGGCACCCCGGCCCTCCCCGGCCCTCGCCAGCTGGGTCTGCACTGGGAGTCCCCCCAAGCTCCCCTCCTGCGGTGCCCCACGCTGGCTGGGTCTGCACAGGGCACCCCAGCCCTCCCCGTCCCTCGCCAGCTGGGTCTGCACTGGGCGTCCCCCCAAGCTCCCCTCCCGCAGTGCCCCACGCTGGCTGGGTCTGCACAGGGCACCCCAGCCCTCCCCGTCCCTCGCCAGCTGGGTCTGCACTGGGCGTCCCCCCAAGCTCCCCTCCCGCAGTGCCCCACGCTGGCTGGGTCTGCACAGGGCACCCCGGCCCTCCCCATCCCTCGCCAGCTGGGTCTGCACTGGGCGTCCCCCTAAGCTCCCCTCCCGCAGTGCCCCACGCTGGCTGGGTCTGCACCGGGCACCCCGTCCCTCCCCGGCCCTCGCCAGCTGGGTCTGCACTGGGCGTCCCCCCAAGCTCCCCTCCCGCAGTGCCCCACGCTGGCTGGGTCTGCACAGGGCACCCCAGCCCTCCCCGTCCCTCGCCAGCTGGGTCTGCACTGGGCGTCCCCCCAAGCTCCCCTCCCGCAGTGCCCCACGCTGGCTGGGTCTGCACAGGGCACCCCAGCCCTCCGCCCCCACCCCACGCCGACTGGGTCTGTGTGGCCGCTAGCACGTCCGACGCTCCTGCTGTTCTCTCTGGCTCCTGTTCTTAGCGGGCCTGCTTGGGGGCCGATGCGGCAGGTGAATGGCGCGGGGCACCACTGAGTGGCTGCCCAGAGAGCATGGGGGGTGAGGCCCCATGCAGGAGAGGAGCACACAGGAAAGCAGGAAGGATGTAGGGCCCACGACTGGGGTTGAGTCCCTGAGGGAGGGTGGGGGACATCCAGGGATGCAGAGACAGAGGGCTCCAAGCCCCCTCCCGTGCTGAGCCAGGGGGGAGGCAGGGGGCTGAGCCTCCCCCGGGAGGGGGAAGCTGTTACTGATGACCATTGTCTGTTGCAGACATGCTGCGGCCGCGAGAGCCCAAGCATCCTCCTCTGTGGCAGCCGGGACATCAAGCAGAGGAGCTTCCAGACCGGCAGCCGGCCGCCCTGCCCCAGCCCCGAGCAGGTACGGTGAGGCCACCTCTCCTCTCGCCCCCAGGGCCTGGCCAGGGTGGTTAGACCCCGCAGCCCCTCCAGAGAGCTGGTGTGTCGAAATCCCCCCCGTCCCTGCATTGCCACATCCCCTTGGCCTGCTGGGAGCGGCATGGAGCCACCCATTAGTTCGGGGGGGGGGGGGGGGGTGGTCCCTGCCTGGGTATTGGCCCCCCAAGCAGCTCCAGGCCTAGCACTGACCCTGCTCCTCCTCTTGCCCCCAGAGGCGGCGTGGTGACGGCCCCGCAGCCCAGCAGCACCTCCCCCCCAGCCGTTGCGCTGCAGAATGGACTGGTGAGTGGCCCGGCGCGAACCTCTCCCATGGGTGCCATGGCAGGGAGAACCGGGTGCCCCAGCTCCCAGGCCGTACAGCCTCATCACCCCGTGGGTGAGGTACCCACCAGAGCGGGGCAGAGCGCCAGGCTGCCAGTCCCCAGTCGTGTGGCAGGCTCTGGAGCCAGCTCCGTCGTCCCCCTCCTAGGTGCTCCCCAGGACGGCTGGGCTGGCGCTCGGCCAGGGGCCCCTGCGGGCTCAGTGACGCTATGACAGAGCTCACTTTGCTGCCTGCACGTGAGAGCCAGGGCAGGCCTGGGCTCTCTCCTGGGGGACCAGGCCCGGCCGAGGCTGCTCTCCCCACCCGCCATCGCCTCCCTCGCTCTGTTGGCTGAACGTGGAGCCGGGCGAAAGCAGCAGCCCCGGGGGTCACCCCTGTCAGGTCAGAGGGGCGCAAGGAGTGGCATGGAGAGCTGTTCCCCACAGGGGGCTCTGAACCCCAACGCCTTCCCTCTGGCCATGTCCCACTCCCAGGCCTGGAGGTGCGCCAGAACCCCCCCCCCCCCCCACGCCTGGGGGTCAGGGTAGGACTGTCCCCCGCAGCGCAGCCTCTGGGGCTCGGTCCCGCCCTCTCCGGGGTGCAGCTGAGCCGGGCAGTGCCATGGGCCCACCCCACTCTCGTTTCAGAGCGAAGATGAGGCGCTGCAGCGAGCCCTGGAGATGTCCCTGGCAGACTCGGCGCCCGGCTCGGCGCGGGCGCTCAGGTACGATACGGGGCCTGGCTGTGGCGCGCTGGCCCTGCAATAGGGGGCTTGCTGGGTAGGGCACCTGACACCCCGATGTTCACCTGAGATCCGCACCCCACACAGCCCGCCTAGGGCACCATGGTGGGGGCGAACTCCCCGGAAGGGGCCAGTGGCTGGGGAGGGGCCGAGGTGCGTTAACCGGCCTGGGCCGTGATCCCTTCACATCTTGCCAACAATGGGCCAGGACCGGGAAAACCCAGGCTGCTGCAGGGAGTGGTGCAGTCCAGCAGGGGGCGCTCTTTTGAGCCCCGTTCTTCAGTCTGGTGCCAGGGGTTCTGCAGGCGGGGGGGGCGCTCTCTGGGGCAGGCCTCGGCCGGGACACCTGCAGCCTGGCCCCCTAAGTCCCCTGTGCTGTGTTTGCACGGGGATTGTCCCCACGGCTCCCCCGGGCTCGCTAGCCAGCTGCTGGGAGCTGTCCCTGCGGGGGGCGCTGTGTGCGGTCTCACGCCCCTGAACCAACCACTGTCCCCAGCAGCGCGCAGGAGGAGGAGGACTTGGCCCTGGCGCGGGCGCTAGCCGCGAGCGAGGAGGAATACCAACGGCGGCAGCAGCAGCAGGTGAGCTGAGCGGAGCTGCCGGAGGCTCCGTGCTGAGGCCCGGCTACGCCACGCCGGGCAGCCCAGCTCTCCCCAGGTTCTTCCCCCACTTCTCTGCACCCCGCTTCCAGGCTGAAGTGAGCTGTCCCCGGGGGCAGCCTGACCCATGGCAGTGCGGAGACCCCCACTGGCTAGGGGAGCCGAGCCCCTGCCAGCTCCAAGGGGCAGCAAAGGGGAGAGGTCGGCCCTGCTGGGGTGAGGCCTGTTTATTGCAGCAGCCCCAGCCCGGTTTCGCCAGTCTGCCCCAGCCCTGCCCTGGAGGCCCCCTGTGTGTGCCCGCTGGGGGGCGGGGCAGGGGGACACTTGCTCACTCGTGCTGTGTTCACATTGCAGGCCCAGAGCAGGAGTTCGAGGCCATCAGACTGCAGCATGTTCTAAGCTGGGAGCACCACGATGCCTAGGGCCTGCCCAGAGCGCCGGGTACCATCGCCCGGCTCTGCCAAGGCCCTGCCTGAGCGCCTGCCCGCAGCGCCGGGTACCATCGCCCGGCTCTGCCAGGCCCTGCCCGAGCGCCTGCCCAGAGCACCGGGTACCATCGCCCGGCTCTGCCAAGGCCCTGCCCGAGCGCCTGCCCGCAGCGCTGGGTACCATCGCCCGGCTCTGCCAAGGCCCTGCCCGAGCGCCTGCCCGCAGCGCTGGGTACCATCGCCCGGCTCTGCCAGGCCCTGCCCGAGCCCCACCTGCGAAGGGGCCGGTACCATCGCCCGGCTCTGCCAGGCCCTGCCCGAGCCCCACCTGCGGAGGGCCAGCGGGGGCTTCTCCTACCTCTTCCACAGCGAGAAACAACTGACCAATCACTGGCCGCGCCTGTTCCCCGTACAGTGGCCCGTAAGCGCACAGCGAGCTACCGCCGTCATTCTGAGCTGCCTCAGGCCACACCCGGTTCCCACCGCCCAGAGCCGGCTGCAGCCGCCGGTGTGAGGTGTGACCTGCAGCTGCCAGCAGGCCGGCCTTTGCCAGCGCGGAGGAGGAGGAGTGGCAGCAGCCGTGGGCGTTGTGCCTCGGTCCCTCACCCGCCTGCCCCAGGGCCGAGTGGGGTGAAGTGGCAGGGCCGGCCTCTGTTGGCCTGGAGGTGGAGCCCTACGCACGGGGTGTCTTGACCCCAATACCGGCGCTCTGCCCCAGGCTGGCTGCATGCTGGGTCATGGCCAGCCCCCTGCCCCCCACACCACGAGGGCAGTCCCCCAGCTCAGCGCTGCCCTGCACCCCGCAGGAGAGCCTGCTTCCCGCCCGAGGCTGCCTGGGCCCGGACTGGCCCCCACCTCTTCCCCCTCCCCCGGTGCTAAAGCAGCAGGTCGGCTCCCCGGGGTGCCCAGTGGAGGAGGGATGGGCGGAGCCGCATTTCCCCCAGTGGGGCCTCGGCCCTGCAGCCGTGCTCAGTGCGCTGGCCATGTAGCAGAGCCCCCTGCCCCGCAAGGCCTGGCACCTTCCCCACTCTGACATAACCCCCCTGCCCTACAGGCAGGGCTCAGCTGGGGGGCCAGGCCAGCCTTTCTCAGCCCCTCCCCGTAACGCCTCGAGGAAGCCGGGAAAAGCAGCTGTTGTCTCCCATGGGAACACAGCCCCTCCCGGCAGTGATCACTGACCGCTCCAATGCCAAGACCACCCCCCCCCCCAAACCCAGCCCTTGCCCTCGGGCATCACCTGCCCGCGAAGGGGAGCCCTGGTGGAGCATCGTCCGTGGTGAGAGGGACCCGGCCGTTGGAGTCTTCCCCAGAGCAACCCCTTCTAGTCCTGCTGCATCCAGGGCGTAGGGGCCGGCCTGGCGTGAGGCCAGGGCCCAGGCTGCTGGGTGGGTGCGGGGGCTCCGGCCGGCATATGCTGCCCTCCTCCAGCTCTGCCCGCACGGGGCTCTGGGGCTCGCTGCAGTAACAGCCGTGTGCGCTGCCCTGGGTACCACCGTCTGCAGCCGGGGGTCTAGCAGGTCCGTGCCTGCCGCTGGCGTCTGCCTGTGCCCGGAGCGTGTGGTTGGGCTGGCTGGGGCAGAGGAGCGGGGGTGGGCGGGTGGCCAAAGGTGGTTCTCTGCAGGGCTGGAGCTGTCTGGCTGCTACGTGCTGCCTGGAGGGAAATAAAGTCCTACCCACAAGTGGGGTGTCCTTGGTCTCTTGGGGGGGGACGGGCCCCTGCCCTGGGCTCACAGTCCACGAGCCTGAATCCTCTGGCCCTGGCACCACACAAGCAGCTCCATGTGGCTAGTGGGAACTCGCCTGAGCCCTTCAAGGCAGGCTGCCAGGGCAGCTCTGGGCCCCTGTCCCCCTCCTGCTGCCCTGGGCCAGGCCGTGGTGATGGCTGCTGGCCTGACACCAGCAGGGGCCCAGGTACCTGTGGGGGATGCCAAGGAACAGAGTCTGCATCCTGCCCCCTTAGAGCAAGGGAAGGGGCTGGGCTGGGCCCAGATCAGCCCTCCGGGGCTGGTGAGTGCACGGTGCTGCTCCTGCTAC
Source organism: Chelydra serpentina (assembly GCA_037349315.1). Classification (NCBI taxonomy): domain Eukaryota; kingdom Metazoa; phylum Chordata; order Testudines; family Chelydridae; genus Chelydra; species Chelydra serpentina. The sequence goes on from JBAIAC010000267.1 coordinate 206,949, forward strand.
CCCAGCCCCCTTCCCCTAAGCAGCCCCTGGCCTGCGGGTGCCTCCTTGGCCCTCAATGGGAGTCGCTTTGTCTTGGGCCTCAGCCTGCGGTCGGTTCGTGATGCTGCTGCGGGTCTGGGCAGGCTCCGGCGGCCGGGGCTCAGGGAGTGTTTCCTGCCCTGCAGCTGCTGCGGCCTGGGGGGGCACGGGCAGCCCCTCTGGGCAGCTTGTTCCCATTAGGGCTGCAGGGGCAAGCCCAGGCCCCCCCGCCCATGCAGGGTGGCCCTCGTGTGTGGGGCCGGGGGCATCGGCTGTAGTGGGCGGCCTGGCAGGGCCTCTCTAGGAGCAGGGTCACTGCCCCCTTTCTCCTGGGGGCAGGCGGATCTGCTCCACACAACGGCCTGGTTCCCCTGCCCCGGGGCTGCAGGGCACAGTCCGGGCGTGGGCAGGATCAGCGCAGCAGGGCCTCCCCCCACCACGCTCCAGCCCCGGAGGAAGAGTCGCTGCCCGGGTGCACCCACCACCTACAGCTGATGAAAGCGGGGCCGGGGCTCTGACCCGCCGGGCCCTGCGGTGCTGGCTCCAGCCACACCCCACGGGCAGGGCGCGCTGACCAGGGCCCCTGTGCCCAGAGACCTTGTGTAGCCAAAGCTGACCGAGCCGGAATCGGGGCTGAGGAGAGGCTGGGGGGATGGGCAGCCACTGGGGCCCCTCCGGCTCTCCCCTGTTCCAGTCACCCCCAGGGGGCTGCTCCTGACCCCCCTGGCAAGCGATGCGGCTGGTGTCAACCTGCCCCTGGGGAGGGTGGGGTCCCCGGCCAGCCATGCACAGCGAACAGCCGGCTGCACGGGGGCCTGGCAGAGAACCCTGGGCTGGGGCGCTGCACTGACCGATCCTGCCCCTCCAGGGCGTGGGGCGGCCCCCTCCTGCAGCCCCTACACGGGGCTTCCCAACACCTCCCTCCCTTCCTGCCAGGGGCTGCCTGGCTCCGGGTGCCGGCTGCTGGGTGTCCAGCGGGGGGAAGGCACTGCCAGGACTGCCCCCTGCCCCAGCCCTGGGCTCCCCCTGCACCCCTACCAGTGCCCTCCCCCCACCCGGACCCTCTGCTGCCCCAGCCCTGGGCTCCTCCCCTTCCCCCCACCCGCACCCCCTGCTGCCCCAGCTCTGGGCTCCCCCCCACCCACACCCCCTTGCTGCCCTGGGCTCCTCCCCTTCCCCCTGCTGCCCCAGCCCTGGGCTCCTCCCCTTCCCCCCACCCGCACCCCCTGCTGCCCCAGCTCTGGGCTCCTCCCCTTCCCCCTGCTGCCCCAGCCCTGGGCTCCTCCCCTTCCCCCCACCCGCACCCCCTGCTGCCCCAGCTCTGGGCTCCTCCCCTTCCCCCCACCCGCACCCCCTGCTGCCCCAGCTCTGGGCTCCCCCCCACCCACACCCCCTTGCTGCCCTGGGCTCCTCCCCTTCCCCCCACCCGCACCCCCTGCTGCCCCAGCCCTTGGCTCCCCACCCCAAGCCCTACCAGTGCCCCCCCACCCACACCCCTTGCTGCCCCAGCCTTGGGCTCCTCCCCTTCCCCCCACCCGCACTCCCTGCTGCCCCAGCCCTGGGCTCCCCACCCCAAGCCCCACCAGTGCCCTCCCCCTCCACCCACACCCCCTGCTGCCCCAGCCCTGGGCTCCGCCCCGGCCCCCCTTTGCTGCCCCAGCCCCGGGTCACTCACGGGTAACTCAGTCCCAGGGCGGGTTAGCAGCATCCCGCTCATGACACTAGCAGGGACGGAGGCTGCATCCACCCGACTCCTCCCCGGCGCCCAGGGGGGCCCTGACTCCGCCCGCTCCCCCCTGGCCCCAGCCGGACCCCCTGCTGCCCCAGCCCTGGGCTCCCGGGCCGCGCCTCAGCGCAGGGTCCCTCCAGCCGGGGCTCCCGCCTCCAGAACGGGCCGGGACCCGGCAGGGCAGAGCCGGGGGACGCCCCGGCAGGGCAGCCCCGGAGAGCGGGACGCGGGCCCGCACGGCAGCGCCCGGGGCACGGTCCCCTCGATGGCCCCGCCGCTGCCGCTGCGGCTCGGGTCGCTTCTCCCAGGCCCGGTTGCGGCGCTGGGGGGGGGGGGGGGGGGGGCGGCCGCCCTGCGGCACCTGCAGGCGGCTACGTGCGCCCCGCGGGGCGGCCCCCGGCCCGAGTGCCCGGCGCTCTACGTGTCGGAGCCGGCCCGGCCCCAAGCTGCGGGCGCTGCTCCCCGACGGCGGCCCCGGGGCACCCCCCGCGCTGCTGCTGCTGGACCCCAGCCCCGGCCGGGGCCAGCTTCGGCCCCCCGCTGCGGCTCGTCCAGCTGGACTTCGGCCCGGACCGCGTCTACCTGGGTGAGCGCCCGGCCGGCCCCGCGTCCGCCCCCCCCAGCCCGCCCCCCAGCCCGCCTCGTGCCCCCCCGCCCGGTTCCCCGCCCCAAGCCGAGCCCGGCCCAGTCCCCTCCGGCCCGGCAGCGCCCGCGGCCCCTTCTCTCCCCACAGCGCGGAGCGATGGGGCAGGTCGCGGGCGCGCCCCGGCTCGGGCAGGCGGCCCCAGGGAGCGGAGGGTCGCTAGAGCAGCCGGCGCAGCCCCGCCTGTCTGGCCTGGGGCAGCCGGGCCCCGGGGGGCTGCACCGCCCCCCGCCCCGTCCCGGCTCCGCGGCCCCGGCGTCTGCAGAGGGGCTGGGGCCGTGTCCCGGACGGGGAGCGCGCAGCCTGCGGCCGCTGCCTTCCCCTGGGGCTGCGGGGAGAGGGCGGGGGCTGAGTGGGGGTCGCGCTACCCTAGCGGTCAGGGCTGGCCCCAATGCCCGTGGGGGGCGCTAGGGGGCGCTCTGCACAGGGAGCGGCGGGGGCTCAGTAGGGGGCGTTCTCCCCTGGCGGTCAGTGGGGGGCACTAGGGGGGCGCTGTGCACAGGGAGCGGGCAGGGGCTCAGTGGGGGGGCACTAGGGGGGCGCTGTGCACAGGGAGCGGGCAGGGACTCAGTAGGGGGGTGCTCTCCCCTGGCGGTCAGTGGGGGGGCACTAGGGGGCGCTGTGCACAGGGAGCGGGCACGGGCTCAGTAGGGGGCGCTCTCCCCTGGCGGTCAGTGGGGGGGCACTAGGGGGGCGCTGTGCACAGGGAGCAGCGGGGGCTCAGTAGGGGGCGCTCTCCCCTGGCGGTCAGTGGGGGGGGCGCTGTGCACAGGGAGCGGGCAGGGGGTCAGTGGGGGGGGGCGCTGTGCACAGGAAGCGGGCAGGGGGTCAGTAGGGGGCGCTCTCCCCTGGCGGTCAGTGGGGGGGCGCTGTGCACAGGGAGCGGGCAGGGGGTCAGTGGGGGGGGGCGCTGTGCACAGGAAGCGGGCAGGGGGTCAGTAGGGGGCGCTCTCCCCTGGCGGTCAGTGGGGGGGCGCTGTGCACAGGGAGCGGGCAGGGGGTCAGTGGGGGGGGGCGCTAGGGGGACGCTGTGCACAGGAAGCGGGCAGGGGGTCAGTAGGGGGCGCTCTCCCCTGGCGGTCAGTGGGGGGGCGCTGTGCACAGGGAGCAGGCAGGGGGTCAGTGGGGGGGGCGCTAGGGGGACGCTGTGCACAGGGAGTGGCGGGGGCTCAGTAGGGGCTGCTCTCCAGCGCTCGGTGGGACAGGGCCGGTTCTGCCTGGCACGGTGACGGCCGCGATGGGTCCCGGGCTCTGCCCGCGTGGGTCAGTGTGTCCCTCAGCTCAGCCTCCCCGCCCTGGTGCGCTCAGACCCACAGCGTGTGCTCGCCCCCCAGGCAGCCACGAGTGCCTGAGCCTGGCCCCGCGGCGCGGCTGTGAGAACCAGACGAAGCGGCGAGGGCGCGGCGGGCAGGCCGGGGGGAGCCGCCGGGGGGGCCCTGCGAGATTCACTTCCTGCCCTTGGTGGTGGCGGCCCAGGACCCCAAGCGGCAGCAGCGGCTGCCCTGCGTAGGTGGGTGTGCGGGGACCCTGGGGGGGGGGCGGCACCGGGGGGCTGCTCTGGCACTTGGAGACCAGGGCTCAGCTCGACTCCTCTGCACAGGGAATGCAGCCCCCACCCCTGCCCGCCCTGGCCACTGGGGCCCAGCCCCTCCCCACATCCCCACCCTGGCCACTGGGGCCCAGTCCCTTCCCACATCCCCACCCTGGCCACTGGGGCCCAGCGCAGGCATCCACCCCAACCTGGTGCCTGGCCCCAGTTGCCCTGCTCTGCAAGGGCAGGAGGCTGTTCCCTGCCCCCCACCCCCGGCGCTCTGCCCCATTGCTCCTCTGCCTCATTCTGACTCAGCCATTGCAGCTGCCATGAGCCTGCTGAGGCCCTGCCCCACCTCTGTCTGTGGGCCCTGCCCCGCCTCTGTCTGTCTGTCTGTGGGCCCTGCCCCGCCTCTGTCTGTCTGTCTGTGGGCCCTGCCCCATATCACCTGTTGCTTCTCGCAGAACTGCTGGGATTCAGCCCATGCCCGCAGCCGCTCCCCACCGTCAGCCCCAGCCCCGCACCCGCTCCCTGCGAGCTGGACCAGAACACCCGCCGGTGCCACCGGCAGCAGCTGCCCTCCCGCAAGTCCTGCCGCATGTACCAGACCTGCGACCACGCGGTGCTCATCTCAGGTGTGGCCTCAGGGTGGGGAATGAGACCCGCTCCCCACTCCAGGGGATCTGATCCGGCCCTGGGGCAGGGACTGGGCCATGGGCCTTTCCCCTCTGGGCCATCAGTTTGGCTCCAGCCCCATAGACAGGGCATTTCCCAGCTGGGGGCCCTGTTGGAAGTGGGTTGAGCTGGGGCCTTTCCAGGCCAGTTCCCTATCTCAGCCCCCACGGAGGCGCGAGGCTGAGTGGGGTCACCCCCTGGCCATGCTGGAGGGCGGTTTGCCCCGGGCTCTGTCGTTTCTGGGGCTGAATGGGGGTGGGCCAGGCCCTAAAGGGGGGCCCTTGCCCTCTCCCGGCGCTGAGGGGCCGAGTCCTGCTGCTGTGAGCTGGGTGCCCCATCAGAGCCCCTGAGAGTGGCACGGTGGTGGGCGCTGCCAGGCTCTGGCCCCTCCCTTAGGGCTGGAGACACACTGGCCTGGGTGCCCCCCTGGCCCCCCCCCCCGGCGGCTGGCAGGAACAGATCACCTACCCCCACCACGCCCGCAACCTGCGGCTCTTCGCCCAGATGCTGCGGCGGAACGGCTTCCGGCAGGAGCACATCAAGGCCGCCTTCGCGGGCGACGGGCAGGCGCCAGGTCCGGCCGCGCGGCCCCGGGGGCGGCTGGGGATCGAGTGGCTCCCCGGTGGGGGCGGGGGATGGGAACCATGCCGTAGGGAGCCCCCGTGAGTCACCCCGACCCCGCCAGCGGGGGCTAACTGGGGCTTTGGGCCCCGACGCGGGTCTCCGTGCGCTGCCTCCAGGCGCGGGGGGCAGGGGGGACCCTGGGGCCTGGGCCAAGTAAATCAAGGCTTAGGGGTCTGATTGGCACAGCCCCCCCGGTGCCCTATGCTCTGCAGATTGACCAGCTCCTGCAGCTGGCACTGGGCTTCTCCCTCCCCCACGCAGCCCCCGCCTGGCGCAGCCCCGCAGGGCGGGCAGGGGCAGGAGGGGGCTCGGCGGGGACACGGGCCCGAAGGGTGTCTGTGCTGATCCGCAGCCACCTGGCGCCGGTGCCGGCCGCGGCCCTGCGCTGACTCGCGGGTGCTTTACCTGAACAGCCCCCCCCACAGCGACGGCACCATGCTCCTGTGGGACAGCAACAAGAACGGCATTGTGAGTGGGGGGCCGCGCGGGCACCCCCCCGGCCGGGGGGGGGCAGGGGAGGTTCCCGTCCCCCATTGCCAGGCGGGGCCCGTGGGGGAGGCCAGCCCGGGGGAGCCCTGAGACCCGTACGGACCAGTCACCCCGCTGTGCCCTCGCCTGGCCTCCCTGGGGCAGTGGGGGCCTCTGTAGCCCCCCCCCCATGGATCTCCAGGTGGAGGTGAGCTCGCTGCCCCCCTCGTCTCTGAGCTGCGGCAGTTCAAAGGCCCCGGCTTGGCGCTTTCATCTGCACCGGCTGGGTGGGAGGAACCCCCCACCCCCAATCCCCCCTTTCAAGTGCTGGAATTCCCTTGATCTCCTGCCTGGAGTCTCCATGCAGCTGGGGGGGGGGCGGCCCCCTCCCCTTTGTGCTGCGGGCAGGCGGGGGAAGGGCACTGACAGACGCTCTGCCCCCCTCGCAGGCCGACCCCAAGGAGCGCTACCCCGTGGCCGAGCTCCTGGCAGACCGGGAGGGCTGCAGCGCCCACAGGGTCTTCCTCTTCCTCGACCAGAGCTACCAGGGCCCGCTGGCCAGGAGGCTGCTGGCGTCCGGGCGGCACGGGAACGTGGTGCTGGTGAGCGGGCAGCGGGGCGCCGACTTCACCCGCGGCTCGGCCTTCAGCCCGGCCACTGGCTGCTGCAGCTGCTCCGGCAGGTGGGTCCGCGGGGCGGGGCGGGGGGTGTCACACCGTGCAGGCCCATGCCCACGCCGGGGGGTGGCACCAACCTCCGGCAGGTGGGGGGTGGCTGGTACAAGTCTGGGGCACCGACACCGGGGGGGCCCTGTCTGGGGATTGGCACAGAGGGCGGGTGTCCGTACCCAGCCTCTGGTCTCACGGCAGCACCCGCAGGTGCCTGGGGCTCAGGACCGCTGGGGGCTAGTCCAGGGGTAGGGCTCTTTTCCCAGGCTTTGGGGACCCCCAGGAGCCCCCTCCGCTTGACCCCCCCTGGGCCCTGCCACCGCAGCCTGGCGCTGAGCGAGGCCGAGTGTTCCCGGGCTGCCAGAACCTGCCCACCGCGCTCTGGCACCAGGCCCTGTCCACGCGGCAGCAGCAGGACAACGAGTGACGCCGGCTCCCCCCGCGCCCACCCAGAGCCAGCCGCAGGGGCCGGGCGTCCCGGGCGTCAGCCTCCCGCAGCACCAGGGCCGGGGCAGGGTCTGGCTAGAACCGGCGCGTGCCGGGTGGGGGCAGGGAGGGGCCCTGTGACGGAGTAGAGAGCGAGATGGATCTGACCTGAGAGGCTGCATTAGGACAGGCTGCATTGGAAATGCGAGACTTTACCTGAGGCTGTAACATGAGCCAGGACGGGGGTGGGGAGGTGACACCTTTGGCTGGGAGAATGGACAGGCTAGAGGAGGGGCCCCGGGGGAGGGGAAGAGAGACTGCTGGAGGGTTTGGCTTTTTGGTTTCAGTTTGGGGCTGGCCGGAGAAGAGGCGAGAGAGGCAGACGAGGGTCTGGCCTCCCTGCCCCGTTTGGAGCTGTGGGGTGAAATGCAGGGAGCCCCCAGGCTGGGGTCTAAGCTCCCTGCCCCCCGGAAGGGCCCGACTGAGGGGTCCTGGATGTACTGACAAGCTCTGGTTGGACTGTGTTCCTGGCATCTCTAATAAACCTTCTGTTCTACTGGCTGGCTGAGACTCCCAGTGACTCCGGGGAAGAGGGGTGCAGGGCCGGACTCCCCTATACTCCGTGACAGGCCCCGCTGTACCTAACCCGCTCCCTCAATGAAGAACCAGGTCTGGCCGCCCGCGTGGAGCTGTTTAACCCTCTCAGCGCCTGCCCCCGGACGCCGGGGTTCCGCCTGTGCCGGCATTCCTCCTGCACGGGTGAGAAGTGGGGGGTGGGCAGGACTCCTGGGTTCCATTCTCAGCTCCCCCTGGGGGCGCTGTCGCTCACTCACTGGTTAACACCTGAAACCAATTGTGGGGTGTGGGGGGGTCACTTCTTCCACACGCTCCTGGGCACCCCCAGCGTGTCTGGGGCAGGGGCCCTGAGAACGGCGCTGGGGTGACCTGCTGAACTCCCCCCCCAGGCTGAGTGCAGATTCTCCAGGAGCCGAGGCTGGAGCTGGGCCCCCACCGCCCCCCCCAGACAACAGGGAGCCGGAGACCTGAGCTGGCCACAAGCAGTTTACAAGATTCAGCAACAAGAGACGTCAAATCAAACTTAAAAAACAACCAACCCCCTGCTCTGCCCCCCCAGTGCCCCCCTCCAGGGCTCTGTACTGGGGGGGCAGCACCTCTCCCCCCAGTGCTGCCAGGAGCCTCCCGTCCCAGAGCGGTGCCCTGGGCCATGGCCAGCCAAAAGGGCTGCCCCCCCCCCCCCCACGGGCAGCCTGGCTGCAATGCTGGGGGGGCGCAATCCCAGCATGCAATGCTCTGCCAGCTGCCACGGTGGCTGGGGGCGGGCTGCCCGTGTGCCCTGCAGGGATCCAGGCTCTCGGGGGGTCTCTGGGCCAGGACTCGGCTCGCTCCCTGTACAGCCCGAACGGTGGGTGCGGCCGCGCCCCGGGAGCCAGCCCCTGCTGCCCCCCCCAACCCGCCGCCTGCTCCAGGAAGTGCCGCAGCTCTGAAACAAGCCAGGATCACCCAGCCGCGGCGCGGGGGCTGGGGGCAGCTCTGGGCTGCTGGCGCTGCCCCACGTCCCCCGGCTCCCGCCCGCGCTCACGGCCCCTTCCTGGGGGCCGCCGGCAGCTTCTCGGTGCTGCGGTCCTTGTTCTCCGGGTCGGAGTCGGACGCGTCCCCGGCCTGCTGCTGCTGCCACATCCCGGCGTAGACGCCGCCCTTCTGCAGCAGCTCCTCATGCCTGTGGGGCAGCCGGGGTCAGGGGGCTGCGGCTCCAGCCTGCCGGCCCCTCCTGTGCCCCCCTCCTGCCGGCCTCTCCTCTGCCCCCCTCCAGCTCTGCCCTCGGCCTCTCCTCTGCCCCCCTCCAGCCTGGCCCCTCCTCTGCCCCCCTCCAGCTCTGCCCTCGGCCTCTCCTCTGCCCCCCTCCAGCTCTGCCCTCGGCCCCTCCTGTGCCCCCCTCCAGCTCTGCCCTCGGCCTCTCCTCTGCCCCCCTCCAGCTCTGCCCTCGGCCTCTCCTCTGCCCCCCTCCTGCCTGGCCCCTCCTCTGCCCCTGGCAGCCAGCCCTGCCTGGCCCCGGGCGCTGCCCGGCCCCTCCCCTGCCCCCTGCAGCTCCAGCCTGCCCTGCTCCAGCCAGGGGCCAGCTCCCCGCTCTACGCCCTGCCCTTCTCCCCTCTGAAGGGCTCCGCCCAGCCCAGGGCACATTGCAGCCCCTGCATCGGGCGCTTTGGCGAAGGCCCCACCCCCTCCCATGCTGCGTCCCTCCCACGGGGCAGGAGCCGCCAGCCGCGGCCAGCATGGCACCGGGAAGGGGGCAGATGGGCACCTGGTGCCAGCCCAGGGTGGGGGGGTTACCTTCCGCGCTCCACAACGTGCCCATCCTTGAGAACCAGGATCTGGTCGGCGCTGACAACCGTGGAGAGCCTGGGTGGGTGGGGGGACAGTGTGTTACCAATGCAGGAGTAGAGCCCCCCACAGCCGCCACCAGCCCCAAGCTCCCAGGGCCTGCGACACCCCCTGCCCCGCTTGGGAGGTCACAGCCCCAGCAGTGAGGTGCCAGCCAGTCCCGTGCCCCGGCCCATCACGCCCACCCAGCCCGTTCAGCTCCTCCGCCCGCTGCGCCACTCCAACCTGGGGCACCCCCCAGACCTCTCTGGCCCCTTCCTGAACCCCCCCCTCGCCACGCAGCCAGCGGTGCCAGCCTCGCCTGGCCGCGGGCACCAGCTCCCGCCCGCTGCTCACCCCAGGGACCCTGCCTCCTGCGGCCGGCTCCAGGACCCACTGCCAGCCACAGCCCAGTGAGGCCATCAGTCACCGACACCCGGGGCTGGGGATGCCCCACCTCCTGCAAGGGCCTGCTGCCCCCACCCCACCGAGCCCCCCCGCCCCCGGGGCAGACACTGCAGATGTGCCCAGCACCCGCAGAAGGGCACCACTGTGGCTGGTGACTCCCCGCCAACACCCCTATGTAGCCAGGCCCAGCGGCTCATGCGGTGACTCTCCCGCCTCCCCCCCCCCCCCCCACCCAGGGCCAGGCCGGGCGGAGAGGGGGGCCCAGGCAGGATCAAAGGGGTCTGGCACCGCCCAGCCCAGCTCACACCATGTTTCTCGGGGGGGGGGGGGGGGTGACAGCTGAGCTGTTCCCCCGCCCCCGGGAGCCCCCAGCAGACACGGAGCTTTGGGCAATGCTGACCGCCCCCCCCCCCCCCGGCCTTCCTGGCATCCCAGCCCCAGGCTGCTTCCAGAAGGACGGGGGCTCCGAGCACCCCCCTTCCTCAGCGGCTCTCCCTCCATTCACACCAGTGACAGCCTGCCCCGGGAGACCCCTCCCAGACAGACAGCGGGTGGGGGGGGGCAACGCAATGCCAGCAGCGACACCCCCCCAGCTTGCACTAGGTGTCCTGTTCCCCCAGCACGGCAAGCCCCCCTGCCGGGCTCCACTCGACAGCTGTTTGGAGGTGCCCCCACCCCCGGGGCAGTCAGTGCTGGCCCCCGTGTGACAGCTGAACTCTCGCTACATCCCCGGGGAGTGGTGACAGCCCCCCAGGGAATTCCCCCCCCCCCTTAGGCCTGCAGGACTCCCCCCGCCCCCCAGATCCCTCCACCCAGCACAAAGTCCGTCCCCGTCCCCACCTGTGGGCGACGACAATGGTGGTGCGGTTGGCGCAGACCTTGGCCAGCGAACCCTGGATGTTCCTCTCCGTCTCGGTGTCCAGGGCCGACGTCGCCTGCGTGCCAGGGACAGCGTGTGGGAGGGGCTGGGGTGCCGCCCTGTGCCAGGCTGTCCCTGCCCCCTGTCCCCGCCCCACTGTACCTGCCCTGTGCCAGCTGTACCCGCCCCACTGTCCCCTCCCTGTGCCATGCTGTCCCTGCCCCCTGTCCCCGCCCCACTGTACCTGCCCTGTGCCAGGCTGTCCCTGTACCCGCCCTGTGCCAGGCTGTCCCTGCCCCCTGTACCCTCCCCACTGTACCCGCTGTGTGCCAGGCTGTCCCTGCCCCCTGTACCCGCCCCACTGTACCTAACCTGTGCCAGGCTGTCCCTGCCCCCTGTACCTGCCCCACTGTACCTGCCCTGTGCCAGCTGTACCCGCCCCACTGTCCCCTCCCTGTGCCATGCTGTCCCTGCCCACTGTACCTTCCCCACTGTACCTGCCCTATGTCATGCTGTACCCACCCTGTGCCACACTGTACCCACCCCACTGTCCCTGCCCTGTGCCAGGCTGTACCTCCCCACTGTACACTCCGTGTGCCGTGCTGTACCTGCCCCACTGTCCCTGCCCTGTGCCACGCTGTACCCACCCCATGTCACGCTGTACCTGCCCCACTGTACCCGCTGACCTGCCCCACTGTACCCACCCACGCCCCACGCTGCAGCTGCCCGTACCCTACCCAGCCATGGTGCCACGCAGCTGGCAGAAGCTGCCCGCAGTGCAGTTGCTCAGTGCTGTGAGCAGGGCAGGCCCTGGCCAGCAGCTCGTGGGCTGGGCTGGGGGGTCGGGCTGGGGGGTCGCTCCCCCCCCCAGTGAGGACAGGACAGCTGCCGGCCCCAGGCCTCGCTCAGAGCTGGAGCCCCAAGGAAGGCGGGTGGAGATGTGGGGAGTGCGAATGACATGGGAGGGCAGTGGGGCACTCGGGGGGCCTGGCCTTCGCTGGTGGGGGAGGGGCACGGTGGGGGGCCCTGGGGGAGGAGGGTTGGTGTTTGCTGATGGAGTGATGGGGTTGGCAAGGGGGCCCCATGGGGGGAAGGGAGGAGGGCAGGGAGAGGGGCTGATGGGGGGCAGGGCCCCGTGGGGGGCAGGGCGAGGGGCTGATGGGGCGACGGGGGGGCAGGGCCCCGTGGGGGGCAGGGAGAGGGGTTGATGGGGCGACGGGGGGGCAGGGCCCCGTGGGGGGCAGGGAGAGGGGCTGATGAGGCGACGGGGGGCAGGGCCCCGTGGGGGGCAGGGCGAGGGGCTGATGGGGCGACGGGGGGCAGGGAGGGGGCCGACGGGGGGTCCCAGGTTACCTCATCCAGCAGGATGATCTGCGGGCCCTTGAGGATCGTGCGAGCGATGGCCACTCTCTGCTTCTCCCCCCCGCTCAGCTTCAGGCCTCGTTCCCCCACCTGGGTCTCGTAACCTGTGGGGTGCAGAGCTGGACATTTGGGACCCGGCTCCCCGCTGCCAGCCCCGCCCCGGCCCCTCCTCCCTCGCCGGGAGCGCCCGGCCGGCCCCATGGGCCGCTGCGCGTCTGCCCCTCGTGCCCCCCGAGTCCGCTGGGCCATCACGGCAGTGCCCAGAGCCGGCCCCGCTGCTGCGTCCCCGGAAGTCCTGCCCCCTGCCCTCGGGCTGTGCCCCAGAGAGAGCAGCTGGTACCACTGTACCGAGCTGAGCCCCCGGGAAGGGGGCAGGGTTAACGGCACGTCCTGGAGGGCCCACCGCGTCTAGGGGCTCCCGGTGGGGTCTGCCAGCCCCGGGGGGTCCTGATCCCAGCCCGGGGGCCGGGCGCGATGCGGCAGGGCCCTGTGACCAGGGCAGGGGGTCCTGAGCCCAGCCCGGGGGCTGGGGGCAATGCGGCAGGGCCCTGTGACCGGGGTGGGGGGGGGGGGCGCAGCCCTGGGGGGTCCTGAGCCCAGCCCGGGGGCCGGGCACGATGCGGCAGGGCCCTGTGACTGGGGCAGGGGGTCCTGAGCCCAGTCCGGGGGCCGGGCGCGATGCGGCAGGGCCCCGTGACTGGGGCAGGGGCCGGGGAGGCCGCGGCCCTGGGGGGTCCTGAGCCCAGCCCGGGGGCTGGGGGCAATGCGGCAGGGCCCTGTGACCAGGGTAAGGGGCTGGGGGGGGGGCCGCAGCCCTGGGGGGTCCTGAGCCCAGCCTGGGGGCCGGGCACGATGCAGCAGGCCCTGTGACCGGGGCAGGGGGGGGCCGCAGCCCTGGGGGGTCCTGAGCCCAGCCCGGGGGCCGGGCGCGATGCGGCAGGGCCCTGTGACCGGGGCAGGGGGTCCTGAGCCCAGCCCGGGGGCCGGGCGCGATGCGGCAGGGCCCTGTGACCGGGGCAGGGGGTCCTGAGCCCAGCCCGGGGGCCGGGCGCGATGCGGCAGGGGCAGGGGCCGGGGAGGCCGCGGCGGGACAGACTCACCCTCGGGGAAGGAGAGGATGCGGTCGTGGATGTCGGCGGCGCGGGCGGCCTGGCGCACCTCCTCGTCGGAGGCAGCGGCGCGGCCGTAGCGGACGTTGTTGCCGATGGAGTCGTTGAAGAGCACCGTGTCCTGGGGCACCACCCCGATGTGGGCCCGCAGCGAGGCCTGGGTCACCTGCAAGGCAGCGCCCGTCAGCGCGGGCACCGGGGGCAGCGCCAGGCTCCCGGCGAGCTGCTGAGCCAGCCCCTGCCCTGCTCCGGAGCCCCAGCGAGCCCACGGCACCCAGCCCCCCAGCCCCCTGCCCCAGTGCCAGGTCCCCCACAGGGAGGCCAAGCTCTCAGTGACCCCTCGCCGGGGCCCCCCAGCCGGCCCCCCGGCTCCCAGCCCCCGCCCCCAGCCTGCCCACGGCGCACAAACGAAAGGAGCACCCCCCCCCCGTGGGGGGCTGCGGTGACACGGGAAGCCTTTGATCTGGCCCCCATCAAAGGGGGCTGCCCGGGTCCCTTCCCCTTGTTGTGTATTGAAGCCAGGCAGGGAGCCGGAGCCCGTCCCATTAGCTCAGGCTCTGCCCCCCCCCCCCTCGGTGTAATTGGGGGTGGGGGTCCACAAAGCAGGCCGAGTTCCTGGGGGAGCACATGGCCCCCGCCCTGCCCTTGGCAGGAGACGCTCACACCCCGCTCCTGGGGCCCCCACGGGGCCGAGATGGGGAAGGCCTGGCAGGTCCCTGGGCGTGGCTGGGACTGTCCTGCCCTGGGCTCCCGGCCGATCCGCCCCATCGGGGAGCCAGGGGCTCTCACCCCCCTGCACTCAGCCCCCCTGTACCCTGCCCAGACCACCCCCAGTGCTGCCCCCTCACCTTGGCGATGTCCTGCCCGTCGATGCGGATGCAGCCACCCCACACGTCGTAGAAGCGGAAAGAGCAGGCGGATGATGGTGCTTTTCCCTGAGCCGGACGGACCCACCTGAGCACGAAGAGCACAAGGGTCAGCAGGCCCAGGGGCCGCTCAGCCGTGAGGGGTGGGGTGGGGGCCCAAGAAGGCACTGTACGGACCGGCACAGGGTCCTGAGTAAAGGGAATATGTCGTATGGAGACCCCAGTATTCCGGGAACGGGCAGCTCTGTACAGACCGGTCTCCAGTATCATTCTGCAGACTGGCACGGGTCCGGGGAAGGGGCAGGCTCCATACGGACCGGTCCCCAATATCATTCTGCAGACTGGCACGGGTCTGGGGAAGGGTCAGGCTCCATACGGACTGCCCCAGTATCATTCTGCAGACTGGCACGGGTCCGGGGAGGGGCAGGCTCCATACGGACCGGTCTCTACTGCCATTGGCCAATCCCATCCGCACGGATCCCAGCGCAAGCTCCCGTTCTCACCAGGGCCAGGGTCTGTCCGGGCATCACCGAGAAGGAGACGTCCTGCAGGATTTCCCTCTGGGGGGAGAGGGGGGGTCTGCTGCCTCCCCTCCCCATTGCCCAACGCAGCCTTCAGCATCTCCCCTATACCAGGGCACCCGCCTCCCCTCTGCTACTAGTGGTTAGAGCAGAGGATCTATCTGGACTCCTGGGCTGGACTAGCAGGTCCAGGCACCCTCATACTGGGGCTGTACGGCCGCGTCCCGCCCTGCACCCCTCCCCCCGCCCCACCGCCCCAGTCCTGTACCCGCCCACACCCCTTCCTCCCTCCACTCCCTCCTCCCCATCCCTGTACCCACCCCACACCCCCTTCCTCCCTCCACCCGGGCCCTGTACCCACCCCACGCCCCCTTCCTCCCTCCATTCCCTCCTCCCCATCCCTGTACCTGGCCCACCCCCCATTCCCACTCTACCCCCTACTCCCCAGCCCCCGATCCCTGTACCCGTCCAGCCTCACTGCCCCCCGGAGTCCCCATCCCTGCCCCACCCCGATCCCGTGCTGGCTCCACGCCCCCATACCCGTCCATGTAGCTGAAGTGCACGTTCTCGAACTCGATGCGCCCCGAGTGGAAGCGAAGGTCCCCGGCATTCACCTCGTCCTTCACCTGCGGGACAGAGACACACGGCTCACAGCCCTGCCCCCGCCCCACCCCGGGGCCGGCCCCTGCACGGCCGCTACCCGGACGCGTGGGGGAAGGGAGCGCAGAGCAGACCCCGCACTACACCTCCGTTCCCGGCCCCCTCCCCTAACCCTGCCCCCCAGGCAGAGCGAACAGACCAGAGCCCCAGGCGGAACCAGAGGAGCTGCCTGAATGTGTGTAAGGGGGTGATGGCGGGGGTGGGGGGAGCCACCCTCATTTCCTGTGGAGGGGAGCAGCTGATCTACTAGGGGCGGGGCATCCCACCTCCTGGGGGTGGAGCTGAGGGCAGGGGGCGGGGCACCCACCTCCCAGGGGTGGAGCTCAGGGCAGGGGCATGGCCCCTCCTGGGGGCGGAGCTGAGGACAAGGGGCGGGGCACCCACCTCCTAGGGGAGAAGCTGGGGCAGGGGCATGGCCTCTCCTGGGGGCGGAGCCGAGGGCAGGGGGCGGGGCACCCACCTCTTGTTCCTCGTTGAAGAGCTTCGAACATGTTTTCCATGTCGATGAAGGAGCTCTGGATCATCCTGCAGGCGGAGGGCAGGGCAGGTGAAGATGGGACAGGGGCCACCGCCCCACTCAGCCCAGACGTTCCCACCCCCATGGTGCGGGGCGGGGAAACTACCCCAGTCACACCTCAAGGGGCATTTCACCAGGGAAGTGCCAGCAGCAACAGGGTGGGCTGGGCAGACCAATGGCAGAGCTACCAGGCTATATGACCAATGGCCTGAGCCAGTGCAGCAGGAGGCGGGGCTACCAGGCTATAGGAACCAACAACCTGACCCAGTGCAGCAGGGGGCGGGGCCACAGGCTATATGGACCAATGGCCTGATCCAGTGCAGTAGGAGGCGGGGCCACAGGCTAGATGGACCAATGGCCTGATCCAGTGTAGCAGGAGGCGGGGCTACCAGGCTCTATGGACCAATGGCCTGATCCAGTGTAGCAGGAGGCGGGGCTACAGGCTAGCTGGCCCAATGGCCTGAGCCAGTGCAGCAGGGGGAGGGGCTAGAGGCTAGCTGGCCCCAATGGCCTGAGCCAGTGCAGCAGGGGGCAGGGCTAGAGGCTAGCTGGCCCAATGGCCTGAGCCAGTGCAGCAGGGGGCGGGGCTAGAGGCTAGCTGGCCCAATGGCCTGAGCCAGTGCAGCAGGGGGCGGGGCTAGAGGCTAGCTGGCCCAATGGCCTGGCCGGCGTTACCTGTAGTAGGTGCCGACCAGTTGAGTGGCGTGTAGAGCTGGATGATGTAGGTGCCGAACAGGACAAAGTCCCCCACCTGGCAGAGACGGGGGAGACACCCATCAGAGCTGGAGCCGGCCCCCCCGCCCGGCTCCCCCAGGCAGGCCAGGGTCGGCCCCCTCCCCCGGCTCCCCCAGGCAGGCCAGGGTCGCCCCCCCCCCCGCTCCCCAGGCAGGCCAGGGTCGGCCCCCCCCCCCTCCCGGCTCCCCCAGGCAGGCCAGGGTCGGCCCCCTCCCCGGCTCCCCCAGGCAGGCCAGGGTCGCCCCCCCCCCCGGCTCCCCCAGGCAGGCCGGGGTCGGCCCCCTCCCCCGGCTCCCCCAGGCAGGCCGGGGTCGGGGCCCCAGCCGGGTGCAGCGGTGGGGTTGGGGCAGAGCCCACCAGGGGCGTCTCTGTCGGTGGGGGGCCGCTGGGGGGCCCAGGCTCACCTGGAACCTCTTCTCGGTCACAAGGTAGGCGCAGAGCAGGGACCCCGCCAGCAGCCCCAGGCCGATGATCAGGTTCTGGGTCTGGTTCAGCAGGGCCAGCGAGGCGTTGACCTTCCACTCCGAGACCTGCCGGGGGGGACGGGGGGAATGTCAGGCTCCCCTTCCTCCCAGAGCCACGTCCCCTGCAATAGGCATGGCCCATGCTCAACCCACAGCAGCCCCCCAGGCCCGCCCACACCTCCGAGCTGAATTCCTGCCCCCCCACCCCCGACAGTGTATCTGCTGGAAACTCCACGGGGGGTGCAGGTGGCTGGGGCTCCCCTTGCAGGGCAGGGGTCATGCTGCGCCCCCTGGGGCTGCCAGCTGCCCCCCAAGAGCCCCTCCTCAGCGCCCATCCCCCCAGTGCAGGGCGGTGAGGGGAGCTAGGCACAGGGATGGGAGCCCCCACAGAACCCCCCCAGCACCTGGTACTTGAGGATGGCGTCATTGAATCGATTCACTTCATAGCTCTCCGCGCTGTTTAATACTTCACCTGAAACACACGGAGCCCGGCTCAGTCCCAGCCCCCCCGCCCCCAGTTCAGCCCTGGCCCCCCAACCCCCCCCCCACAGCCCCCCAACCCTAACCCCCCCCCACGGCTCAGCCCCCCAACCCTAACCCCCCCCACGGCTCCCTGCTGGGCTCACATCCCTCTCCCCACTCCCTGGACACAGACCAACCCCAGGCTGAGAACCGGCCTCCACCCGCCCCCAGGGCTCAGCACCTCCATACTCTCCTCCCCCGCCACTTCCCCCTCCCCGGGAGAGCCTCCCCTCCCGCCCCCCGGAGCCCCTCCCACTCAGCCAGCACCTCCCCGGAGCTGAGCTGCCCCCCGCCCCCCCAGGCCGGAGCCCAGCCCCCGGGTGGATCCCCCCAAGGCCCCGCCCGCGGGTCGGTACCGTCTCGAAGTTGAGCAGCGAGTCCACGGCCCGGGCCTTGGCCTCGTTGTCGCGGGTGTTCATGTCCCGCCGGTACTTGGTCCTCCACTCCGTGATGATGATGGTCAGGGCTGGGGGGGGGGGGGGGGGGGGGGGGAGGGATGTCACACATCACCTGCCGCCCGCCCGGCCCCCCACGCCCAGCCCTCGGCCACTGCTCCCCCAGATCTGTGCACCAGGGTCACCGAGTGCGGGTGGGGGAGTGATCCCATCACACCACCCTGGGCAGGCCCCCCGCCCCCCTCCCGCCAGGGCCAGCAGCGCAGCCCCCCCCCACCCTCCCCCTCCCGCCAGGGCCGCAGCGCAGGCCCCCCCGCCTCCCTCCCCCTCCCGCCGGGGCCAGCAGCGCAGCCCCACCACCACCCTCCCCCTCCCGCTGGGGCCGCAGCACAGGGCCCCCCCCGCCTCCCTCCCCCTCCGCCGGGGCCGCAGCGCAGGGCCCCCCCGCCTCCCTCCCCTCC
>JBAIAC010000268.1:0-74723 GCA_037349315.1 Chelydra serpentina
CCCCCAGGGGCTGCCCCGCCCCCGGGCTGTGCCAGAGCCCCGCCCCCAGGAGCTGACCCGCCCCCGGGCTGACCCAGAGCCCTGCCCCCAGGAGCTGCCACGCCCCCAGCTCACAATGGAGCCAGAGCCCCGCCCCCAGGAGCTCCCCACCCCTGGCTCACAATGGAGACAGAGCCCCGCCCACAGGAGGCGCCCCGCCCCCAGGAGGCGCCCTGCCCCCGGCTCCCAATAGAGCCAGAGCCCCGCCCCCAGGAGTTGCCCCGCCCCCGGGCTGTGCCAGAGCCCCGCCCCCAGGAGCTGCCCCGCCCCCGGCTCCCAATGGAGCCAGAGTCCCGCTCCCAGGCGCTGCCCCGCCCCCAGGCGCTGCCCCGTCCCCGCTCTGTGCCAGAGCCCCGCCCCCGGCTCCCAATGAAGCCAGAGCTCCGCCCCCAGGAGCTGCCCCGCCCCCGGCTCCAAATGGAGCCAAAGCCCCGCCCCCAGGAGCAGCCCCGCCCCCGGCTCACAATGGAGCCAGAGCACCGGCCCCAGGAGATGCCCCGACCCCGGGCTATGCCAGAGCCCCGCCCCCAGGAGCTGCCCCGCCCCCGGGCTGGGCCAGAGCCCCGCCCCCAGGTGCTGCCCCAGGCCCGGGCTGTGCCAGAGCCCCGCCCCCATGCGGTGCCCCGCCCCCGGCTCACAATGGAGCCTGAGCCCCGCCCCCAGGAGCTACCCCACTCCCGGCCTGTGCCAGAGCCCCGCCCCCAGGACCTACCCCGTCCCCGCTCTGTGCCAGAGCCCTGCCCCCAGGAGCTGCCCCACCCCCGGCTCCCAATGGAGCCAGAGCCCCGCCCCCAGAAGCTGCCCCGCCCCCGGCTCCCAATAGAGCCAGGGCCCCGCCCCCAGGAGTTGCCCCGCCCCCGGGCTGTGCCAGAGCCCCGCCCCCAGGAGCTGCCCGGGACCCGGGCTATGCCAGAGCCCCGCCCCCAGGAGCTGCCCCGCCCCTGGCTCACAATGGAGTCAGAGCACCGCCCCCAGGAGATGCCCCGCCCCCGGGCTGTGCCAGAGCCCCGCCCCCAGGAGCTGACCCGCCCCCGCTCTGTGCCAGAGCCCCGCCCCCACGATCTGCCCCGCCCCCGGCTCCCAATGGAGCCAGAGCCGCGCCCCCAGCAGCAGCCCCGCCCCTGGCTCACAATGGAGCCAGAGCCCCGCCCCCAGGAGCGGCCCCACCCCTGGCTCACAATGGAGCCTGAGCCCCGCCCCCAGGAGCTGCCCCGTCCCCGCTCTTTGCCAGAGCCCTGCCCCCAGGAGCTGCCCCGCCCCCGGCTCCCAATGGAGCCAGAGCCCCGCCCCCAGGAGCTGCCCCGCCCCCGGACTGTGCCATAGCCCCGCCCCCAGGAGCTGCCCCGCCCCCGGGCTGGGCCAGAGCCCCGCCCCCAGGAGCTGCCCCGCCCCCGGGCTGGGCCAGAGCCCCGCCCCCAGGAGATGTTCCGCCCCCGGGCTGGGCCAGAGCCCTGCCCCCAGGAGATGCCCCGCCCCCAGGGGCTGCCCCGCCCCCGGGCTGTGGCAGAGCCCCGCCCCCAGGAGCTGACCCGCCCCCGGGCTGACCCAGAGCCCTGCCCCCTGGAGCTGCCCCGCCCCGGCTCTGGGCCAGAGCCCCGCCCCCAGGATCTGCCCCGCCCCCGGCTCCCAATGGAGCCAGAGCCGCGCCCCCAGGAGCAGCCCCGCCCCTGGCTCACAATGGAGCCAGAGCCCCGCCCCCAGGAGCTGCCCCACTCCCGGCCTGTGCCAGAGCCCCGCCCCCAGGAGCTGCCCCACCCCGGGCTCCCAATGGAGCCAGAGCCCCGCCCCCAGAAGCTGCCCCGCCCCCGGCTCCCAATAGAGCCAAAGCCCCGCCCCCAGGAGTTGCCCCGCCCCCGGGCTGTGCCAGAGCCCCTCCCCCAGGAGCTGCCCCGCCCCCGGACTGTGCCATAGCCCAGCCCCCAGGAGATGCGCCGTCCCCGGTCTGTGTGAGAGCCCCGCCCCTAGGCGCTGCCCCCCGGGCTGTGACGGGGCCCCGCCCCCAGGAACTGCCCCGCCCCCGGGCTTTTGCCAGAGCCCCGCCCCCAGGAGCTGCCCCGTCCCCGCTCTGTGCCAGAGCCCCGCCCCCAAGAGCTGCCCCGCCCCCGGGCTGCGCTAGAGCCCCGCCCCCAGGAGCTGCCCCGCCCCCGGCTCCCAATGGAGCCAGAGCCCCGCTCCCAGGCGCTGCCCCGCCCCCGGGCTGTGCCAGAGCCCCGCCCCCAGGCGCTGCCCGGTCCCCGGCTCCCAATGAAGCCAGAGCCCCGCCCCCAGGAGCTGCCCCGCCCCCGGCTCCCAATGGAGCCAGAGCCGCGCCCCCAGGAGCAGCCCCGCCCCTGGCTCACAATGGAGCCAGAGCCCCGCCCCCAGGAGCTGCCCCACTCCCGGCCTGTGCCAGAGCCCCGCCCCCAGGAGCTGCCCCACCCCCGGCTCCCAATGGAGCCAGAGCCCCGCCCCCAGAAGCTGCCCCGCCCCCGGCTCCCAATAGAGCCAAAGCCCCGCCCCCAGGAGTTGCCCCGCCCCCGGGCTGTGCCAGAGCCCCGCCCCCAGGAGCTGCCCCGCCCCCGGGCTATGCCAGAGCCCCCCCCGGAGGTGCTGCCCCGTCCCCGCTCTGTGCCAGAGCCCTGCCCCCAGGAGCTGCCCCACCCCCGGCTCGCAATGGAGCCAGAGCCCCGCCCCCAGGGGCTGCCCCGCCCCCGGGCTGTGGCAGACCCCGCCCCCAGGAGCTGACCCGCCCCCGGGCTGACCCAGAGCCCCGCCCCCTGGAGCTGCCCCGCCCCGGCTCTGGGCCAGAGCCCCGCCCCCAGGATCTGCCCCGCCCCCGGCTCCCAATGGAGCCAGAGCCGCGCCCCCAGGAGCAGCCCCGCCCCTGGCTCACAATGGAGCCAGAGCCCCGCCCCCAGGAGCTGCCCCACTCCCGGCCTGTGCCAGAGCCCCGCCCCCAGGAGCTGCCCCACCCCCGGCTCCCAATGGAGCCAGAGTCCCGCCCCCAGAAACAGCCCCGCCCCCGGCTCCCAATAGAGCCAAAGCCCCGCCCCCAGGAGTTGCCCCGCCCCCGGGCTGTGCCAGAGCCCCGCCCCCAGGAGCTACCCCGCCCCCGGGCTATGCCAGAGCCCCCCCCGGAGGTGCTGCCCCGTCCCCGCTCTGTGCCAGAGCCCTGCCCCCAGGAGCTGCCCCACCCCCGGCTCCCAATGGAGCCAGAGCCCCGCCCCCAGAAGCTGCCCCGCCCCCGGCTCCCAATAGAGCCAAAGCCCCGCCCCCAGGAGTTGCCCCACCCCCGGGCTGCGCCAGAGCCCCGCCCCCAGGAGCTGCCCCGCCCCCGGGCTATGCCAGAGCCCCCCCCGGAGGTGCTGCCCCGTCCCCGCTCTCTGCCAGAGCCCCGCCCCCAGGAGATGTTCCGCCCCCGGGCTGGGCCAGAGCCCCGCAACCAGGAGATGCCCCGCCCCCGACTCCCAATGGAGCCAGAGCCCCGCCCCGAGGCGCTGCCCCGCCCCCGGGCTGTGCCAGAGCCCCGCCCCCAGGAGTTGCCCCGCCCCCGGGCTGTGCCAGAGCCCCGCCCCCAAGAGCTGCCCCGTCCCCGCTCTGTGCCAGAGCCCCGCCCCCAGGATCTGCCCCGCCCCCGGCTCCCAATGGAGCCAGAGCCGCGCCCCCAGGAGCAGCCCCGCCCCTGGCTCACAATGGAGCCAGAGCCCCGCACCCAGGGGCTGCCCCGCCCCCGGGCTGTGCCAGAGCCCCGCCCCCAGGAGCTGACCCGCCCCCGGGCTGACCCAGAGCCCTGCCCCCAGGAGCTGCCACGCCCCCAGCTCACAATGGAGCCAGAGCCCCGCCCCCAGGAGCTCCCCAACCCTGGCTCACAATGGAGACAGAGCCCCGCCCCCAGGAGGCGCCCTGCCCCCGGCTCCCAAGAGAGCCAGAGCCCCGCCCCCAGGAGTTGCCCAGCCCCCGGGCTGTGCCAGAGCCCCGCCCCCAGGCGCTGCCCCGTCCCCGCTCTGTGCCAGAGCCCCGCCCCCGGCTCCCAATGAAGCCAGAGCTCCGCCCCCAGGAGCTGCCCCGCCCCCGGCTCCAAATGGAGCCAAAGCCCCGCCCCCAGGAGCAGCCCCGCCCCCGGCTCACAATGGAGCCAGAGCACCGGCCCCAGGAGATGCCCCGACCCCGGGCTATGCCAGAGCCCCGCCCCCAGGAGCTGCCCCGCCCCCGGGCTGGGCCAGAGCCCCGCCCCCAGGTGCTGCCCCAGGCCCGGGCTGTGCCAGAGCCCCGCCCCCATGCGGTGCCCCGCCCCCGGCTCACAATGGAGCCTGAGCCCCGCCCCCAGGAGCTACCCCACTCCCGGCCTGTGCCAGAGCCCCGCCCCCAGGACCTACCCCGTCCCCGCTCTGTGCCAGAGCCCTGCCCCCAGGAGCTGCCCCACCCCCGGCTCCCAATGGAGCCAGAGCCCCGCCCCCAGAAGCTGCCCCGCCCCCGACTCCCAATAGAGCCAAGGCCCCGCCCCCAGGAGTTGCCCCGCCCCCGGGCTGTGCCAGAGCCCCGGCCCCAGGAGCTGCCCCGCCCCCGGGCTATGCCAGAGCCCCGCTCCCAGGAGCTGCCCCGCCCCCGGGCTGGGCCAGAGCCCCGCCCCCAGGAGATGTTCCGCCCCCGGGCTGGGCCAGAGCCCCGCCCCCAGGAGATGCCCCGCCCCCAGGCGCTGCTCCGCCCCCGGGCTGTGCCAGAGCCCCGCCCGGAGGAGCTGCCCCGCCCCTGGCTCACAATGGAGTCAGAGCACCGCCCCTAGGGGCTGCCCCGCCCCGGGGCTGACCCAGAGCCCCGCCCCCAGGAGCTGCCCCATCCCCGGCTCCCAATGGAGCCAGAGCTGCGCCCCCAGGAGCAGCCCCGCCCCTGGCTCACAATGGAGCCAGAGCCCCGCCCCTAGGGGCTGCCCCGCCCCGGGGCTGACCCAGAGCCCCGCCCCCAGGAGCTGCCCCGCCCCCGGCTCACAATGGAGGCAGAAACCCGCCCCCAGGAGCTGCCCCGCCCCTGGCTCACAATGGAGCCAGAAACCCGCCCCCAGGAGCTGCCCCGAGCCTGGCTCACAATGGAGCCAGAGCACCGCCCCCAGGAGATGCCCCGCCCCCGGCTCAAAATGGGGCTAGAGCCCCGCCCCCAGACGCTGCCCCGCCCCCGGGTTGGTCCAGAGCCCCGCCTCCAGGAGCTGCCCCGATCTCGGGCTGTGGCAGAGCCCCGCCCCCAGGAGCTGCCCCGCTCCCGCTCTGTGCCAGAGCCCCGCCCCCAGGAGCTGCCCCGCCCCCGGCTCCCAATGGAGCCAGAGTCCCGCCCCCAGGAGCTGCCCCGTCCCCGCTCTGTGCCAGAGCCCCGCCCCCAGGAGCTGCCCCGCCCCCGGCTCGCAATGGGGCCACAGTCCCGAACCCAGGCGCTGCCCCGCCCCCGAGCTGTGCCAGAGCCCCGCCTCCAGGCGCTGCCCCGCCCCCGGCTCACAATGGAGCCTGAGCCCCACCCCCAGAAACTGCCCCGCTCCCGGCCTGTGCCAGAGCCCCGCCCCCAGGAGCTGCCCAGTCCCCGCTCTGTGCCAGAGCCCTGCACCCAGGAGCTGCCCCGCCCCCGGCTCCCAATGGAGCCAGAGCCCCGCCCCCAGGGGCTGCCCCGCCCCCGGGCTGTGCCATAGCCCCGCCCCCAGGAGTTGCCCCGCCCCCGGGCTCTGCAATAGCCCCGCCCCCAGGAGCTGCCCCTCCCCCGGGCTGTGCCGTAGCCCCGCCCCCAGGAGCTGCCCCGCCGCCGGGCTGGGCCAGAGCCCCTCCCCCAGGAGCTGCCCCGCCCCCGGACTGTGCCATAGCCCAGCCCCCAGGAGATGCGCCGTCCCCGGTCTGTGTCAGAGCCCCGCCCCTAGGCGCTGCCCCCCCGGGCTGTGACGGGGCCCCGCCCCCAGGAGCTGCCCCGCCCCCGGACTGTGCCATAGCCCCGCCCCCAGGAGCTGCCCCGCCCCGGCTCTGTGCCAGAGCCCCGCCCCCACGATCTGCCCCACCCCCGGCTCCCAATGGAGCCAGAGCCGCGCCCCCAGCAGCAGCCCCGCCCCTGGCTCACAATGGAGCCAGAGCCCCGCCCCCAGGAGCTGCCCCACCCCTGGCTCACAATGGAGCCTGAACCCCACCCCCAGGAGCTGCCCCGTCCCCGCTCTTTGCCAGAGCCCCGCCCCCAGGAGCTGCCCCGCCCCCGGGCTGGGCCAGAGCCCCGCCCCCAGGAGATGTTCCGCCCCCGGGCTGGGCCAGAGCCCCGCCCCCAGGAGATGCCCCGCCCCCAGGCGCTGCTCCGCCCCCGGGCTGTGCCAGAGCCCCGCCCCGAGGAGCTGCCCCGCCCCTGGCTCACAATGGAGTCAGAGCACCGCCCCCAGGAGATGCCCCGCCCCCGGGCTGTGCCAGAGCCCCGCCCCCAGGAGCTGCCCCACTCCCGCTCTGTGCCAGAGCCCAGCCCCCAGGAGCTGCCCCGCCCCCAGCTCCCAATGGAGCCAGAGCCCCGCCCCCAGGGGCTGCCCCGCCCCTGGGTCACAATGGAGCCACAGCCCCGAACCCAGGCGCTGCCCCGCCCCCGGGCTGTGCCAGAGCCCCGCCCCCAGAAGCTGCCCCGCCCCCGGCTCCCAATAGAGCCAGGGCCCCGCCCCCAGGAGCTGCCCCGCCCCCGGGCTGGGCCAGAGCCCCGCCCCCAGGAGATGTTCCGCCCCCGGGCTGGGCCAGAGCCCTGCCCCCAGGAGATGCCCCGCCCCCAGGCACTGCCCCGCCCCCGGGCTGTGGCAGAGCCCCGCCCCCAGGAGCTGCCCCGCCCCCGGGCTATGCCAGAGCCCCGCCCCCAGGAGCTGCCCCGCCCCCGGGCTGGGCCAGAGCCCCGCCCCCAGGAGATGTTCCGCCCCCGGGCTGGGCCAGAGCCCTGCCCCCAGGAGATGCCCCGCCCCCAGGGGCTGCCCCGCCCCCGGGCTGTGGCAGAGCCCCGCCCCCAGGAGCTGACCCGCCCCCGGGCTGACCCAGAGCCCTGCCCCCTGGAGCTGCCCCGTCCCCGCTCTGTGCCAGAGCCTCGCCCCCAGGATCTGCCCCGCCCCGGCTCTGGGCCAGAGCCCCGCCCCCAGGATCTGCCCCGCCCCCGGCTCCCAATGGAGCCAGAGCCGCGCCCCCAGGAGCAGCCCCGCCCCTGGCTCACAATGGAGCCAGAGCCCCGCCCCCAGGAGCTGCCCCACTCCCGGCCTGTGCCAGAGCCCCGCCCCCAGGAGCTGCCCCACCCCGGGCTCCCAATGGAGCCAGAGCCCCCCCCCCAGAAGCTGCCCCGCCCCCGGCTCCCAATAGAGCCAAAGCCCCGCCCCCAGGAGTTGCCCCGCCCCCGGGCTGTGCCAGAGCCCCTCCCCCAGGAGCTGCCCCGCCCCCGGACTGTGCCATAGCCCAGCCCCCAGGAGATGCGCCGTCCCCGGTCTGTGTGAGAGCCCCGCCCCTAGGCGCTGCCCCCCGGGCTGTGACGGGGCCCCGCCCCCAGGAACTGCCCCGCCCCCGGGCTTTTGCCAGAGCCCCGCCCCCAGGAGCTGCCCCGTCCCCGCTCTGTGCCAGAGCCCCGCCCCCAAGAGCTGCCCCGCCCCCGGGCTGCGCTAGAGCCCCGCCCCCAGGAGCTGCCCCGCCCCCGGCTCCCAATGGAGCCAGAGCCCCGCTCCCAGGCGCTGCCCCGCCCCCGGGCTGTGCCAGAGCCCCGCCCCCAGGCGCTGCCCGGTCCCCGGCTCCCAATGAAGCCAGAGCCCCGCCCCCAGGAGCTGCCCCGCCCCCGGCTCCCAATGGAGCCAGAGCCGCGCCCCCAGGAGCAGCCCCGCCCCTGGCTCACAATGGAGCCAGAGCCCCGCCCCCAGGAGCTGCCCCACTCCCGGCCTGTGCCAGAGCCCCGCCCCCAGGAGCTGCCCCACCCCCGGCTCCCAATGGAGCCAGAGCCCCGCCCCCAGAAGCTGCCCCGCCCCCGGCTCCCAATAGAGCCAAAGCCCCGCCCCCAGGAGTTGCCCCGCCCCCGGGCTGTGCCAGAGCCCCGCCCCCAGGAGCTGCCCCGCCCCCGGGCTATGCCAGAGCCCCCCCCGGAGGTGCTGCCCCGTCCCCGCTCTGTGCCAGAGCACTGCCCCCAGGAGCTGCCCCACCCCCGGCTCCCAATGGAGCCAGAGCCCCGCCCCCAGGGGCTGCCCCGCCCCCGGGCTGTGGCAGACCCCGCCCCCAGGAGCTGACCCGCCCCCGGGCTGACCCAGAGCCCCGCCCCCTGGAGCTGCCCCGCCCCGGCTCTGGGCCAGAGCCCCGCCCCCAGGATCTACCCCGCCCCCGGCTCCCAATGGAGCCAGAGCCGCGCCCCCAGGAGCAGCCCCGCCCCTGGCTCACAATGGAGCCAGAGCCCCGCCCCCAGGAGCTGCCCCACTCCCGGCCTGTGCCAGAGCCCCGCCCCCAGGAGCTGCCCCACCCCCGGCTCCCAATGGAGCCAGAGTCCCGCCCCCAGAAACAGCCCCGCCCCCGGCTCCCAATAGAGCCAAAGCCCCGCCCCCAGGAGTTGCCCCGCCCCCGGGCTGTGCCAGAGCCCCGCCCCCAGGAGCTACCCCGCCCCCGGGCTATGCCAGAGCCCCCCCGGAGGTGCTGCCCCGTCCCCGCTCTGTGCCAGAGCCCTGCCCCCAGGAGCTGCCCCACCCCCGGCTCCCAATGGAGCCAGAGCCCCGCCCCCAGAAGCTGCCCCGCCCCCGGCTCCCAATAGAGCCAAAGCCCCGCCCCCAGGAGTTGCCCCACCCCCGGGCTGCGCCAGAGCCCCGCCCCCAGGAGCTGCCCCGCCCCCGGGCTATGCCAGAGCCCCGCCCCCAGGAGATGTTCCGCCCCCGGGCTGGGCCAGAGCCCCGCAACCAGGAGATGCCCCGCCCCCGACTCCCAATGGAGCCAGAGCCCCGCCCCGAGGCGCTGCCCCGCCCCCGGGCTGTGCCAGAGCCCCGCCCCCAGGAGTTGCCCCGCCCCCGGGCTGTGCCAGAGCCCCGCCCCCAGGAGCTGCCCCGCCCCCGGGCTATGCCAGAGCCCCCCCCGGAGGTGCTGCCCCGTCCCCGCTCTCTGCCAGAGCCCCGCCCCCAGGAGATGTTCCGCCCCCGGGCTGGGCCAGAGCCCCGCAACCAGGAGATGCCCCGCCCCCGGGCTGTGCCAGAGCCCCGCCCCATGCGGTGCCCCTCCCCCGGCTCACAATGGAGCCTGAGCCCCGCCCCCAGGAGCTGCCCCGCTCCCGGCCTGTGCCAGAGCCCCGCCCCCAGGAGCTACCCCGTCCCCGCTCTGTGCCACAGCCCTGCCCCCAAGAGCTGCCCCGCCCCCGGCTCCCAATGGAGCCATAGCCCAGCCCCCAGGAGCTGCCCCGCCCCCGTGCTGTGCCAGAGCCCCGCCCCTAGGCGCTGCCCCGCCCCGGGCTGTGACAGGGCCCCGCCCCCAGGAGCTGCCCCGCCCTTGGGCTGTGCCAGAGCCCCGCCCCCAGGCGCTGCCCCGCCCCCAGCTCACAATGGAGCCAGAGCCCCGCCCCCAGGAGCTGCCCCGCCCCCGGGCTATGCCAGACCCCGCCCCCAGGCGCTGCCCCTCCCCCGGCTCACAATGGAGCCAGAGCCCCGCCCCCAGGAGCGGCCCCGCCCCCAGGCTGGGCCAGAGCCCAGCCCCCAGGAGCTGCCCCGTCCCCGCTTTCTGCCAGAGCCCCGCCCCCAGGAGCTGCCCCGCTCTCGGGCTGTGCCAGACCCCGCCCACAGGCGCTGCCCCTCCCCCGGCTCACAATGGAGCCAGAAACCTGCCCCCAGGAGCTGCCCCGCCCGTGGCTCACAATGGAGCCATAGCCCAGCCCCCAGGAGCTGCCCCGCCCCCGTGCTGTGCCAGAGCCCCGCCCCTAGGCGCTGCCCCGCCCCGGGCTGTGACAGGGCCCCGCCCCCCAGCAGCTGCCCCGTCCCCACTTTGTGCCAGAGCCCCGCCCCCGGGCTATGCCAGAGCCCCATCCCCAGGAGCTGCCACGTCCCCGCTCTGTGCCAGAGCCCCGCCCCCAGGAGCTGCCCCGCCCCCGGGCTGTGCCAGAGCCCCGCCCCATGCGGTGCCCCTCCCCCGGCTCACAATGGAGCCTGAGCCCCGCCCCCAGGAGCTGCCCCGCTCCCGGCCTGTGCCAGAGCCCCGCCCCCAGGAGCTACCCCGTCCCCGCTCTGTGCCACAGCCCTGCCCCCAAGAGCTGCCCCGCCCCCGGCTCCCAATGGAGCCATAGCCCAGCCCCCAGGAGCTGCCCCGCCCCCGTGCTGTGCCAGAGCCCCGCCCCTAGGCGCTGCCCCGCCCCGGGCTGTGACAGGGCCCCGCCCCCAGGAGCTGCCCCGCCCTTGGGCTGTGCCAGAGCCCCGCCCCCAGGCGCTGCCCCGCCCCCAGCTCACAATGGAGCCAGAGCCCCGCCCCCAGGAGCTGCCCCGCCCCCGGGCTATGCCAGACCCCGCCCCCAGGCGCTGCCCCTCCCCCGGCTCACAATGGAGCCAGAGCCCCGCCCCCAGGAGCGGCCCCGCCCCCAGGCTGTGCCAGAGCCCCGCCCCCAGGAGCTGCCCCGTCCCCGCTTTCTGCCAGAGCCCCGCCCCCAGGAGCTGCCCCGCTCTCGGGCTGTGCCAGACCCCGCCCACAGGCGCTGCCCCTCCCCCGGCTCACAATGGAGCCAGAAACCTGCCCCCAGGAGCTGCCCCGCCCGTGGCTCACAATGGAGCCAGAGCACCGCCCCCAGAAGATGCCCCGCCCCCGGCTCAAAATGGGGCTAGAGCCCCGGCCCCAGACGCTGCCCCACCCCCGGGCTGTGCCAGAGCCCCGCCCCCAGGCGCTGCCCCGCCTCCGGCTCACAATGGAGCCAGAGCGCCGCCCCCAGGAGCTGCCCCGCCCCCGTGCTGTGCCAGAGCCCCGCCCCCAGGAGCTGCCCCGCCCCCGGCCTGTGACGGGGCCCCGCCCCCAGGAGCTGCCCCGCCCCCGGGCTGTGCCAGAGCCCCGCCCCCAGGCGCTTCCCCGCCCCCGGGTCACAATGGAGCCAGAGCCCCGCCCCCAGGAGCGGCCCCGCCCCCAGGCTGGGCCAGAGCCCAGCCCCCAGGAGCTGCCCCGCCCCCGGGCTGTGTCAGAGCCCCTCCCCCAGGAGCTGCCCCTCCCCCGGGCTGGGCCAGAGATCCGCCCCCAGGAGCTGCCCCTCCCCCGGGCTGGGCCAGAGACCCGCCCCCAGGAGCTGCCCAGCCCCTGGCTCACAATGGAGCCAGAAACCTGCCCCCAGGAGCTGCCCCGCCCGTGGCTCACAATGGAGCCAGAGCACCGCCCCCAGGAGATGCCCCGCCCCCGGCTCAAAATGGGGCTAGAGCCCCGCCCCCAGACGCTGCCCCGTCACTGCTCTGTGCCAGAGCCCCGCCCCCAGGAGCTGCCCCGCCCCCCGCTCGCAATGGAGCCACAGCCCCGCCCCCAGGATCTGCCCCGCCCCCGGGCTGACCCAGAGCCCCGCCCCCAGGAGCTGCGCCGCCCCCGGATCACAATGGAGCCAGAGCCCCGCCCCCAGGAGATGCCCCGCCCCTGGCTCACAATGGAGCCAGAGCACCGCCCCCAGGAGATGCCCTGCCCCCGGGCTGTGCCGGGGCCCCGACCCCAGGAGCTGCCCCGCCCCCGGCTCACAATGGAGCCAGAGCACAGCCCCCAGGAGATGCTCCCGGTCTGTGCCAGAGCACAGCCCCCAGGAGATGCTCCCGGTCTGTGCCAGAGCCCCGCCCCTAGGCGCTGCCCCGCCCCCGGGCTGTGACGGGGCCCCGCCCCCAGGAGCTGCCCCGCCCCCGGGCTGTGCCAGAGCCCCGCCCCCAGGCGCTGCCCCGCCCCTGGCTGACAATGGAGCCAGAGCCCTGCCCCCAAGAGCTGACCCGCCCCTGGCTCACAATGGAGCCAGAGCCCCGCCCCGAGGAGCTGCCCCGCCCCCAGGAGCTGCCCCGCACCAGGGCTGGGCCAGAGCCCCACCCCCAGGAGCTTCCACGCCCCCAGGAGCTGCCCGCCACCAGGCTATGCCAGAGCCCCACCCCCAGGAGCTGCCACGTCCCCAGGAGCTGCCCGGTCCCCGCTTTGTGCCAGAGTCCCGCCCCCAGGAGCTGCCCCGCCCCCGGGCTATGCCAGAGCCCCGCCCCCGGGAGCTGCCCCGTCCCCGCCTTGTGCCAGAGTCCCGCCCCCAGGAGCTGCCCCGCCCCCGGGCTATGCCAGAGCCCCACCTCCAGGAGCTGCCACGTCCCCACTCTGTGCCAGAGCCCCGCCCCCAGGAGCTGCCCCGCCCCCGGGCTGTGCCAGAGCCCCGCCCCAATGCGGTGCCCTGCCCCCGGCTCACAATGGAGCCTGAGCCCCGCCCCCAGGAGCTGCCCCGCTCCCGGCCTGTGCCAGAGCCCCGCCCCCAGGAGCTACCCCGTCCCCGCTCTGTGCCAGAGCGCTGCCCCCAGGAGCTGCCCCGCCCCCGGCTCCCAATGGAGCCAGAGCCCCGCCCCCAGGAACTGCCCCGCCCCCGGGCTGTGCCAGAGCCCCGCCCCCAGGAGCTGCCCCGCCCCCGGCTCACAATGGAGCCTGAGCCACGCCCGCAGGAGCTGCCCTGCTCCCGGCCTGTGCCAGAGCCACGCCCCCAGGAGCTGCCCCGCCACCTGGAGCGGCCCCGCCCCCGGGCTGTGTCAGAGCCCTGCCCCCAGGAGCTGCCCCGCCCCCGGCTCACAATGGAGCCTGAGCCACGCCCCCAGGAGCTGCCCTGCTCCCGGTCTGTGCCAGAGCCACGCCCCCAGGAGCTGCCCCGCCACCAGGAGCTGCCCCGCCCCCGGGCTGTGCCAGAGCCCCGCCCCTAGGTGCTGCCCCGCCCCCGGGCTGTGACGGGGCCCCGCCCCCAGGAGCTGCCCCGCCGCCGGGCTGTGCCAGAGCCCCGCCCCCAGGCGCTGCCCCGCCCCCGGCTCACAATGGAGCCAGAGCCCCGCCCCCAGGAGGGGCCCCGCCCCTGGCTCACAATGGAGCCAGAGCCACGCCCCCAGGAGCTGCCCTGCTCCCGGTCTGTGCCAGAGCCACGCCCCCAGGAGCTGCCCCGCCACCAGGAGCTGCCCCGCCCCCGGGCTGTGCCAGAGCCCCGCCCCTAGGCGCTGCCCCGCCCCCGGGCTGTGACGGGGCCCCGCCCCCAGGAGCTGCCCCGCCCCCGGGCTGTGCCAGAGCCCCGCCCCCAGGCGCTGCCCCGCCCCCGGCTCACAATGGAGCCAGAGCCCCGCCCCCAGGAGGGGCCCGGCCCCTGGCTCACAATGGAGCCAGAGCCCCGCCCCCAGGAGCTGACCCGCCCCTGGCTCCCAATGGAGCCAGAGCACCGCCCCCAGGAGCTGCCCCGCCCCCGGGCTGTGCCAGAGCCCTGCCCCCAGGAGCTGCCCCGCCCCCAGGAGCTGCCCCACACACGGGCTGGGCCAGAGCCCCGCCCCCAGGAGATGCCACGCCCCCAGGAGCTGCCCGCCCCCGGGCTATGCCAGAGCCCCGCCCCCAGGAGCAGCCCCACCCCTGGCTCCCAATGGAGCCAGAGCCCCGCCCCCAGGAGTTACCCCGCCCCCGGGCTGTGCCAGAGCCCCGCCCCCAGGAGCTGCCCCGCCCCCGGGCTATGCCAGAGCCCCCCCCGCAGGTGCTGCCCCGTCCCCGCTCTGTGCCAGAGCCCCGCCCCCAGGAGATGTTCCGCCCCCGGGCCGGGCCAGATCCCCGCCCCCAGGAGATGCCCCGCCCCCGGCTCCCAATGGAGCCAGAGCCCCGCCCCCAGGCGCTGCCCCGCCCCCGGGCTGAGCCAGTGCCCCGCCCCGAGGAGCTGCCCCGCCCCTGGCTCACAATGGAGTCAGAGCACCACCCCCAGGAGATGCACCGCCCCCAGGTTGTGCCAGAGCCCCGCCCCCAGGAGCTGCCCCGTCCCCGCTCTGTGCCAGAGCCCCGCCCCCAGGATCTGCCCCGCCCCTAGCTCACAATGGGGCCAGAGCCCCGCCCCCAGGGGCTGCCCCGCCCCCGGGCTGTGCCATAGTCCCGCCCCCAGGAGTTGCCCCGCCCCCGGCTTTTCCCAGAGCGCCGCCCCCAGGAGCTGCCCCATCCCCGCTCTGTGCCAGAGCCCCGCCCCCGGCTCACAATGGGGCCACAGCCCCGCCCCCAGGAGCTGCCCCGCCCCCAGCTCCGAATGGAGCCAAAGCCCCGCCCCCAGGAGCAGCCCCGCCCACGGCTCACAACGGAGCCAGAGCACCGCCCCCAGGAGATGCCCCGCCCCGGGGCTGACCCAGAGCCCCGCCCCCAGGAGCTGCCCCGCCCCCGGCTCACAATGGAGGCAGAAACCCGCCCCCAGGAGCTGCCCCGCCCCTGGCTCACAATGGAGCCAGAAACCCGCCCCCAGGAGCTGCCCCGAGCCTGGCTCACAATGGAGCCAGAGCACCGCCCCCAGGAGATGCCCCGCCCCCGGCTCAAAATGGGGCTAGAGCCCCGCCCCCAGACGCTGCCCCGCCCCCGGGTTGGTCCAGAGCCCCGCCTCCAGGAGCTGCCCCGATCTCGGGCTGTGGCAGAGCCCCGCCCCCAGGAGCTGCCCCGCTCCCGCTCTGTGCCAGAGCCCCGCCCCCAGGAGCTGCCCCGCCCCCGGCTCCCAATGGAGCCAGAGTCCCGCCCCCAGGAGCTGCCCCGTCCCCGCTCTGTGCCAGAGCCCCGCCCCCAGGAGCTGCCCCGCCCCCGGCTCGCAATGGGGCCACAGTCCCGAACCCAGGCGCTGCCCCGCCCCCGAGCTGTGCCAGAGCCCCGCCTCCAGGCGCTGCCCCGCCCGCGGCTCCCAATGGAGCCAGAGCCCCGCCCCCAGGGGCTGCCCCGACCCCGGGCTGTGCCATAGCCCCGCCCCCAGGAGTTGCCCCGCCCCCGGGCTGTGCCAGAGCCCCGCCCCCAAGAGCTGGCCCGTCCCCGCTCTGTGCCAGAGCCCCGCCCCCAGGATCTGCCCCGCCCCCGGCTCCCAATGGAGCCAGAGCCGCGCCCCCAGGAGCAGCCCCGCCCCTGGCTCACAATGGAGCCAGAGCCCCGCCCCCAGGGGCTGCCCCGCCCCCGGGCTGTGCCAGAGCCCCGCCCCCAGGAGCTGACCCGCCCCCGGGCTGACCCAGAGCCCTGCCCCCAGGAGCTGCCACGCCCCCAGCTCACAATGGAGCCAGAGCCCCGCCCCCAGGAGCTCCCCACCCCTGGCTCACAATGGAGACAGAGCCCCGCCCCCAGGAGGCGCCCCGCCCCCAGGAGGCGCCCTGCCCCCGGCTCCCAATAGAGCCAGAGCCCCGCCCCCAGGAGTTGCCCCGCCCCCGGGCTGTGCCAGAGCCCCGCCCCCAGGAGCTGCCCCGCCCCCGGCTCCCAATGGAGCCAGAGTCCCGCTCCCAGGCGCTGCCCCGCCCCCAGGCGCTGCCCCGTCCCCGCTCTGTGCCAGAGCCCCGCCCCCGGCTCCCAATGAAGCCAGAGCTCCGCCCCCAGGAGCTGCCCCGCCCCCGGCTCCAAATGGAGCCAAAGCCCCGCCCCCAGGAGCAGCCCCGCCCCCGGCTCACAATGGAGCCAGAGCACCGGCCCCAGGAGATGCCCCGACCCCGGGCTATGCCAGAGCCCCGCCCCCAGGAGCTGCCCCGCCCCCGGGCTGGGCCAGAGCCCCGCCCCCAGGTGCTGCCCCAGGCCCGGGCTGTGCCAGAGCCCCGCCCCCATGCGGTGCCCCGCCCCCGGCTCACAATGGAGCCTGAGCCCCGCCCCCAGGAGCTACCCCACTCCCGGCCTGTGCCAGAGCCCCGCCCCCAGGACCTACCCCGTCCCCGCTCTGTGCCAGAGCCCTGCCCCCAGGAGCTGCCCCACCCCCGGCTCCCAATGGAGCCAGAGCCCCGCCCCCAGAAGCTGCCCCGCCCCCGGCTCCCAATAGAGCCAGGGCCCCGCCCCCAGGAGTTGCCCCGCCCCCGGGCTGTGCCAGAGCCCCGCCCCCAGGAGCTGCCCCGCCCCCGGGCTATGCCAGAGCCCCGCCCCCAGGAGCTGCCCCGCCCCTGGCTCACAATGGAGTCAGAGCACCGCCCCCAGGAGATGCCCCGCCCCCGGGCTGTGCCAGAGCCCCGCCCCCAGGAGCTGACCCGCCCCCGCTCTGTGCCAGAGCCCCGCCCCCACGATCTGCCCCGCCCCCGGCTCCCAATGGAGCCAGAGCCGCGCCCCCAGCAGCAGCCCCGCCCCTGGCTCACAATGGAGCCAGAGCCCCGCCCCCAGGAGCGGCCCCACCCCTGGCTCACAATGGAGCCTGAGCCCCGCCCCCAGGAGCTGCCCCGTCCCCGCTCTTTGCCAGAGCCCTGCCCCCAGGAGCTGCCCCGCCCCCGGCTCCCAATGGAGCCAGAGCCCCGCCCCCAGGAGCTGCCCCGCCCCCGGACTGTGCCATAGCCCCGCCCCCAGGAGCTGCCCCGCCCCCGGGCTGTGCCAGAGCCCCGCCCCTAGGCGCTGCCCCGCCCCCGGGCTGTGACAGGGCCCCGCCCCCAGGAGCTGCCCCGCCCCCTGGCTGTGCCAGAGCCCCGCCCCCAGGCGCTGCCCCGCCCCCGGCTCACAATGGAGCCAGAGCCCCGCCCCCAGGAGCAGCCCCACCCCTGGCTCCCAATGGAGCCAGAGCCCCGCCCCCAGGAGCTGCCCCGCCCCCGGACTGTGCCATAGCCCCGCCCCCAGGAGCTGCCCCGCCCCCGGGCTGTGCCAGAGCCCCGCCCCTAGGCGCTGCCCCGCCCCCGGGCTGTGACAGGGCCCCGCCCCCAGGAGCTGCCCCGCCCCCTGGCTCTGCCAGAGCCCCGCCCCCAGGCGCTGCCCCGCCCCCGGCTCACAATGGAGCCAGAGCCCCGCCCCCAGGAGCAGCCCCACCCCTGGCTCCCAATGGAGCCAGAGCCCCGCCCCCAGGAGTTACCCCGCCCCCGGGCTGTGCCAGAGCCCCGCCCCCAGGAGCTGCCCCGCCCCCGGGCTATGCCAGAGCCCCCCCCGCAGGTGCTGCCCCGTCCCCGCTCTGTGCCAGAGCCCCGCCCCCAGGAGATGTTCCGCCCCCGGGCCGGGCCAGATCCCCGCCCCCAGGAGATGCCCCGCCCCCGGCTCCCAATGGAGCCAGAGCCCCGCCCCCAGGCGCTGCCCCGCCCCCGGGCTGAGCCAGTGCCCCGCCCCGAGGAGCTGCCCCGCCCCTGGCTCACAATGGAGTCAGAGCACCACCCCCAGGAGATGCACCGCCCCCAGGTTGTGCCAGAGCCCCGCCCCCAGGAGCTGCCCCGTCCCCGCTCTATGCCAGAGCCCCGCCCCCAGGATCTGCCCCGCCCCTAGCTCACAATGGAGCCAGAGCCCCGCCCCCAGGGGCTGCCCCGCCCCCGGGCTGTGCCATAGTCCCGCCCCCAGGAGTTGCCCCGCCCCCGGCTTTTCCCAGAGCGCCGCCCCCAGGAGCTGCCCCATCCCCGCTCTGTGCCAGAGCCCCGCCCCCGGCTCACAATGGGGCCACAGCCCCGCCCCCAGGAGCTGCCCCGCCCCCAGCTCCGAATGGAGCCAAAGCCCCGCCCCCAGGAGCAGCCCCGCCCACGGCTCACAACGGAGCCAGAGCACCGCCCCCAGGAGATGCCCCGCCCCGGGGCTGACCCAGAGCCCCGCCCCCAGGAGCTGCCCCGCCCCCGGCTCACAATGGAGGCAGAAACCCGCCCCCAGGAGCTGCCCCGCCCCTGGCTCACAATGGAGCCAGAAACCCGCCCCCAGGAGCTGCCCCGAGCCTGGCTCACAATGGAGCCAGAGCACCGCCCCCAGGAGATGCCCGGCCCCCGGCTCAAAATGGGGCTAGAGCCCCGCCCCCAGACGCTGCCCCGCCCCCGGGTTGGTCCAGAGCCCCGCCTCCAGGAGCTGCCCCGATCTCGGGCTGTGGCAGAGCCCCGCCCCCAGGAGCTGCCCCGCTCCCGCTCTGTGCCAGAGCCCCGCCCCCAGGAGCTGCCCCGCCCCCGGCTCCCAATGGAGCCAGAGTCCCGCCCCCAGGAGCTGCCCCGTCCCCGCTCTGTGCCAGAGCCCCGCCCCCAGGAGCTGCCCCGCCCCCGGCTCGCAATGGGGCCACAGTCCCGAACCCAGGCGCTGCCCCGCCCCCGAGCTGTGCCAGAGCCCCGCCTCCAGGCGCTGCCCCGCCCGCGGCTCCCAATGGAGCCAGAGCCCCGCCCCCAGGGGCTGCCCCGACCCCGGGCTGTGCCATAGCCCCGCCCCCAGGAGTTGCCCCGCCCCCGGGCTGTGCCGTAGCCCAGCCCCCAGGAGCTGCCCCGCCCCCGGGCTGTGCCGTAGCCCAGCCCCCAGGAGCTGCCCCGCCCCCGGGCTGGGCCAGAGCCCCGCCCCCAGGAGCTGCCCCGCCCCCGGACTGTGCCATAGCCCAGCCCCCAGGAGATGCGCCGCCCCCGGTCTGTGTCAGAGCCCCGTCCCTAGGCGCTGCCCCCCCGCGCTGTGACGGGGCCCCGCCCCCAGGAACTGCCCCGCCCCCGGGCTTTTGCCAGAGCCCCGCCCCCAGGAGCTGCCCCGCTCCCGCTCTGTGCCAGAGCCCCGCCCCCAGGAGCTGCCCCGCTCCCGCTCTGTGCCAGAGCCCCGCCCCCAGGAGCTGCCCCGCCCCCGGCTCCCAATGGAGCCAGAGTCCCGCCCCCAGGAGCTGCCCCGTCCCCGCTCTGTGCCAGAGCCCCGCCCCCAGGAGCTGCCCCGCCCCCGGCTCCCAATGGAGCCAGAGCCCCGCCCCCAGGAGCTGCCCCGTCCCCGGACTGTGCCATAGCCCCGCCCCCAGGAGCTGCCCCGCCCCCGGGCTGTGCCAGAGCCCCGCCCCTAGGCGCTGCACCGCCCCCGGGCTGTGACAGGGCCCCGCCCCCAGGAGCTGCCCCGCCCCCGGGCTGTGCCAGGGCCCCGCCCCCAGGCGCTGCCCCGCCCCCGGCTCACAATGGAGCCAGAGCCCCGCCCCCAGGAGCGGCCCCACCCCTGGCTCACAATGGAGCCAGAGCCCCGCCCCCAGGAGAGGCCCCACCCCTGGCTCACAATGGAGCCAGAGCCCCGCCCCCAGGAGCTGCCCCGCCCCTGGCTCACAATGGAGCCAGAAACCCGCCCCCAGGAGCTGCCCCGAGCCTGGCTCACAATGGAGCCAGAGCACCGCCCCCAGGAGATGCCCCGCCCCCGGCTCAAAATGGGGCTAGAGCCCCACCCCCAGACGCTGCCCCGCCCCCGGGTTGGTCCAGAGCCCCGCCTCCAGGAGCTGCCCCGATCTCGGGCTGTGGCAGAGCCCCGCCCCCAGGAGCTGCCCCGCTCCCGCTCTGTGCCAGAGCCCCGCCCCCAGGAGCTGCCCCGCCCCCGGCTCCCAATGGAGCCAGAGTCCCGCCCCCAGGAGCTGCCCCGTCCCCGCTCTGTGCCAGAGCCCCGCCCCCAGGAGCTGCCCCGCCCCCGGCTCGCAATGGGGCCACAGTCCCGAACCCAGGCGCTGCCCCGCCCCCGAGCTGTGCCAGAGCCCCGCCTCCAGGCGCTGCCCCGCCCCCGGCTCACAATGGAGCCTGAGCCCCACCCCCAGAAGCTGCCCCGCTCCCGGCCTGTGCCAAAGCCCCGCCCCCAGGAGCAGCCCCGCCCACGGCTCACAACGGAGCCAGAGCACCGCCCCCAGGAGATGCCCCGCCCCGGGGCTGACCCAGAGCCCCGCCCCCAGGAGCTGCCCCGCCCCCGGCTCACAATGGAGGCAGAAACCCGCCCCCAGGAGCTGCCCCGCCCCTGGCTCACAATGGAGCCAGAAACCCGCCCCCAGGAGCTGCCCCGAGCCTGGCTCACAATGGAGCCAGAGCACCGCCCCCAGGAGATGCCCGGCCCCCGGCTCAAAATGGGGCTAGAGCCCCGCCCCCAGACGCTGCCCCGCCCCCGGGTTGGTCCAGAGCCCCGCCTCCAGGAGCTGCCCCGATCTCGGGCTGTGGCAGAGCCCCGCCCCCAGGAGCTGCCCCGCTCCCGCTCTGTGCCAGAGCCCCGCCCCCAGGAGCTGCCCCGCCCCCGGCTCCCAATGGAGCCAGAGTCCCGCCCCCAGGAGCTGCCCCGTCCCCGCTCTGTGCCAGAGCCCCGCCCCCAGGAGCTGCCCCGCCCCCGGCTCGCAATGGGGCCACAGTCCCGAACCCAGGCGCTGCCCCGCCCCCGAGCTGTGCCAGAGCCCCGCCTCCAGGCGCTGCCCCGCCCGCGGCTCCCAATGGAGCCAGAGCCCCGCCCCCAGGGGCTGCCCCGACCCCGGGCTGTGCCATAGCCCCGCCCCCAGGAGTTGCCCCGCCCCCGGGCTGTGCCGTAGCCCAGCCCCCAGGAGCTGCCCCGCCCCCGGGCTGTGCCGTAGCCCAGCCCCCAGGAGCTGCCCCGCCCCCGGGCTGGGCCAGAGCCCCGCCCCCAGGAGCTGCCCCGCCCCCGGACTGTGCCATAGCCCAGCCCCCAGGAGATGCGCCGCCCCCGGTCTGTGTCAGAGCCCCGTCCCTAGGCGCTGCCCCCCCGCGCTGTGACGGGGCCCCGCCCCCAGGAACTGCCCCGCCCCCGGGCTTTTGCCAGAGCCCCGCCCCCAGGAGCTGCCCCGCTCCCGCTCTGTGCCAGAGCCCCGCCCCCAGGAGCTGCCCCGCTCCCGCTCTGTGCCAGAGCCCCGCCCCCAGGAGCTGCCCCGCCCCCGGCTCCCAATGGAGCCAGAGTCCCGCCCCCAGGAGCTGCCCCGTCCCCGCTCTGTGCCAGAGCCCCGCCCCCAGGAGCTGCCCCGCCCCCGGCTCCCAATGGAGCCAGAGCCCCGCCCCCAGGAGCTGCCCCGTCCCCGGACTGTGCCATAGCCCCGCCCCCAGGAGCTGCCCCGCCCCCGGGCTGTGCCAGAGCCCCGCCCCTAGGCGCTGCACCGCCCCCGGGCTGTGACAGGGCCCCGCCCCCAGGAGCTGCCCCGCCCCCGGGCTGTGCCAGGGCCCCGCCCCCAGGCGCTGCCCCGCCCCCGGCTCACAATGGAGCCAGAGCCCCGCCCCCAGGAGCGGCCCCACCCCTGGCTCACAATGGAGCCAGAGCCCCGCCCCCAGGAGAGGCCCCACCCCTGGCTCACAATGGAGCCAGAGCCCCGCCCCCAGGAGCTGCCCCGCCCCTGGCTCACAATGGAGCCAGAAACCCGCCCCCAGGAGCTGCCCCGAGCCTGGCTCACAATGGAGCCAGAGCACCGCCCCCAGGAGATGCCCCGCCCCCGGCTCAAAATGGGGCTAGAGCCCCACCCCCAGACGCTGCCCCGCCCCCGGGTTGGTCCAGAGCCCCGCCTCCAGGAGCTGCCCCGATCTCGGGCTGTGGCAGAGCCCCGCCCCCAGGAGCTGCCCCGCTCCCGCTCTGTGCCAGAGCCCCGCCCCCAGGAGCTGCCCCGCCCCCGGCTCCCAATGGAGCCAGAGTCCCGCCCCCAGGAGCTGCCCCGTCCCCGCTCTGTGCCAGAGCCCCGCCCCCAGGAGCTGCCCCGCCCCCGGCTCGCAATGGGGCCACAGTCCCGAACCCAGGCGCTGCCCCGCCCCCGAGCTGTGCCAGAGCCCCGCCTCCAGGCGCTGCCCCGCCCCCGGCTCACAATGGAGCCTGAGCCCCACCCCCAGAAGCTGCCCCGCTCCCGGCCTGTGCCAGAGCCCCGCCCCCAGGAGCTGCCCCGTCCCCGCTCTGTGCCAGAGCCCTGCCCCCAGCAGCTGCCCCGCCCCCGGCTCCCAATGGAGCCAGAGCCCCGCCCCCAGAGGCTGCCCCGCCCCCGGGCTGTGCCATAGCCCCGCCCCCAGGAGTTGCCCCGCCCCCGGGCTCTGCAATAGCCCCGCCCCCAGGAGCTGCCCCGCCCCCGGGCTGTGCCGTAGCCCCGACCCCAGGAGCTGCCCCGCCCCCGGGCTGGGCCAGAGCCCCTCCCCCAGGAGCTGCCCCGCCCCCGGACTGTGCCATAGCCCAGCCCCCAGGAGATGCGCCGTCCCCGGTCTGTGTCAGAGCCCCGCCCCTAGGCGCTGCCCCCCGGGCTGTGACGGGGCCCCGCCCCCAGGAACTGCCCCGCCCCCGGGCTTTTGCCAGAGCCCCGCCCCCAGGAGCTGCCCCGTCCCCGCTCTGTGCCAGAGCCCCGCCCCCAAGAGCTGCCCCGCCCCCGGGCTGCGCTAGAGCCCCGCCCCCAGGAGCTGCCCCGCCCCCGGCTCCCAATGGAGCCAGAGCCCCGCTCCCAGGCGCTGCCCCGCCCCCGGGCTGTGCCAGAGCCCCGCCCCCAGGCGCTGCCCGGTCCCCGGCTCCCAATGAAGCCAGAGCCCCGCCCCCAGGAGCTGCCCCGCCCCCGGCTCCCAATGGAGCCAGAGCCGCGCCCCCAGGAGCAGCCCCGCCCCTGGCTCACAATGGAGCCAGAGCCCCGCCCCCAGGAGCTGCCCCACTCCCGGCCTGTGCCAGAGCCCCGCCCCCAGGAGCTGCCCCACCCCCGGCTCCCAATGGAGCCAGAGCCCCGCCCCCAGAAACAGCCCCGCCCCCGGCTCCCAATAGAGCCAAAGCCCCGCCCCCAGGAGTTGCCCCGCCCCCGGGCTGTGCCAGAGCCCCGCCCCCAGGAGCTACCCCGCCCCCGGGCTATGCCAGAGCCCCCCCCGGAGGTGCTGCCCCGTCCCCGCTCTGTGCCAGAGCCCTGCCCCCAGGAGCTGCCCCACCCCCGGCTCCCAATGGAGCCAGAGCCCCGCCCCCAGAAGCTGCCCCGCCCCCGGCTCCCAAAAGAGCCAAAGCCCCGCCCCCAGGAGTTGCCCCACCCCCGGGCTGCGCCAGAGCCCCGCCCCCAGGAGCTGCCCCGCCCCCGGGCTATGCCAGAGCCCCCCCCGGAGGTGCTGCCCCGTCCCCGCTCTCTGCCAGAGCCCCGCCCCCAGGAGATGTTCCGCCCCCGGGCTGGGCCAGAGCCCCGCAACCAGGAGATGCCCCGCCCCCGACTCCCAATGGAGCCAGAGCCCCGCCCCGAGGCGCTGCCCCGCCCCCGGGCTGTGCCATAGCCCCGCCCCCAGGAGTTGCCCCGCCCCCGGGCTCTGCAATAGCCCCGCCCCCAGGAGCTGCCCCTCCCCCGGGCTGTGCCGTAGCCCCGCCCCCAGGAGCTGCCCCGCCCCCGGGCTGGGCCAGAGCCCCTCCCCCAGGAGCTGCCCCGCCCCCGGACTGTGCCATAGCCCAGCCCCCAGGAGATGCGCCGTCCCCGGTCTGTGTCAGAGCCCCGCCCCTAGGCGCTGCCCCCCCGGGCTGTGACGGGGCCCCGCCCCCAGTAACTGCCCCGCCCCCGGGCTTTTGCCAGAGCCCCGCCCCCAGGAGCTGCCCCGTCCCCGCTCTGTGCCAGAGCCCCGCCCCCAGGAGCTGCCCCGCCCCCGGCTCCCAATGGAGCCAGAGCCCCGCTCCCAGGCGCTGCCCCGCCCCCGGGCTGTGCCAGAGCCCCGCCCCCAGGCGCTGCCCGGTCCCCGGCTCCCAATGAAGCCAGAGCCCCGCCCCCAGGAGCTGCCCCGCCCCCGGCTCCTAATGGAGCCAAAGCCCCGCCCCCAGGAGCACCCCCGCCCACGGCTCACAATGGAGCCAGAGCACCGCCCCCAGGAGATGCCCCGCCCACGGGCTGACCCAGAGCACCGCCCCCAGGAGCTGCCCCGCCCCCGGCTCACAATGGAGCCAGAAACCCGCCCCCAGGAGCTGCCCCGCCCCTGGCTCACAATGGAGCCAGAGCACCGCCCCCAGGAGATGCCCCGCCCCGGCTCAAAATGGGGCTAGAGCCCCGCCCCCAGACGCTGCCCCGCCCCCGAGTTGGTCCAGAGCCCCGCCCCAAGGAGCTGCCCCGATCTCGGGCTGTGCCAGAGCCCCGCCCCCAGAAGCTGCCCCGCCCCCGGCTCCCAATAGAGCCAGGGCCCCGCCCCCAGGAGCTGCCCCGCCCCCGGGCTGGGCCAGAGCCCCGCCCCCAGGAGATGTTCCGCCCCCGGGCTGGGCCAGAGCCCTGCCCCCAGGAGATGCCCCGCCCCCAGGCACTGCCCCGCCCCCGGGCTGTGGCAGAGCCCCGCCCCCAGGAGCTGCCCCGCCCCCGGGCTATGCCAGAGCCCCGCCCCCAGGAGCTGCCCCGCCCCCGGGCTGGGCCAGAGCCCCGCCCCCAGGAGATGTTCCGCCCCCGGGCTGGGCCAGAGCCCTGCCCCCAGGAGATGCCCCGCCCCCAGGGGCTGCCCCGCCCCCGGGCTGTGGCAGAGCCCCGCCCCCAGGAGCTGACCCGCCCCCGGGCTGACCCAGAGCCCCGCCCCCTGGAGCTGCCCCGTCCCCGCTCTGTGCCAGAGCCTCGCCCCCAGGATCTGCCCCGCCCCGGCTCTGGGCCAGAGCCCCGCCCCCAGGATCTGCCCCGCCCCCGGCTCCCAATGGAGCCAGAGCCGCGCCCCCAGGAGCAGCCCCGCCCCTGGCTCACAATGGAGCCAGAGCCCCGCCCCCAGGAGCTGCCCCACTCCCGGCCTGTGCCAGAGCCCCGCCCCCAGGAGCTGCCCCACCCCGGGCTCCCAATGGAGCCAGAGCCCCGCCCCCAGAAGCTGCCCCGCCCCCGGCTCCCAATAGAGCCAAAGCCCCGCCCCCAGGAGTTGCCCCGCCCCCGGGCTGTGCCAGAGCCCCGCCCCCAGGAGCTGCCCCGCCCCCGGGCTATGCCAGAGCCCCCCCCGGAGGTGCTGCCCCGTCCCCGCTCTGTGCCAGAGCCCTGCCCCCAGGAGCTGCCCCACCCCCGGCTCCCAATGGAGCCAGAGCCCCGCCCCCAGAAGCTGCCCCGCCCCCGGCTCCCAATAGAGCCAAAGCCCCGCCCCCAGGAGTTGCCCCACCCCCGGGCTGTGCCAGAGCCCCGCCCCCAGTGGCTGCCCCGCCCCCGGGCTATGCCAGAGCCCCCCCCGGAGGTGCTGCCCCGTCCCCGCTCTCTGCCAGAGGCCCGCCCCCAGGAGATGTTCCGCCCCCGGGCTGGGCCAGAGCCCCGCAACCAGGAGATGCCCCGCCCCCGACTCCCAATGGAGCCAGAGCCCCGCCCCGAGGCGCTGCCCCGCCCCCGGGCTGTGCCAGAGCCCCGCCCCGAGGAGCTGCCCCGCCCCTGGCTCACAATGGAGTCAGAGCACCGCCCCCAGGAGATGCACCGCCCCCGGGCTGTGCCAGAGCCCCGCCCCCAAGAGCTGCCCCGTCCCCGCTCTGTGCCAGAGCCCCGCCCCCAGGATCTGCCCCGCCCCCGGCTCCCAATGGAGCCAGAGCCGCGCCCCCAGGAGCAGCCCCGCCCCTGGCTCACAATGGAGCCAGAGCCCCGCCCCCAGGGGCTGCCCCGCC
This sequence comes from Chelydra serpentina, assembly GCA_037349315.1. Lineage (NCBI taxonomy): Eukaryota > Metazoa > Chordata > Testudines > Chelydridae > Chelydra > Chelydra serpentina. The sequence goes on from JBAIAC010000268.1 coordinate 25,338, forward strand.
CCCGGGCTGTGCCAGAGCCCCGCCCCCAGGAGCTGACCCGCCCCCGGGCTGACCCAGAGCCCTGCCCCCAGGAGCTGCCACGCCCCCAGCTCACAATGGAGCCAGAGCCCCGCCCCCAGGAGCTCCCCACCCCTGGCTCACAATGGAGACAGAGCCCCGCCCCCAGGAGGCGCCCCGCCCCCAGGAGGCGCCCTGCCCCCGGCTCCCAATAGAGCCAGAGCCCCGCCCCCAGGAGTTGCCCCGCCCCCGGGCTGTGCCAGAGCCCCGCCCCCAGGAGCTGCCCCGCCCCCGGCTCCCAATGGAGCCAGAGTCCCGCTCCCAGGCGCTGCCCCGCCCCCAGGCGCTGCCCCGTCCCCGCTCTGTGCCAGAGCCCCGCCCCCGGCTCCCAATGAAGCCAGAGCTCCGCCCCCAGGAGCTGCCCCGCCCCCGGCTCCAAATGGAGCCAAAGCCCCGCCCCCAGGAGCAGCCCCGCCCCCGGCTCACAATGGAGCCAGAGCACCGGCCCCAGGAGATGCCCCGACCCCGGGCTATGCCAGAGCCCCGCCCCCAGGAGCTGCCCCGCCCCCGGGCTGGGCCAGAGCCCCGCCCCCAGGTGCTGCCCCAGGCCCGGGCTGTGCCAGAGCCCCGCCCCCATGCGGTGCCCCACCCCGGGCTCCCAATGGAGCCAGAGCCCCGCCCCCAGAAGCTGCCCCGCCCCCGGCTCCCAATAGAGCCAAAGCCCCGCCCCCAGGAGTTGCCCCGCCCCCGGGCTGTGCCAGAGCCCCGCCCCCAGGAGCTGCCCCGCCCCCGGGCTATGCCAGAGCCCCCCCCGGAGGTGCTGCCCCGTCCCCGCTCTGTGCCAGAGCCCTGCCCCCAGGAGCTGCCCCACCCCCGGCTCCCAATGGAGCCAGAGCCCCGCCCCCAGAAGCTGCCCCGCCCCCGGCTCCCAATAGAGCCAAAGCCCCGCCCCCAGGAGTTGCCCCACCCCCGGGCTGTGCCAGAGCCCCGCCCCCAGTGGCTGCCCCGCCCCCGGGCTATGCCAGAGCCCCCCCCGGAGGTGCTGCCCCGTCCCCGCTCTCTGCCAGAGCCCCGCCCCCAGGAGATGTTCCGCCCCCGGGCTGGGCCAGAGCCCCGCAACCAGGAGATGCCCCGCCCCCGACTCCCAATGGAGCCAGAGCCCCGCCCCGAGGCGCTGCCCCGCCCCCGGGCTGTGCCAGAGCCCCGCCCCGAGGAGCTGCCCCGCCCCTGGCTCACAATGGAGTCAGAGCACCGCCCCCAGGAGATGCACCGCCCCCGGGCTGTGCCAGAGCCCCGCCCCCAAGAGCTGCCCCGTCCCCGCTCTGTGCCAGAGCCCCGCCCCCAGGATCTGCCCCGCCCCCGGCTCTCAATGGAGCCAGAGCCGCGCCCCCAGGAGCAGCCCCGCCCCTGGCTCACAATGGAGCCAGAGCCCCGCCCCCAGGGGCTGCCCCGCCCCCGGGCTGTGCCAGAGCCCCGCCCCCAGGAGCTGACCCGCCCCCGGGCTGACCCAGAGCCCTGCCCCCAGGAGCTGCCACGCCCCCAGCTCACAATGGAGCCAGAGCCCCGCCCCCAGGAGCTCCCCACCCCTGGCTCCCAATGGAGCCAGAGCCCCGCCCCCAGGGGCTGCCCCGCCCCCGGGCTGTGGCAGAGCCCCGCCCCCAGGAGCTGCCCCGTCCCCGCTCTGTGCCAGAGCCTCGCCCCCAGGATCTGCCCCGCCCCGGCTCTGGGCCAGAGCCCCGCCCCCAGGATCTGCCCCGCCCCCGGCTCCCAATGGAGCCAGAGCCGCGCCCCCAGGAGCAGCCCCGCCCCTGGCTCACAATGGAGCCAGAGCCCCGCCCCCAGGAGCTGCCCCACTCCCGGCCTGTGCCAGAGCCCCCCCCGGAGGTGCTGCCCCGTCCCCGCTCTCTGCCAGAGCCCCGCCCCCAGGAGATGTTCCGCCCCCGGGCTGGGCCAGAGCCCCGCAACCAGGAGATGCCCCGCCCCCGACTCCCAATGGAGCCAGAGCCCCGCCCCGAGGCGCTGCCCCGCCCCCGGGCTGTGCCAGAGCCCCGCCCCCAGGAGCTGCCCCACCCCGGGCTCCCAATGGAGCCAGAGCCCCGCCCCCAGAAGCTGCCCCGCCCCCGGCTCCCAATAGAGCCAAAGCCCCGCCCCCAGGAGTTGCCCCGCCCCCGGGCTGTGCCAGAGCCCCGCCCCCAGGAGCTGCCCCGCCCCCGGGCTATGCCAGAGCCCCCCCCGGAGGTGCTGCCCCGTCCCCGCTCTGTGCCAGAGCCCTGCCCCCAGGAGCTGCCCCACCCCCGGCTCCCAATGGAGCCAGAGCCCCGCCCCCAGAAGCTGCCCCGCCCCCGGCTCCCAATAGAGCCAAAGCCCCGCCCCCAGGAGTTGCCCCACCCCCGGGCTGTGCCAGAGCCCCGCCCCCAGGAGCTGCCCCGCCCCCGGGCTATGCCAGAGCCCCCCCCGGAGGTGCTGCCCCGTCCCCGCTCTCTGCCAGAGCCCCGCCCCCAGGAGATGTTCCGCCCCCGGGCTGGGCCAGAGCCCCGCAACCAGGAGATGCCCCGCCCCCGACTCCCAATGGAGCCAGAGCCCCGCCCCGAGGCGTTGCCCCGCCCCCGGGCTGTGCCAGAGCCCCGCCCCGAGGAGCTGCCCCGCCCCTGGCTCACAATGGAGTCAGAGCACCGCCCCCAGGAGATGCACCGCCCCCGGGCTGTGCCAGAGCACCGCCCCCAGGAGTTGCCCCGCCCCCGGGCTGTGCCAGAGCCCCGCCCCCAAGAGCTGCCCAGTCCCCGCTCTGTGACAGAGCCCCGCCCCCAGGATCTGCCCCGCCCCCGGCTCCCAATAGAGCCAGAGCCGCGCCCCCAGGAGCAGCCCCGCCCCTGGCTCACAATGGAGCCAGAGCCCCGCCCCCAGGGGCTGCCCCGCCCCCGGGCTGTGCCAGAGCCCCGCCCCCAGGAGCTGACCCGCCCCCGGGCTGACCCAGAGCCCTGCCCCCAGGAGCTGCCACGCCCCCAGCTCACAATGGAGCCAGAGCCCCGCCCCCAGGAGCTCCCCACCCCTGGCTCACAATGGAGACAGAGCCCCGCCCCCAGGAGGCGCCCTGCCCCCGGCTCCCAATAGAGCCAGAGCCCCGCCCCCAGGAGTTGCCCCGCCCCCGGGCTGTGCCAGAGCCCCGCCCCCAGGAGCTGCCCCGCCCCCGGCTCCCAATGGAGCCAGAGTCCCGCTCCCAGGCGCTGCCCCGCCCCCAGGCGCTGCCCCGTCCCCGCTCTGTGCCAGAGCCCCGCCCCCGGCTCCCAATGAAGCCAGAGCTCCGCCCCCAGGAGCTGCCCCGCCCCCGGCTCCAAATGGAGCCAGAGCCCCGCCCCCAGGGGCTGCCCCGCCCCCGGGCTGTGGCAGAGCCCCGCCCCCAGGAGCTGCCCCGTCCCCGCTCTGTGCCAGAGCCTCGCCCCCAGGATCTGCCCCGCCCCGGCTCTGGGCCAGAGCCCCGCCCCCAGGATCTGCCCCGCCCCCGGCTCCCAATGGAGCCAGAGCCGCGCCCCCAGGAGCAGCCCCGCCCCTGGCTCACAATGGAGCCAGAGCCCCGCCCCCAGGAGCTGCCCCACTCCCGGCCTGTGCCAGAGCCCCCCCCGGAGGTGCTGCCCCGTCCCCGCTCTCTGCCAGAGCCCCGCCCCCAGGAGATGTTCCGCCCCCGGGCTGTGCCAGAGCCCCGCCCCCAGGAGCTGCCCCACCCCGGGCTCCCAATGGAGCCAGAGCCCCGCCCCCAGAAGCTGCCCCGCCCCCGGCTCCCAATAGAGCCAAAGCCCCGCCCCCAGGAGTTGCCCCGCCCCCGGGCTGTGCCAGAGCCCCGCCCCCAGGAGCTGCCCCGCCCCCGGGCTATGCCAGAGCCCCCCCCGGAGGTGCTGCCCCGTCCCCGCTCTGTGCCAGAGCCCTGCCCCCAGGAGCTGCCCCACCCCCGGCTCCCAATGGAGCCAGAGCCCCGCCCCCAGAAGCTGCCCCGCCCCCGGCTCCCAATAGAGCCAAAGCCCCGCCCCCAGGAGTTGCCCCACCCCCGGGCTGTGCCAGAGCCCCGCCCCCAGGAGCTGCCCCGCCCCCGGGCTATGCCAGAGCCCCCCCCGGAGGTGCTGCCCCGTCCCCGCTCTCTGCCAGAGCCCCGCCCCCAGGAGATGTTCCGCCCCCGGGCTGGGCCAGAGCCCCGCAACCAGGAGATGCCCCGCCCCCGACTCCCAATGGAGCCAGAGCCCCGCCCCGAGGCGTTGCCCCGCCCCCGGGCTGTGCCAGAGCCCCGCCCCGAGGAGCTGCCCCGCCCCTGGCTCACAATGGAGTCAGAGCACCGCCCCCAGGAGATGCACCGCCCCCGGGCTGTGCCAGAGCACCGCCCCCAGGAGTTGCCCCGCCCCCGGGCTGTGCCAGAGCCCCGCCCCCAAGAGCTGCCCAGTCCCCGCTCTGTGACAGAGCCCCGCCCCCAGGATCTGCCCCGCCCCCGGCTCCCAATGGAGCCAGAGCCGCGCCCCCAGGAGCAGCTCCGCCCCTGGCTCACAATGGAGCCAGAGCCCCGCCCCCAGGGGCTGCCCCGCCCCCGGGCTGTGCCAGAGCCCCGCCCCCAGGAGCTGACCCGCCCCCGGGCTGTGCCAGAGCCCCGCCCCCGGCTCCCAATGAAGCCAGAGCTCCGCCCCCAGGAGCTGCCCCGCCCCCGGCTCCAAATGGAGCCAAAGCCCCGCCCCCAGGAGCAGCCCCGCCCCCGGCTCACAATGGAGCCAGAGCACCGGCCCCAGGAGATGCCCCGTCCCCGCTCTTTGCCAGAGCCCTGCCCCCAGGAGCTGCCCCGCCCCCGGGCTGGGCCAGAGCCCCGCCCCCAGGTGCTGCCCCAGGCCCGGGCTGTGCCAGAGCCCCGCCCCCATGCGGTGCCCCGCCCCCGGCTCACAATGGAGCCTGAGCCCCGCCCCCAGGAGCTACCCCACTCCCGGCCTGTGCCAGAGCCCCGCCCCCAGGACCTACCCCGTCCCCGCTCTGTGCCAGAGCCCTGCCCCCAGGAGCTGCCCCACCCCCGGCTCCCAATGGAGCCAGAGCCCCGCCCCCAGAAGCTGCCCCGCCCCCGGCTCCCAATAGAGCCAGGGCCCCGCCCCCAGGAGTTGCCCCGCCCCCGGGCTGTGCCAGAGCCCCGCCCCCAGGAGATGTTCCGCCCCCGGGCTGGGCCAGAGCCCTGCCCCCAGGAGATGCCCCGCCCCCAGGCACTGCACCGCCCCCGGGCTGTGGCAGAGCCCCGCCCCCAGGAGCTGCCCCGCCCCCGGGCTATGCCAGAGCCCCGCCCCCAGGAGCTGCCCCGCCCCCGGGCTGGGCCAGAGCCCCCCCCGCAGGTGCTGCCCCGTCCCCGCTCTGTGCCAGAGCCCCGCCCCCAGGAGATGTTCCGCCCCCGGGCCGGGCCAGATCCCCGCCCCCAGGAGATGCCCCGCCCCCGGCTCCCAATGGAGCCAGAGCCCCGCCCCCAGGCGCTGCCCCGCCCCCGGGCTGAGCCAGTGCCCCGCCCCGAGGAGCTGCCCCGCCCCTGGCTCACAATGGAGTCAGAGCACCACCCCCAGGAGATGCACCGCCCCCAGGTTGTGCCAGAGCCCCGCCCCCAGGAGCTGCCCCGTCCCCGCTCTGTGCCAGAGCCCCGCCCCCAGGATCTGCCCCGCCCCTAGCTCACAATGGAGCCAGAGCCCCGCCCCCAGGGGCTGCCCCGCCCCCGGGCTGTGCCATAGTCCCGCCCCCAGGAGTTGCCCCGCCCCCGGCTTTTCCCAGAGCGCCGCCCCCAGGAGCTGCCCCATCCCCGCTCTGTGCCAGAGCCCCGCCCCCGGCTCACAATGGGGCCACAGCCCCGCCCCCAGGAGCTGCCCCGCCCCCAGCTCCGAATGGAGCCAAAGCCCCGCCCCCAGGAGCAGCCCCGCCCACGGCTCACAACGGAGCCAGAGCACCGCCCCCAGGAGATGCCCCGCCCCGGGGCTGACCCAGAGCCCCGCCCCCAGGAGCTGCCCCGCCCCCGGCTCACAATGGAGGCAGAAACCCGCCCCCAGGAGCTGCCCCGCCCCTGGCTCACAATGGAGCCAGAAACCCGCCCCCAGGAGCTGCCCCTAGCCTGGCTCACAATGGAGCCAGAGCACCGCCCCCAGGAGATGCCCCGCCCCCGGCTCAAAATGGGGCTAGAGCCCCGCCCCCAGACGCTGCCCCGCCCCCGGGTTGGTCCAGAGCCCCGCCTCCAGGAGCTGCCCCGATCTCGGGCTGTGGCAGAGCCCCGCCCCCAGGAGCTGCCCCGCTCCCGCTCTGTGCCAGAGCCCCGCCCCCAGGAGCTGCCCCGCCCCCGGCTCCCAATGGAGCCAGAGTCCCGCCCCCAGGAGCTGCCCCGTCCCCGCTCTGTGCCAGAGCCCCGCCCCCAGGAGCTGCCCCGCCCCCGGCTCGCAATGGGGCCACAGTCCCGAACCCAGGCGCTGCCCCGCCCCCGAGCTGTGCCAGAGCCCCGCCTCCAGGCGCTGCCCCGCCCGCGGCTCCCAATGGAGCCAGAGCCCCGCCCCCAGGGGCTGCCCCGACCCCGGGCTGTGCCATAGCCCCGCCCCCAGGAGTTGCCCCGCCCCCGGGCTGTGCCAGAGCCCCGCCCCCAAGAGCTGCCCCGTCCCCGCTCTGTGCCAGAGCCCCGCCCCCAGGATCTGCCCCGCCCCCGGCTCCCAATGGAGCCAGAGCCGCGCCCCCAGGAGCAGCCCCGCCCCTGGCTCACAATGGAGCCAGAGCCCCGCCCCCAGGGGCTGCCCCGCCCCCGGGCTGTGCCAGAGCCCCGCCCCCAGGAGCTGACCCGCCCCCGGGCTGACCCAGAGCCCTGCCCCCAGGAGCTGCCACGCCCCCAGCTCACAATGGAGCCAGAGCCCCGCCCCCAGGAGCTCCCCACCCCTGGCTCACAATGGAGACAGAGCCCCGCCCCCAGGAGGCGCCCCGCCCCCAGGAGGCGCCCTGCCCCCGGCTCCCAATAGAGCCAGAGCCCCGCCCCCAGGAGTTGCCCCGCCCCCGGGCTGTGCCAGAGCCCCGCCCCCAGGAGCTGCCCCGCCCCCGGCTCCCAATGGAGCCAGAGTCCCGCTCCCAGGCGCTGCCCCGCCCCCAGGCGCTGCCCCGTCCCCGCTCTGTGCCAGAGCCCCGCCCCCGGCTCCCAATGAAGCCAGAGCTCCGCCCCCAGGAGCTGCCCCGCCCCCGGCTCCAAATGGAGCCAAAGCCCCGCCCCCAGGAGCAGCCCCGCCCTCGGCTCACAATGGAGCCAGAGCACCGGCCCCAGGAGATGCCCCGACCCCGGGCTATGCCAGAGCCCCGCCCCCAGGAGCTGCCCCGCCCCCGGGCTGGGCCAGAGCCCCGCCCCCAGGTGCTGCCCCAGGCCCGGGCTGTGCCAGAGCCCCGCCCCAATGCGGTGCCCCGCCCCCGGCTCACAATGGAGCCTGAGCCCCGCCCCCAGGAGCTACCCCACTCCCGGCCTGTGCCAGAGCCCCGCCCCCAGGACCTACCCCGTCCCCGCTCTGTGCCAGAGCCCTGCCCCCAGGAGCTGCCCCACCCCCGGCTCCCAATGGAGCCAGAGCCCCGCCCCCAGAAGCTGCCCCGCCCCCGGCTCCCAATAGAGCCAGGGCCCCGCCCCCAGGAGTTGCCCCGCCCCCGGGCTGTGCCAGAGCCCCGCCCCCAGGAGCTGCCCCGCCCCCGGGCTATGCCAGAGCCCCGCCCCCAGGAGCTGCCCCGCCCCTGGCTCACAATGGAGTCAGAGCACCGCCCCCAGGAGATGCCCCGCCCCCGGGCTGTGCCAGAGCCCCGCCCCCAGGAGCTGACCCGCCCCCGCTCTGTGCCAGAGCCCCGCCCCCACGATCTGCCCCGCCCCCGGCTCCCAATGGAGCCAGAGCCGCGCCCCCAGCAGCAGCCCCGCCCCTGGCTCACAATGGAGCCAGAGCCCCGCCCCCAGGAGCGGCCCCACCCCTGGCTCACAATGGAGCCTGAGCCCCGCCCCCAGGAGCTGCCCCGTCCCCGCTCTTTGCCAGAGCCCTGCCCCCAGGAGCTGCCCCGCCCCCGGCTCCCAATGGAGCCAGAGCCCCGCCCCCAGGAGCTGCCCCGCCCCGGACTGTGCCATAGCCCCGCCCCCAGGAGCTGCCCCGCCCCCGGGCTGTGCCAGAGCCCCGCCCCTAGGCGCTGCCCCGCCCCCGGGCTGTGACAGGGCCCCGCCCCCAGGTGCTGCCCCGCCCCCTGGCTGTGCCAGAGCCCCGCCCCCAGGCGCTGCCCCGCCCCGGCTCACAATGGAGCCAGAGCCCCGCCCCCAGGAGCAGCCCCACCCCTGGCTCCCAATGGAGCCAGAGCCCCGCCCCCAGGAGCTGCCCCGCCCCCGGACTGTGCCATAGCCCCGCCCCCAGGAGTTACCCCGCCCCCGGGCTGTGCCAGAGCCCCGCCCCCAGGAGCTGCCCCGCCCCCGGGCTATGCCAGAGCCCCCCCCGCAGGTGCTGCCCCGTCCCCGCTCTGTGCCAGAGCCCCGCCCCCAGGAGATGTTCCGCCCCCGGGCCGGGCCAGATCCCCGCCCCCAGGAGATGCCCCGCCCCCGGCTCCCAATGGAGCCAGAGCCCCGCCCCCAGGCGCTGCCCCGCCCCCGGGCTGAGCCAGTGCCCCGCCCCGAGGAGCTGCCCCGCCCCTGGCTCACAATGGAGTCAGAGCACCACCCCCAGGAGATGCACCGCCCCCAGGTTGTGCCAGAGCCCCGCCCCCAGGAGCTGCCCCGTCCCCGCTCTGTGCCAGAGCCCCGCCCCCAGGATCTGCCCCGCCCCCTAGCTCACAATGGAGCCAGAGCCCCGCCCCCAGGGGCTGTCCCGCCCCCGGGCTGTGCCATAGTCCCGCCCCCAGGAGTTGCCCCGCCCCCGGCTTTTCCCAGAGCGCCGCCCCCAGGAGCTGCCCCATCCCCGCTCTGTGCCAGAGCCCCGCCCCCGGCTCACAATGGGGCCACAGCCCCGCCCCCAGGAGCTGCCCCGCCCCCAGCTCCGAATGGAGCCAAAGCCCCGCCCCCAGGAGCAGCCCCGCCCACGGCTCACAACGGTGCCAGAGCCCCGCCCCCAGGAGCTGCCCCGCCCCCGGCTCCCAATGGAGCCAGAGCCCCGCCCCCAGGAGCTGCCCCGTCCCCGGACTGTGCCATAGCCCCGCCCCCAGGAGCTGCCCCGCCCCCGGGCTGTGCCAGAGCCCCGCCCCTAGGCGCTGCACCGCCCCCGGGCTGTGACAGGGCCCCGCCCCCAGGAGCTGCCCCGCCCCCGGGCTGTGCCAGGGCCCCGCCCCCAGGCGCTGCCCCGCCCCCGGCTCACAATGGAGCCAGAGCCCCGCCCCCAGGAGCGGCCCCACCCCTGGCTCACAATGGAGCCAGAGCCCCGCCCCCAGGAGAGGCCCCACCCCTGGCTCACAATGGAGCCAGAGCCCCGCCCCCAGGAGCTGCCCCGTCCCCGCTTTGTGCCAGAGCCCCGCCCCCAGGAGATGCCCCGCCCCCGGCTCCCAATGGAGCCAGAGCCCCGCCCCCAGGCGCTGCCCCGCCCCCGGGCTGTGCCAGAGCCCCGCCCCCAGGAGCTGCCCAGTCCCCCGGCTCCCAATGGAGCCAGAGCTGCGCCCCCAGGAGCAGCCCCCGCCCCTGGCTCACTATGGAGCCAGAGCCCCGCCCCCAGGGGCTGCCCCGCCCCGGGGCTGACCCAGAGCCCCGCCCCCAGGAGCTGCCCCGCCCCCGGCTCACAATGGAGGCAGAAACCCGCCCCCAGGAGCTGCCCCGCCCCTGGCTCACAATGGAGCCAGAAACCCGCCCCCAGGAGCTGCCCCGAGCCTGGCTCACAATGGAGCCAGAGCACCGCCCCCAGGAGATGCCCCGCCCCCGGCTCAAAATGGGGCTAGAGCCCCACCCCCAGACGCTGCCCCGCCCCCGGGTTGGTCCAGAGCCCCGCCTCCAGGAGCTGCCCCGATCTCGGGCTGTGGCAGAGCCCCGCCCCCAGGAGCTGCCCCGCTCCCGCTCTGTGCCAGAGCCCCGCCCCCAGGAGCTGCCCCGCCCCCGGCTCCCAATGGAGCCAGAGTCCCGCCCCCAGGAGCTGCCCCGTCCCCGCTCTGTGCCAGAGCCCCGCCCCCAGGAGCTGCCCCGCCCCCGGCTCGCAATGGGGCCACAGTCCCGAACCCAGGCGCTGCCCCGCCCCCGAGCTGTGCCAGAGCCCCGCCTCCAGGCGCTGCCCCGCCCCCGGCTCACAATGGAGCCTGAGCCCCACCCCCAGAAGCTGCCCCGCTCCCGGCCTGTGCCAGAGCCCCGCCCCCAGGAGCTGCCCCGTCCCCGCTCTGTGCCAGAGCCCTGCCCCCAGCAGCTGCCCCGCCCCCGGCTCCCAATGGAGCCAGAGCCCCGCCCCCAGAGGCTGCCCCGCCCCCGGGCTGTGCCATAGCCCCACCCCCAGGAGTTGCCCCGCCCCCGGGCTCTGCAATAGCCCCGCCCCCAGGAGCTGCCCCGCCCCCGGGCTGTGCCGTAGCCCCGACCCCAGGAGCTGCCCCGCCCCCGGGCTGGGCCAGAGCCCCTCCCCCAGGAGCTGCCCCGCCCCCGGACTGTGCCATAGCCCAGCCCCCAGGAGATGCGCCGTCCCCGGTCTGTGTCAGAGCCCCGCCCCTAGGCGCTGCCCCCCGGGCTGTGACGGGGCCCCGCCCCCAGGAACTGCCCCGCCCCCGGGCTTTTGCCAGAGCCCCGCCCCCAGGAGCTGCCCCGTCCCCGCTCTGTGCCAGAGCCCCGCCCCCAAGAGCTGCCCCGCCCCCGGGCTGCGCTAGAGCCCCGCCCCCAGGAGCTGCCCCGCCCCCGGCTCCCAATGGAGCCAGAGCCCCGCTCCCAGGCGCTGCCCCGCCCCCGGGCTGTGCCAGAGCCCCGCCCCCAGGCGCTGCCCGGTCCCCGGCTCCCAATGAAGCCAGAGCCCCGCCCCCAGGAGCTGCCCCGCCCCCGGCTCCCAATGGAGCCAGAGCCGCGCCCCCAGGAGCAGCCCCGCCCCTGGCTCACAATGGAGCCAGAGCCCCGCCCTCAGGAGCTGCCCCACTCCCGGCCTGTGCCAGAGCCCCGCCCCCAGGAGCTGCCCCACCCCCGGCTCCCAATGGAGCCAGAGCCCCGCCCCCAGAAGCTGCCCCGCCCCCGGCTCCCAATAGAGCCAAAGCCCCGCCCCCAGGAGTTGCCCCGCCCCCGGGCTGTGCCAGAGCCCCGCCCCCAGGAGCTGCCCCGCCCCCGGGCTATGCCAGAGCCCCCCCCGGAGGTGCTGCCCCGTCCCCGCTCTGTGCCAGAGCCCTGCCCCCAGGAGCTGCCCCACCCCCGGCTCCCAATGGAGCCAGAGCCCCGCCCCCAGGGGCTGCCCCGCCCCCGGGCTGTGGCAGACCCCGCCCCCAGGAGCTGACCCGCCCCCGGGCTGACCCAGAGCCCCGCCCCCTGGAGCTGCCCCGTCCCCGCTCTGTGCCAGAGCCTCGCCCCCAGGATCTGCCCCGCCCCGGCTCTGGGCCAGAGCCCCGCCCCCAGGATCTGCCCCGCCCCCGGCTCCCAATGGAGCCAGAGCCGCGCCCCCAGGAGCAGCCCCGCCCCTGGCTCACAATGGAGCCAGAGCCCCGCCCCCAGGAGCTGCCCCACTCCCGGCCTGTGCCAGAGCCCCGCCCCCAGGAGCTGCCCCACCCCCGGCTCCCAATGGAGCCAGAGCCCCGCCCCCAGAAACAGCCCCGCCCCCGGCTCCCAATAGAGCCAAAGCCCCGCCCCCAGGAGTTGCCCCGCCCCCGGGCAGTGCCAGAGCCCCGCCCCCAGGAGCTACCCCGCCCCCGGGCTATGCCAGAGCCCCCCCGGAGGTGCTGCCCCGTCCCCGCTCTGTGCCAGAGCCCTGCCCCCAGGAGCTGCCCCACCCCCGGCTCCCAATGGAGCCAGAGCCCCGCCCCCAGAAGCTGCCCCGCCCCCGGCTCCCAATAGAGCCAAAGCCCCGCCCCCAGGAGTTGCCCCACCCCCGGGCTGCGCCAGAGCCCCGCCCCCAGGAGCTGCCCCGCCCCCGGGCTATGCCAGAGCCCCCCCCGGAGGTGCTGCCCCGTCCCCGCTCTCTGCCAGAGCCCCGCCCCCAGGAGATGTTCCGCCCCCGGGCTGGGCCAGAGCCCCGCAACCAGGAGATGCCCCGCCCCCGACTCCCATGGAGCCAGAGCCCCGCCCCGAGGCGCTGCCCCGCCCCCGGGCTGTGCCAGAGCCCCGCCCCCAGGAGCCCGGCGCTGCCCCGCCCCCGGGCTGTGCCAGAGCCCCGCCCCCAGGAGTTGCCCCTCTGTGCCAGAGCCCCGCCCCCAGGATCTGCCCCGCCCCCGGCTCCCAATGGAGCCAGAGCCGCGCCCCCAGGAGCAGCCCCGCCCCTGGCTCACAATGGAGCCAGAGCCCCGCACCCAGGGGCTGCCCCGCCCCCGGGCTGTGCCAGAGCCCCGCCCCCAGGAGCTGACCCGCCCCCGGGCTGACCCAGAGCCCTGCCCCCAGGAGCTGCCACGCCCCCAGCTCACAATGGAGCCAGAGCCCCGCCCCCAGGAGCTCCCCAACCCTGGCTCACAATGGAGACAGAGCCCCGCCCCCAGGAGGCGCCCTGCCCCCGGCTCCCAAGAGAGCCAGAGCCCCGCCCCCAGGAGTTGCCCAGCCCCCGGGCTGTGCCAGAGCCCCGCCCCCAGGCGCTGCCCCGTCCCCGCTCTGTGCCAGAGCCCCGCCCCTGGCTCCCAATGAAGCCAGAGCTCCGCCCCCAGGAGCTGCCCCGCCCCCGGCTCCAAATGGAGCCAAAGCCCCGCCCCCAGGAGCAGCCCCGCCCCCGGCTCACAATGGAGCCAGAGCACCGGCCCCAGGAGATGCCCCGACCCCGGGCTATGCCAGAGCCCCGCCCCCAGGAGCTGCCCCGCCCCCTGGCTGGGCCAGAGCCCCGCCCCCAGGTGCTGCCCCAGGCCCGGGCTGTGCCAGAGCCCCGCCCCCATGCGGTGCCCCGCCCCCGGCTCACAATGGAGCCTGAGCCCCGCCCCCAGGAGCTACCCCACTCCCGGCCTGTGCCAGAGCCCCGCCCCCAGGACCTACCCCGTCCCCGCTCTGTGCCAGAGCCCTGCCCCCAGGAGCTGCCCCACCCCCGGCTCCCAATGGAGCCAGAGCCCCGCCCCCAGAAGCTGCCCCGCCCCCGGCTCCCAATAGAGCCAGGGCCCCGCCCCCAGGAGTTGCCCCGCCCCCGGGCTGTGCCAGAGCCCCGGCCCCAGGAGCTGCCCCGCCCCCGGGCTATGCCAGAGCCCCGCCCCCAGGAGCTGCCCCGCCCCCGGGCTGGGCCAGAGCCCCGCCCCCAGGAGATGTTCCGCCCCCGGGCTGGGCCAGAGCCCCGCCCCCAGGAGATGCCCCGCCCCCAGGCGCTGCTCCGCCCCCGGGCTGTGCCAGAGCCCCGCCCCGAGGAGCTGCCCCGCCCCTGGCTCACAATGGAGTCAGAGCACCGCCCCCAGGAGATGCCCCGCCCCCGGGCTGTGCCAGAGCCCCGCCCCCAGGAGCTGACCCGCCCCCGCTCTGTGCCAGAGCCCCGCCCCCACGATCTGCCCCACCCCCGGCTCCCAATGGAGCCAGAGCCGCGCCCCCAGCAGCAGCCCCGCCCCTGGCTCACAATGGAGCCAGAGCCCCGCCCCCAGGAGCGGCCCCACCCCTGGCTCACAATGGAGCCTGAGCCCCACCCCCAGGAGCTGCCCCGTCCCCGTTCTTTGCCAGAGCCCTGCCCCCAGGAGCTGCCCCGCCCCCGGCTCCCAATGGAGCCAGAGCCCCGCCCCCAGGAGCTGCCCCGCCCCCGGACTGTGCCATAGCCCCGCCCCCAGGAGCTGCCCCGCCCCCGGGCTGTGCCAGAGCCCCGCCCCTAGGCGCTGCCCCGCCCCCGGGCTGTGACAGGGCCCCGCCCCCAGGAGCTGCCCCGCCCCCTGGCTGTGCCAGAGCCCCGCCCCCAGGCGCTGCCCCGCCCCCGGCTCACAATGGAGCCAGAGCCCGCCCCCAGGAGCAGCCCCACCCCTGGCTCCCAATGGAGCCAGAGCCCCGCCCCCAGGAGTTACCCCGCCCCCAGGCTGTGCCAGAGCCCCGCCCCCAGGAGCTGCCCCGCCCCCGGGCTATGCCAGAGCCCCCCCCGCAGGTGCTGCCCCGTCCGCGCTCTGTGCCAGAGCCCCGCCCCCAGGAGATGTTCCGCCCCCGGGCCGGGCCAGAGCCCCGCCCCCAGGAGATGCCCCGCCGCCGGCTCCCAATGGAGCCAGAGCCCCGCCCCAAGGCGCTGCCCCGCCCCCGGGCTGAGCCAGAGCCCCGCCCCGAGGAGCTGCACCGCCCCTGGCTCACAATGGAGTCAGAGCACCACCCCCAGGAGATGCACCGCCCCCGGCTTTTCCCAGAGCGCCGCCCCCAGGAGCTGCCCCATCCCCGGCTCCCAATGGAGCCAGAGCCCCGCCCCAAGGCGCTGCCCCGCCCCCGGGCTGTGCCAGAGCCCCGCCCCCAGGAGTTGCCCCGCCCCCAGGTTGTGCCAGAGCCCCGCCCCCAGGAGCTGCCCCGTCCCCGCTCTGTGCCAGAGCCCCGCCCCCAGGATCTGCCCCGCCCCTAGCTCACAATGGAGCCAGAGCCCCGCCCCCAGGGGCTGCCCCGCCCCCGGGCTGTGCCATAGTCCCGCCCCCAGGAGTTGCCCCGCCCCCGGCTTTTCCCAGAGCGCCGCCCCCAGGAGCTGCCCCATCCCCGGCTCCCAATGGAGCCAGAGCTGCGCCCCCAGGAGCAGCCCCGCCCCTGGCTCACAATGGAGCCAGAGCCCCGCCCCTAGGGGCTGCCCCGCCCCGGGGCTGACCCAGAGCCCCGCCCCCAGGAGCTGCCCCGCCCCCGGCTCACAATGGAGGCAGAAACCCGCCCCCAGGAGCTGCCCCGCCCCTGGCTCACAATGGAGCCAGAAACCCGCCCCCAGGAGCTGCCCCGAGCCTGGCTCACAATGGAGCCAGAGCACCGCCCCCAGGAGATGCCCCGCCCCCGGCTCAAAATGGGGCTAGAGCCCCGCCCCCAGACGCTGCCCCGCCCCCGGGTTGGTCCAGAGCCCCGCCTCCAGGAGCTGCCCCGATCTCGGGCTGTGGCAGAGCCCCGCCCCCAGGAGCTGCCCCGCTCCCGCTCTGTGCCAGAGCCCCGCCCCCAGGAGCTGCCCCGCCCCCGGCTCCCAATGGAGCCAGAGTCCCGCCCCCAGGAGCTGCCCCGTCCCCGCTCTGTGCCAGAGCCCCGCCCCCAGGAGCTGCCCCGCCCCCGGCTCGCAATGGGGCCACAGTCCCGAACCCAGGCGCTGCCCCGCCCCCGAGCTGTGCCAGAGCCCCGCCTCCAGGCGCTGCCCCGCCCCCGGCTCACAATGGAGCCTGAGCCCCACCCCCAGAAACTGCCCCGCTCCCGGCCTGTGCCAGAGCCCCGCCCCCAGGAGCTGCCCAGTCCCCGCTCTGTGCCAGAGCCCTGCACCCAGGAGCTGCCCCGCCCCCGGCTCCCAATGGAGCCAGAGCCCCGCCCCCAGGGGCTGCCCCGCCCCCGGGCTGTGCCATAGCCCCGCCCCCAGGAGTTGCTCCGCCCCCGGGCTCTGCAATAGCCCCGCCCCCAGGAGCTGCCCCTCCCCCGGGCTGTGCCGTAGCCCCGCCCCCAGGAGCTGCCCCGCCCCCGGGCTGGGCCAGAGCCCCTCCCCCAGGAGCTGCCCCGCCCCCGGACTGTGCCATAGCCCAGCCCCCAGGAGATGCGCCGTCCCCGGTCTGTGTCAGAGCCCCGCCCCTAGGCGCTGCCCCCCCGGGCTGTGACGGGGCCCCGCCCCCAGGAGCTGCCCCGCCCCCGGACTGTGCCATAGCCCCGCCCCAGGAGCTGCCCCGCCCCCGCTCTGTGCCAGAGCCCCGCCCCCACGATCTGCCCCACCCCCGGCTCCCAATGGAGCCAGAGCCGCGCCCCCAGCAGCAGCCCCGCCCCTGGCTCACAATGGAGCCAGAGCCCCGCCCCCAGGAGCTGCCCCACCCCTGGCTCACAATGGAGCCTGAGCCCCACCCCCAGGAGCTGCCCCGTCCCCGCTCTTTGCCAGAGCCCCGCCCCCAGGAGCTGCCCCGCCCCCGGGCTGGGCCAGAGCCCCGCCCCCAGGAGATGTTCCGCCCCCGGGCTGGGCCAGAGCCCCGCCCCCAGGAGATGCCCCGCCCCCAGGCGCTGCTCCGCCCCCGGGCTGTGCCAGAGCCCCGCCCCGAGGAGCTGCCCCGCCCCTGGCTCACAATGGAGTCAGAGCACCGCCCCCAGGAGATGCCCCGCCCCCGGGCTGTGCCAGAACCCCGCCCCCAGGAGCTGCCCCACTCCCGCTCTGTGCCAGAGCCCAGTCCCCAGGAGCTGCCCCGCCCCCAGCTCCCAATGGAGCCAGAGCCCCGCCCCCAGGGGCTGCCCCGCCCCTGGGTCACAATGGAGCCACAGCCCCGAACCCAGGCGCTGCCCCGCCCCCGGGCTGTGCCAGAGCCCCGCCCCCAGAAGCTGCCCCGCCCCCGGCTCCCAATAGAGCCAGGGCCCCGCCCCCAGGAGCTGCCCCGCCCCCGGGCTGGGCCAGAGCCCCGCCCCCAGGAGATGTTCCGCCCCCGGGCTGGGCCAGAGCCCTGCCCCCAGGAGATGCCCCGCCCCCAGGCACTGCCCCGCCCCCGGGCTGTGGCAGAGCCCCGCCCCCAGGAGCTGCCCCGCCCCCGGGCTATGCCAGAGCCCCGCCCCCAGGAGCTGCCCCGCCCCCGGGCTGGGCCAGAGCCCCGCCCCCAGGAGATGTTCCGCCCCCGGGCTGGGCCAGAGCCCCGCCCCCAGGAGATGCCCCGCCCCCAGGCGCTGCTCCGCCCCCGGGCTGTGCCAGAGCCCCGCCCCGAGGAGCTGCCCCGCCCCTGGCTCACAATGGAGTCAGAGCACCGCCCCCAGGAGATGCACCGCCCCCGGGCTGTGCCAGAGCCCCGCCCCCAAGAGCTGCCCCGTCCCCGCTCTGTGCCAGAGCCCCGCCCCCAGGATCTGCCCCGCCCCCGGCTCCCAATGGAGCCAGAGCCGCGCCCCCAGGAGCAGCCCCGCCCCTGGCTCACAATGGAGCCAGAGGCCCGCCCCCAGGGGCTGCCCCGCCCCCGGGCTGTGCCAGAGCCCCGCCCCCAGGAGCTGACCCGCCCCCGGGCTGACCCAGAGCCCTGCCCCCAGGAGCTGCCACGCCCCCAGCTCACAATGGAGCCAGAGCCCCGCCCCCAGGAGCTCCCCACCCCTGGCTCACAATGGAGACAGAGCCCCGCCCACAGGAGGCGCCCCGCCCCCAGGAGGCGCCCTGCCCCCGGCTCCCAATAGAGCCAGAGCCCCGCCCCCAGGAGTTGCCCCGCCCCCGGGCTGTGCCAGAGCCCCGCCCCCAGGAGCTGCCCCGCCCCCGGCTCCCAATGGAGCCAGAGTCCCGCTCCCAGGCGCTGCCCCGCCCCCAGGCGCTGCCCCGTCCCCGCTCTGTGCCAGAGCCCCGCCCCCGGCTCCCAATGAAGCCAGAGCTCCGCCCCCAGGAGCTGCCCCGCCCCCGGCTCCAAATGGAGCCAAAGCCCCGCCCCCAGGAGCAGCCCCGCCCCCGGCTCACAATGGAGCCAGAGCACCGGCCCCAGGAGATGCCCCGACCCCGGGCTATGCCAGAGCCCCGCCCCCAGGAGCTGCCCCGCCCCCGGGCTGGGCCAGAGCCCCGCCCCCAGGTGCTGCCCCAGGCCCGGGCTGTGCCAGAGCCCCGCCCCCATGCGGTGCCCCGCCCCCGGCTCACAATGGAGCCTGAGCCCCGCCCCCAGGAGCTACCCCACTCCCGGCCTGTGCCAGAGCCCCGCCCCCAGGACCTACCCCGTCCCCGCTCTGTGCCAGAGCCCTGCCCCCAGGAGCTGCCCCACCCCCGGCTCCCAATGGAGCCAGAGCCCCGCCCCCAGAAGCTGCCCCGCCCCCGGCTCCCAATAGAGCCAGGGCCCCGCCCCCAGGAGTTGCCCCGCCCCCGGGCTGTGCCAGAGCCCCGCCCCCAGGAGCTGCCCGGGACCCGGGCTATGCCAGAGCCCCGCCCCCAGGAGCTGCCCCGCCCCTGGCTCACAATGGAGTCAGAGCACCGCCCCCAGGAGATGCCCCGCCCCCGGGCTGTGCCAGAGCCCCGCCCCCAGGAGCTGACCCGCCCCCGCTCTGTGCCAGAGCCCCGCCCCCACGATCTGCCCCGCCCCCGGCTCCCAATGGAGCCAGAGCCGCGCCCCCAGCAGCAGCCCCGCCCCTGGCTCACAATGGAGCCAGAGCCCCGCCCCCAGGAGCGGCCCCACCCCTGGCTCACAATGGAGCCTGAGCCCCGCCCCCAGGAGCTGCCCCGTCCCCGCTCTTTGCCAGAGCCCTGCCCCCAGGAGCTGCCCCGCCCCCGGCTCCCAATGGAGCCAGAGCCCCGCCCCCAGGAGCTGCCCCGCCCCCGGACTGTGCCATAGCCCCGCCCCCAGGAGCTGCCCCGCCCCCGGGCTGGGCCAGAGCCCCGCCCCCAGGAGCTGCCCCGCCCCCGGGCTGGGCCAGAGCCCCGCCCCCAGGAGATGTTCCGCCCCCGGGCTGGGCCAGAGCCCTGCCCCCAGGAGATGCCCCGCCCCCAGGGGCTGCCCCGCCCCCGGGCTGTGGCAGAGCCCCGCCCCCAGGAGCTGACCCGCCCCCGGGCTGACCCAGAGCCCTGCCCCCTGGAGCTGCCCCGTCCCCGCTCTGTGCCAGAGCCTCGCCCCCAGGATCTGCCCCGCCCCGGCTCTGGGCCAGAGCCCCGCCCCCAGGATCTGCCCCGCCCCCGGCTCCCAATGGAGCCAGAGCCGCGCCCCCAGGAGCAGCCCCGCCCCTGGCTCACAATGGAGCCAGAGCCCCGCCCCCAGGAGCTGCCCCACTCCCGGCCTGTGCCAGAGCCCCGCCCCCAGGAGCTGCCCCACCCCGGGCTCCCAATGGAGCCAGAGCCCCGCCCCCAGAAGCTGCCCCGCCCCCGGCTCCCAATAGAGCCAAAGCCCCGCCCCCAGGAGTTGCCCCGCCCCCGGGCTGTGCCAGAGCCCCTCCCCCAGGAGCTGCCCCGCCCCCGGACTGTGCCATAGCCCAGCCCCCAGGAGATGCGCCGTCCCCGGTCTGTGTGAGAGCCCCGCCCCTAGGCGCTGCCCCCCGGGCTGTGACGGGGCCCCGCCCCCAGGAACTGCCCCGCCCCCGGGCTTTTGCCAGAGCCCCGCCCCCAGGAGCTGCCCCGTCCCCGCTCTGTGCCAGAGCCCCGCCCCCAAGAGCTGCCCCGCCCCCGGGCTGCGCTAGAGCTCCGCCCCCAGGAGCTGCCCCGCCCCCGGCTCCCAATGGAGCCAGAGCCCCGCTCCCAGGCGCTGCCCCGCCCCCGGGCTGTGCCAGAGCCCCGCCCCCAGGCGCTGCCCGGTCCCCGGCTCCCAATGAAGCCAGAGCCCCGCCCCCAGGAGCTGCCCCGCCCCCGGCTCCCAATGGAGCCAGAGCCGCGCCCCCAGGAGCAGCCCCGCCCCTGGCTCACAATGGAGCCAGAGCCCCGCCCCCAGGAGCTGCCCCACTCCCGGCCTGTGCCAGAGCCCCGCCCCCAGGAGCTGCCCCACCCCCGGCTCCCAATGGAGCCAGAGCCCCGCCCCCAGAAGCTGCCCCGCCCCCGGCTCCCAATAGAGCCAAAGCCCCGCCCCCAGGAGTTGCCCCGCCCCCGGGCTGTGCCAGAGCCCCGCCCCCAGGAGCTGCCCCGCCCCCGGGCTATGCCAGAGCCCCCCCCGGAGGTGCTGCCCCGTCCCCGCTCTGTGCCAGAGCCCTGCCCCCAGGAGCTGCCCCACCCCCGGCTCGCAATGGAGCCAGAGCCCCGCCCCCAGGGGCTGCCCCGCCCCCGGGCTGTGGCAGACCCCGCCCCCAGGAGCTGACCCGCCCCCGGGGTGACCCAGAGCCCCGCCCCCTGGAGCTGCCCCGCCCCGGCTCTGGGCCAGAGCCCCGCCCCCAGGATCTGCCCCGCCCCCGGCTCCCAATGGAGCCAGAGCCGCGCCCCCAGGAGCAGCCCCGCCCCTGGCTCACAATGGAGCCAGAGCCCCGCCCCCAGGAGCTGCCCCACTCCCGGCCTGTGCCAGAGCCCCGCCCCCAGGAGCTGCCCCACCCCCGGCTCCCAATGGAGCCAGAGTCCCGCCCCCAGAAACAGCCCCGCCCCCGGCTCCCAATAGAGCCAAAGCCCCGCCCCCAGGAGTTGCCCCGCCCCCGGGCTGTGCCAGAGCCCCGCCCCCAGGAGCTACCCCGCCCCCGGGCTATGCCAGAGCCCCCCCCGGAGGTGCTGCCCCGTCCCCGCTCTGTGCCAGAGCCCTGCCCCCAGGAGCTGCCCCACCCCCGGCTCCCAATGGAGCCAGAGCCCCGCCCCCAGAAGCTGCCCCGCCCCCGGCTCCCAATAGAGCCAAAGCCCCGCCCCCAGGAGTTGCCCCACCCCCGGGCTGCGCCAGAGCCCCGCCCCCAGGAGCTGCCCCGCCCCCGGGCTATGCCAGAGCCCCCCCCGGAGGTGCTGCCCCGTCCCCGCTCTCTGCCAGAGCCCCGCCCCCAGGAGATGTTCCGCCCCCGGGCTGGGCCAGAGCCCCGCAACCAGGAGATGCCCCGCCCCCGACTCCCAATGGAGCCAGAGCCCCGCCCCGAGGCGCTGCCCCGCCCCCGGGCTGTGCCAGAGCCCCGCCCCCAGGAGTTGCCCCGCCCCCGGGCTGTGCCAGAGCCCCGCCCCCAAGAGCTGCCCCGTCCCCGCTCTGTGCCAGAGCCCCGCCCCCAGGATCTGCCCCGCCCCCGGCTCCCAATGGAGCCAGAGCCGCGCCCCCAGGAGCAGCCCCGCCCCTGGCTCACAATGGAGCCAGAGCCCCGCACCCAGGGGCTGCCCCGCCCCCGGGCTGTGCCAGAGCCCCGCCCCCAGGAGCTGACCCGCCCCCGGGCTGACCCAGAGCCCTGCCCCCAGGAGCTGCCACGCCCCCAGCTCACAATGGAGCCAGAGCCCCGCCCCCAGGAGCTCCCCAACCCTGGCTCACAATGGAGACAGAGCCCCGCCCCCAGGAGGCGCCCTGCCCCCGGCTCCCAAGAGAGCCAGAGCCCCGCCCCCAGGAGTTGCCCAGCCCCCGGGCTGTGCCAGAGCCCCGCCCCCAGGCGCTGCCCCGTCCCCGCTCTGTGCCAGAGCCCCGCCCCCGGCTCCCAATGAAGCCAGAGCTCCGCCCCCAGGAGCTGCCCCGCCCCCGGCTCCAAATGGAGCCAAAGCCCCGCCCCCAGGAGCAGCCCCGCCCCCGGCTCACAATGGAGCCAGAGCACCGGCCCCAGGAGATGCCCCGACCCCGGGCTATGCCAGAGCCCCGCCCCCAGGAGCTGCCCCGCCCCCGGGCTGGGCCAGAGCCCCGCCCCCAGGTGCTGCCCCAGGCCCGGGCTGTGCCAGAGCCCCGCCCCCATGCGGTGCCCCGCCCCCGGCTCACAATGGAGCCTGAGCCCCGCCCCCAGGAGCTACCCCACTCCCGGCCTGTGCCAGAGCCCCGCCCCCAGGACCTACCCCGTCCCCGCTCTGTGCCAGAGCCCTGCCCCCAGGAGCTGCCCCACCCCCGGCTCCCAATGGAGCCAGAGCCCCGCCCCCAGAAGCTGCCCCGCCCCCGACTCCCAATAGAGCCAGGGCCCCGCCCCCAGGAGTTGCCCCGCCCCCGGGCTGTGCCAGAGCCCCGCCCCCAGGAGCTGCCCCGCCCCCGGGCTATGCCAGAGCCCCCCCCGCAGGTGCTGCCCCGTCCCCGCTCTGTGCCAGAGCCCCGCCCCCAGGAGATGTTCCGCCCCCGGGCCGGGCCAGAGCCCCGCCCCCAGGAGATGCCCCGCCCCCGGCTCCCAATGGAGCCAGAGCCCCGCCCCAAGGCGCTGCCCCGCCCCCGGGCTGAGCCAGAGCCCCGCCCCGAGGTGCTGCACCGCCCCTGGCTCACAATGGAGTCAGAGCACCACCCCCAGGAGATGCACCGCCCCCGGGCTGTGCCAGAGCCCCGCCCCCAGGAGTTGCCCCGCCCCCAGGTTGTGCCAGAGCCCCGCCCCCAGGAGCTGCCCCGTCCCCGCTCTGTGCCAGAGCCCCGCCCCCAGGATCTGCCCCGCCCCTAGCTCACAATGGAGCCAGAGCCCCGCCCCCAGGGGCTGCCCCGCCCCCGGGCTGTGCCATAGTCCCGCCCCCAGGAGTTGCCCCGCCCCCGGCATTTCCCAGAGCGCCGCCCCCAGGAGCTGCCCCATCCCCGGCTCCCAATGGAGCCAGAGCCCCGCCCCTAGGGGCTGCCCCGCCCCGGGGCTGACCCAGAGCCCCGCCCCCAGGAGCTGCCCCGCCCCCGGCTCACAATGGAGGCAGAAACCCGCCCCCAGGAGCTGCCCCGCCCCTGGCTCACAATGGAGCCAGAAACCCGCCCCCAGGAGCTGCCCCGAGCCTGGCTCACAATGGAGCCAGAGCACCGCCCCCAGGAGATGCCCCGCCCCCGGCTCAAAATGGGGCTAGAGCCCCGCCCCCAGACGCTGCCCCGCCCCCGGGTTGGTCCAGAGCCCCGCCTCCAGGAGCTGCCCCGATCTCGGGCTGTGGCAGAGCCCCGCCCCCAGGAGCTGCCCCGCTCCCGCTCTGTGCCAGAGCCCCGCCCCCAGGAGCTGCCCCGTCCCCGCTCTGTGCCAGAGCCCCGCCCCCAGGAGCTGCCCCGCCCCCGGCTCGCAATGGGGCCACAGTCCCGAACCCAGGCGCTGCCCCGCCCCCGACCTGTGCCAGAGCCCCGCCTCCAGGCGCTGCCCCGCCCCCGGCTCACAATGGAGCCTGAGCCCCACCCCCAGAAGCTGCCCCGCTCCCGGCCTGTGCCAGAGCCCCGCCCCCAGGAGCTGCCCAGTCCCCGCTCTGTGCCAGAGCCCTGCACCCAGGAGCTGCCCCGCCCCCGGCTCCCAATGGAGCCAGAGCCCCGCCCCCAGGGGCTGCCCCGCCCCCGGGCTGTGCCATAGCCCCGCCCCCAGGAGTTGCCCCGCCCCCGGGCTCTGCAATAGCCCCGCCCCCAGGAGCTGCCCCTCCCCCGGGCTGTGCCGTAGCCCCGCCCCCAGGAGCTGCCCCGCCCCCGGGCTGGGCCAGAGCCCCTCCCCCAGGAGCTGCCCCGCCCCCGGACTGTGCCATAGCCCAGCCCCCAGGAGATGCGCCGTCCCCGGTCTGTGTCAGAGCCCCGCCCCTAGGCGCTGCCCCCCCGGGCTGTGACGGGGCCCCGCCCCCAGGAACTGCCCCGCCCCCGGGCTTTTGCCAGAGCCCCGCCCCCAGGAGCTGCCCCGTCCCCGCTCTGTGCCAGAGCCCCGCCTCCAGGAGCTGCCCCGCCCCCGGCTCCCAATGGAGCCAGAGCCCCGCTCCCAGGCGCTGCCCCGCCCCCGGGCTGTGCCAGAGCCCCGCCCCCAGGCGCTGCCCGGTCCCCGGCTCCCAATGAAGCCAGAGCCCCGCCCCCAGGAGCTGCCCCGCCCCCGGCTCCTAATGGAGCCAAAGCCCCGCCCCCAGGAGCACCCCCGCCCACGGCTCACAATGGAGCCAGAGCACCGCCCCCAGGAGATGCCCCGCCCCCGGGCTGACCCAGAGCACCGCCCCCAGGAGCTGCCCCGCCCCCGGCTCACAATGGAGCCAGAAACCCGCCCCCAGGAGCTGCCCCGCCCCTGGCTCACAATGGAGCCAGAGCACCGCCCCCAGGAGATGCCCCGCCCCGGCTCAAAATGGGGCTAGAGCCCCGCCCCCAGACGCTGCCCCGCCCCCGAGTTGGTCCAGAGCCCCGCCCCAAGGAGCTGCCCCGATCTCGGGCTGTGCCAGAGCCCCGCCCCCAGGAGCTGCCCCACTCCCGCTCTGTGCCAGAGCCCCGCACCCAGGAGCTGCCCCGCCCCCAGCTCCCAATGGAGCCAGAGCCCCGCCCCCAGGGGCTGCCCCGCCCCTGGGTCACAATGGAGCCACAGCCCCGAACCCAGGCGCTGCCCCGCCCCCGGGCTGTGGCAGAGCCCCGCCCCCAGGAGCTGCCCCGCCCCCGGGCTATGCCAGAGCCCCGCCCCCAGGAGCTGCCCCGCCCCCGGGCTGGGCCAGAGCCCCGCCCCCAGGAGATGTTCCGCCCCCGGGCTGGGCCAGAGCCCTGCCCCCAGGAGATGCCCCGCCCCCAGGGGCTGCCCCGCCCCCGGGCTGTGGCAGAGCCCCGCCCCCAGGAGCTGACCCGCCCCCGGGCTGACCCAGAGCCCCGCCCCCTGGAGCTGCCCCGTCCCCGCTCTGTGCCAGAGCCCCGCCCCCAGTGGCTGCCCCGCCCCCGGGCTATGCCAGAGCCCCCCCCGGAGGTGCTGCCCCGTCCCCGCTCTCTGCCAGAGGCCCGCCCCCAGGAGATGTTCCGCCCCCGGGCTGGGCCAGAGCCCCGCAACCAGGAGATGCCCCGCCCCCGACTCCCAATGGAGCCAGAGCCCCGCCCCGAGGCGCTGCCCCGCCCCCGGGCTGTGCCAGAGCCCCGCCCCGAGGAGCTGCCCCGCCCCTGGCTCACAATGGAGTCAGAGCACCGCCCCCAGGAGATGCACCGCCCCCGGGCTGTGCCAGAGCCCCGCCCCCAAGAGCTGCCCCGTCCCCGCTCTGTGCCAGAGCCCCGCCCCCAGGATCTGCCCCGCCCCCGGCTCCCAATGGAGCCAGAGCCGCGCCCCCAGGAGCAGCCCCGCCCCTGGCTCACAATGGAGCCAGAGGCCCGCCCCCAGGGGCTGCCCCGCCCCCGGGCTGTGCCAGAGCCCCGCCCCCAGGAGCTGACCCGCCCCCGGGCTGACCCAGAGCCCTGCCCCCAGGAGCTGCCACGCCCCCAGCTCACAATGGAGCCAGAGCCCCGCCCCCAGGAGCTCCCCACCCCTGGCTCACAATGGAGACAGAGCCCCGCCCACAGGAGGCGCCCCGCCCCCAGGAGGCGCCCTGCCCCCGGCTCCCAATAGAGCCAGAGCCCCGCCCCCAGGAGTTGCCCCGCCCCCGGGCTGTGCCAGAGCCCCGCCCCCAGGAGCTGCCCCGCCCCCGGCTCCCAATGGAGCCAGAGTCCCGCTCCCAGGCGCTGCCCCGCCCCCAGGCGCTGCCCCGTCCCCGCTCTGTGCCAGAGCCCCGCCCCCGGCTCCCAATGAAGCCAGAGCTCCGCCCCCAGGAGCTGCCCCGCCCCCGGCTCCAAATGGAGCCAAAGCCCCGCCCCCAGGAGCAGCCCCGCCCCCGGCTCACAATGGAGCCAGAGCACCGGCCCCAGGAGATGCCCCGACCCCGGGCTATGCCAGAGCCCCGCCCCCAGGAGCTGCCCCGCCCCCGGGCTGGGCCAGAGCCCCGCCCCCAGGTGCTGCCCCAGGCCCGGGCTGTGCCAGAGCCCCGCCCCCATGCGGTGCCCCGCCCCCGGCTCACAATGGAGCCTGAGCCCCGCCCCCAGGAGCTACCCCACTCCCGGCCTGTGCCAGAGCCCCGCCCCCAGGACCTACCCCGTCCCCGCTCTGTGCCAGAGCCCTGCCCCCAGGAGCTGCCCCACCCCCGGCTCCCAATGGAGCCAGAGCCCCGCCCCCAGAAGCTGCCCCGCCCCCGGCTCCCAATAGAGCCAGGGCCCCGCCCCCAGGAGTTGCCCCGCCCCCGGGCTGTGCCAGAGCCCCGCCCCCAGGAGCTGCCCGGGACCCGGGCTATGCCAGAGCCCCGCCCCCAGGAGCTGCCCCGCCCCTGGCTCACAATGGAGTCAGAGCACCGCCCCCAGGAGATGCCCCGCCCCCGGGCTGTGCCAGAGCCCCGCCCCCAGGAGCTGACCCGCCCCCGCTCTGTGCCAGAGCCCCGCCCCCACGATCTGCCCCGCCCCCGGCTCCCAATGGAGCCAGAGCCGCGCCCCCAGCAGCAGCCCCGCCCCTGGCTCACAATGGAGCCAGAGCCCCGCCCCCAGGAGCGGCCCCACCCCTGGCTCACAATGGAGCCTGAGCCCCGCCCCCAGGAGCTGCCCCGTCCCCGCTCTTTGCCAGAGCCCTGCCCCCAGGAGCTGCCCCGCCCCCGGCTCCCAATGGAGCCAGAGCCCCGCCCCCAGGAGCTGCCCCGCCCCCGGACTGTGCCATAGCCCCGCCCCCAGGAGCTGCCCCGCCCCCGGGCTGGGCCAGAGCCCCGCCCCCAGGAGCTGCCCCGCCCCCGGGCTGGGCCAGAGCCCCGCCCCCAGGAGATGTTCCGCCCCCGGGCTGGGCCAGAGCCCTGCCCCCAGGAGATGCCCCGCCCCCAGGGGCTGCCCCGCCCCCGGGCTGTGGCAGAGCCCCGCCCCCAGGAGCTGACCCGCCCCCGGGCTGACCCAGAGCCCTGCCCCCTGGAGCTGCCCCGCCCCGGCTCTGGGCCAGAGCCCCGCCCCCAGGATCTGCCCCGCCCCCGGCTCCCAATGGAGCCAGAGCCGCGCCCCCAGGAGCAGCCCCGCCCCTGGCTCACAATGGAGCCAGAGCCCCGCCCCCAGGAGCTGCCCCACTCCCGGCCTGTGCCAGAGCCCCGCCCCCAGGAGCTGCCCCACCCCGGGCTCCCAATGGAGCCAGAGCCCCGCCCCCAGAAGCTGCCCCGCCCCCGGCTCCCAATAGAGCCAAAGCCCCGCCCCCAGGAGTTGCCCCGCCCCCGGGCTGTGCCAGAGCCCCTCCCCCAGGAGCTGCCCCGCCCCCGGACTGTGCCATAGCCCAGCCCCCAGGAGATGCGCCGTCCCCGGTCTGTGTGAGAGCCCCGCCCCTAGGCGCTGCCCCCCGGGCTGTGACGGGGCCCCGCCCCCAGGAACTGCCCCGCCCCCGGGCTTTTGCCAGAGCCCCGCCCCCAGGAGCTGCCCCGTCCCCGCTCTGTGCCAGAGCCCCGCCCCCAAGAGCTGCCCCGCCCCCGGGCTGCGCTAGAGCCCCGCCCCCAGGAGCTGCCCCGCCCCCGGCTCCCAATGGAGCCAGAGCCCCGCTCCCAGGCGCTGCCCCGCCCCCGGGCTGTGCCAGAGCCCCGCCCCCAGGCGCTGCCCGGTCCCCGGCTCCCAATGAAGCCAGAGCCCCGCCCCCAGGAGCTGCCCCGCCCCCGGCTCCCAATGGAGCCAGAGCCGCGCCCCCAGGAGCAGCCCCGCCCCTGGCTCACAATGGAGCCAGAGCCCCG
The DNA here is from genome assembly GCA_037349315.1 of Chelydra serpentina. NCBI lineage: Eukaryota > Metazoa > Chordata > Testudines > Chelydridae > Chelydra > Chelydra serpentina. Next base: position 52,451 of record JBAIAC010000268.1, read on the forward strand.
CCCCCAGGAGCTGCCCCACTCCCGGCCTGTGCCAGAGCCCCGCCCCCAGGAGCTGCCCCACCCCCGGCTCCCAATGGAGCCAGAGCCCCGCCCCCAGAAGCTGCCCCGCCCCCGGCTCCCAATAGAGCCAAAGCCCCGCCCCCAGGAGTTGCCCCGCCCCCGGGCTGTGCCAGAGCCCCGCCCCCAGGAGCTGCCCCGCCCCCGGGCTATGCCAGAGCCCCCCCCGGAGGTGCTGCCCCGTCCCCGCTCTGTGCCAGAGCCCTGCCCCCAGGAGCTGCCCCACCCCCGGCTCGCAATGGAGCCAGAGCCCCGCCCCCAGGGGCTGCCCCGCCCCCGGGCTGTGGCAGACCCCGCCCCCAGGAGCTGACCCGCCCCCGGGCTGACCCAGAGCCCCGCCCCCTGGAGCTGCCCCGCCCCGGCTCTGGGCCAGAGCCCCGCCCCCAGGATCTGCCCCGCCCCCGGCTCCCAATGGAGCCAGAGCCGCGCCCCCAGGAGCAGCCCCGCCCCTGGCTCACAATGGAGCCAGAGCCCCGCCCCCAGGAGCTGCCCCACTCCCGGCCTGTGCCAGAGCCCCGCCCCCAGGAGCTGCCCCACCCCCGGCTCCCAATGGAGCCAGAGTCCCGCCCCCAGAAACAGCCCCGCCCCCGGCTCCCAATAGAGCCAAAGCCCCGCCCCCAGGAGTTGCCCCGCCCCCGGGCTGTGCCAGAGCCCCGCCCCCAGGAGCTACCCCGCCCCCGGGCTATGCCAGAGCCCCCCCGGAGGTGCTGCCCCGTCCCCGCTCTGTGCCAGAGCCCTGCCCCCAGGAGCTGCCCCACCCCCGGCTCCCAATGGAGCCAGAGCCCCGCCCCCAGAAGCTGCCCCGCCCCCGGCTCCCAATAGAGCCAAAGCCCCGCCCCCAGGAGTTGCCCCACCCCCGGGCTGCGCCAGAGCCCCGCCCCCAGGAGCTGCCCCGCCCCCGGGCTATGCCAGAGCCCCCCCCGGAGGTGCTGCCCCGTCCCCGCTCTCTGCCAGAGCCCCGCCCCCAGGAGATGTTCCGCCCCCGGGCTGGGCCAGAGCCCCGCAACCAGGAGATGCCCCGCCCCCGACTCCCAATGGAGCCAGAGCCCCGCCCCGAGGCGCTGCCCCGCCCCCGGGCTGTGCCAGAGCCCCGCCCCCAGGAGTTGCCCCGCCCCCGGGCTGTGCCAGAGCCCCGCCCCCAAGAGCTGCCCCGTCCCCGCTCTGTGCCAGAGCCCCGCCCCCAGGATCTGCCCCGCCCCCGGCTCCCAATGGAGCCAGAGCCGCGCCCCCAGGAGCAGCCCCGCCCCTGGCTCACAATGGAGCCAGAGCCCCGCACCCAGGGGCTGCCCCGCCCCCGGGCTGTGCCAGAGCCCCGCCCCCAGGAGCTGACCCGCCCCCGGGCTGACCCAGAGCCCTGCCCCCAGGAGCTGCCACGCCCCCAGCTCACAATGGAGCCAGAGCCCCGCCCCCAGGAGCTCCCCAACCCTGGCTCACAATGGAGACAGAGCCCCGCCCCCAGGAGGCGCCCTGCCCCCGGCTCCCAAGAGAGCCAGAGCCCCGCCCCCAGGAGTTGCCCAGCCCCCGGGCTGTGCCAGAGCCCCGCCCCCAGGCGCTGCCCCGTCCCCGCTCTGTGCCAGAGCCCCGCCCCCGGCTCCCAATGAAGCCAGAGCTCCGCCCCCAGGAGCTGCCCCGCCCCCGGCTCCAAATGGAGCCAAAGCCCCGCCCCCAGGAGCAGCCCCGCCCCCGGCTCACAATGGAGCCAGAGCACCGGCCCCAGGAGATGCCCCGACCCCGGGCTATGCCAGAGCCCCGCCCCCAGGAGCTGCCCCGCCCCCGGGCTGGGCCAGAGCCCCGCCCCCAGGTGCTGCCCCAGGCCCGGGCTGTGCCAGAGCCCCGCCCCCATGCGGTGCCCCGCCCCCGGCTCACAATGGAGCCTGAGCCCCGCCCCCAGGAGCTACCCCACTCCCGGCCTGTGCCAGAGCCCCGCCCCCAGGACCTACCCCGTCCCCGCTCTGTGCCAGAGCCCTGCCCCCAGGAGCTGCCCCACCCCCGGCTCCCAATGGAGCCAGAGCCCCGCCCCCAGAAGCTGCCCCGCCCCCGACTCCCAATAGAGCCAAGGCCCCGCCCCCAGGAGTTGCCCCGCCCCCGGGCTGTGCCAGAGCCCCGGCCCCAGGAGCTGCCCCGCCCCCGGGCTATGCCAGAGCCCCGCTCCCAGGAGCTGCCCCGCCCCCGGGCTGGGCCAGAGCCCCGCCCCCAGGAGATGTTCCGCCCCCGGGCTGGGCCAGAGCCCCGCCCCCAGGAGATGCCCCGCCCCCAGGCGCTGCTCCGCCCCCGGGCTGTGCCAGAGCCCCGCCCGGAGGAGCTGCCCCGCCCCTGGCTCACAATGGAGTCAGAGCACCGCCCCTAGGGGCTGCCCCGCCCCGGGGCTGACCCAGAGCCCCGCCCCCAGGAGCTGCCCCATCCCCGGCTCCCAATGGAGCCAGAGCTGCGCCCCCAGGAGCAGCCCCGCCCCTGGCTCACAATGGAGCCAGAGCCCCGCCCCTAGGGGCTGCCCCGCCCCGGGGCTGACCCAGAGCCCCGCCCCCAGGAGCTGCCCCGCCCCCGGCTCACAATGGAGGCAGAAACCCGCCCCCAGGAGCTGCCCCGCCCCTGGCTCACAATGGAGCCAGAAACCCGCCCCCAGGAGCTGCCCCGAGCCTGGCTCACAATGGAGCCAGAGCACCGCCCCCAGGAGATGCCCCGCCCCCGGCTCAAAATGGGGCTAGAGCCCCGCCCCCAGACGCTGCCCCGCCCCCGGGTTGGTCCAGAGCCCCGCCTCCAGGAGCTGCCCCGATCTCGGGCTGTGGCAGAGCCCCGCCCCCAGGAGCTGCCCCGCTCCCGCTCTGTGCCAGAGCCCCGCCCCCAGGAGCTGCCCCGCCCCCGGCTCCCAATGGAGCCAGAGTCCCGCCCCCAGGAGCTGCCCCGTCCCCGCTCTGTGCCAGAGCCCCGCCCCCAGGAGCTGCCCCGCCCCCGGCTCGCAATGGGGCCACAGTCCCGAACCCAGGCGCTGCCCCGCCCCCGAGCTGTGCCAGAGCCCCGCCTCCAGGCGCTGCCCCGCCCCCGGCTCACAATGGAGCCTGAGCCCCACCCCCAGAAACTGCCCCGCTCCCGGCCTGTGCCAGAGCCCCGCCCCCAGGAGCTGCCCAGTCCCCGCTCTGTGCCAGAGCCCTGCACCCAGGAGCTGCCCCGCCCCCGGCTCCCAATGGAGCCAGAGCCCCGCCCCCAGGGGCTGCCCCGCCCCCGGGCTGTGCCATAGCCCCGCCCCCAGGAGTTGCCCCGCCCCCGGGCTCTGCAATAGCCCCGCCCCCAGGAGCTGCCCCTCCCCCGGGCTGTGCCGTAGCCCCGCCCCCAGGAGCTGCCCCGCCGCCGGGCTGGGCCAGAGCCCCTCCCCCAGGAGCTGCCCCGCCCCCGGACTGTGCCATAGCCCAGCCCCCAGGAGATGCGCCGTCCCCGGTCTGTGTCAGAGCCCCGCCCCTAGGCGCTGCCCCCCCGGGCTGTGACGGGGCCCCGCCCCCAGGAGCTGCCCCGCCCCCGGACTGTGCCATAGCCCCGCCCCCAGGAGCTGCCCCGCCCCGGCTCTGTGCCAGAGCCCCGCCCCCACGATCTGCCCCACCCCCGGCTCCCAATGGAGCCAGAGCCGCGCCCCCAGCAGCAGCCCCGCCCCTGGCTCACAATGGAGCCAGAGCCCCGCCCCCAGGAGCTGCCCCACCCCTGGCTCACAATGGAGCCTGAACCCCACCCCCAGGAGCTGCCCCGTCCCCGCTCTTTGCCAGAGCCCCGCCCCCAGGAGCTGCCCCGCCCCCGGGCTGGGCCAGAGCCCCGCCCCCAGGAGATGTTCCGCCCCCGGGCTGGGCCAGAGCCCCGCCCCCAGGAGATGCCCCGCCCCCAGGCGCTGCTCCGCCCCCGGGCTGTGCCAGAGCCCCGCCCCGAGGAGCTGCCCCGCCCCTGGCTCACAATGGAGTCAGAGCACCGCCCCCAGGAGATGCCCCGCCCCCGGGCTGTGCCAGAGCCCCGCCCCCAGGAGCTGCCCCACTCCCGCTCTGTGCCAGAGCCCAGCCCCCAGGAGCTGCCCCGCCCCCAGCTCCCAATGGAGCCAGAGCCCCGCCCCCAGGGGCTGCCCCGCCCCTGGGTCACAATGGAGCCACAGCCCCGAACCCAGGCGCTGCCCCGCCCCCGGGCTGTGCCAGAGCCCCGCCCCCAGAAGCTGCCCCGCCCCCGGCTCCCAATAGAGCCAGGGCCCCGCCCCCAGGAGCTGCCCCGCCCCCGGGCTGGGCCAGAGCCCCGCCCCCAGGAGATGTTCCGCCCCCGGGCTGGGCCAGAGCCCTGCCCCCAGGAGATGCCCCGCCCCCAGGCACTGCCCCGCCCCCGGGCTGTGGCAGAGCCCCGCCCCCAGGAGCTGCCCCGCCCCCGGGCTATGCCAGAGCCCCGCCCCCAGGAGCTGCCCCGCCCCCGGGCTGGGCCAGAGCCCCGCCCCCAGGAGATGTTCCGCCCCCGGGCTGGGCCAGAGCCCTGCCCCCAGGAGATGCCCCGCCCCCAGGGGCTGCCCCGCCCCCGGGCTGTGGCAGAGCCCCGCCCCCAGGAGCTGACCCGCCCCCGGGCTGACCCAGAGCCCTGCCCCCTGGAGCTGCCCCGTCCCCGCTCTGTGCCAGAGCCTCGCCCCCAGGATCTGCCCCGCCCCGGCTCTGGGCCAGAGCCCCGCCCCCAGGATCTGCCCCGCCCCCGGCTCCCAATGGAGCCAGAGCCGCGCCCCCAGGAGCAGCCCCGCCCCTGGCTCACAATGGAGCCAGAGCCCCGCCCCCAGGAGCTGCCCCACTCCCGGCCTGTGCCAGAGCCCCGCCCCCAGGAGCTGCCCCACCCCGGGCTCCCAATGGAGCCAGAGCCCCCCCCCCAGAAGCTGCCCCGCCCCCGGCTCCCAATAGAGCCAAAGCCCCGCCCCCAGGAGTTGCCCCGCCCCCGGGCTGTGCCAGAGCCCCTCCCCCAGGAGCTGCCCCGCCCCCGGACTGTGCCATAGCCCAGCCCCCAGGAGATGCGCCGTCCCCGGTCTGTGTGAGAGCCCCGCCCCTAGGCGCTGCCCCCCGGGCTGTGACGGGGCCCCGCCCCCAGGAACTGCCCCGCCCCCGGGCTTTTGCCAGAGCCCCGCCCCCAGGAGCTGCCCCGTCCCCGCTCTGTGCCAGAGCCCCGCCCCCAAGAGCTGCCCCGCCCCCGGGCTGCGCTAGAGCCCCGCCCCCAGGAGCTGCCCCGCCCCCGGCTCCCAATGGAGCCAGAGCCCCGCTCCCAGGCGCTGCCCCGCCCCCGGGCTGTGCCAGAGCCCCGCCCCCAGGCGCTGCCCGGTCCCCGGCTCCCAATGAAGCCAGAGCCCCGCCCCCAGGAGCTGCCCCGCCCCCGGCTCCCAATGGAGCCAGAGCCGCGCCCCCAGGAGCAGCCCCGCCCCTGGCTCACAATGGAGCCAGAGCCCCGCCCCCAGGAGCTGCCCCACTCCCGGCCTGTGCCAGAGCCCCGCCCCCAGGAGCTGCCCCACCCCCGGCTCCCAATGGAGCCAGAGCCCCGCCCCCAGAAGCTGCCCCGCCCCCGGCTCCCAATAGAGCCAAAGCCCCGCCCCCAGGAGTTGCCCCGCCCCCGGGCTGTGCCAGAGCCCCGCCCCCAGGAGCTGCCCCGCCCCCGGGCTATGCCAGAGCCCCCCCCGGAGGTGCTGCCCCGTCCCCGCTCTGTGCCAGAGCACTGCCCCCAGGAGCTGCCCCACCCCCGGCTCCCAATGGAGCCAGAGCCCCGCCCCCAGGGGCTGCCCCGCCCCCGGGCTGTGGCAGACCCCGCCCCCAGGAGCTGACCCGCCCCCGGGCTGACCCAGAGCCCCGCCCCCTGGAGCTGCCCCGCCCCGGCTCTGGGCCAGAGCCCCGCCCCCAGGATCTACCCCGCCCCCGGCTCCCAATGGAGCCAGAGCCGCGCCCCCAGGAGCAGCCCCGCCCCTGGCTCACAATGGAGCCAGAGCCCCGCCCCCAGGAGCTGCCCCACTCCCGGCCTGTGCCAGAGCCCCGCCCCCAGGAGCTGCCCCACCCCCGGCTCCCAATGGAGCCAGAGTCCCGCCCCCAGAAACAGCCCCGCCCCCGGCTCCCAATAGAGCCAAAGCCCCGCCCCCAGGAGTTGCCCCGCCCCCGGGCTGTGCCAGAGCCCCGCCCCCAGGAGCTACCCCGCCCCCGGGCTATGCCAGAGCCCCCCCGGAGGTGCTGCCCCGTCCCCGCTCTGTGCCAGAGCCCTGCCCCCAGGAGCTGCCCCACCCCCGGCTCCCAATGGAGCCAGAGCCCCGCCCCCAGAAGCTGCCCCGCCCCCGGCTCCCAATAGAGCCAAAGCCCCGCCCCCAGGAGTTGCCCCACCCCCGGGCTGCGCCAGAGCCCCGCCCCCAGGAGCTGCCCCGCCCCCGGGCTATGCCAGAGCCCCGCCCCCAGGAGATGTTCCGCCCCCGGGCTGGGCCAGAGCCCCGCAACCAGGAGATGCCCCGCCCCCGACTCCCAATGGAGCCAGAGCCCCGCCCCGAGGCGCTGCCCCGCCCCCGGGCTGTGCCAGAGCCCCGCCCCCAGGAGTTGCCCCGCCCCCGGGCTGTGCCAGAGCCCCGCCCCCAGGAGCTGCCCCGCCCCCGGGCTATGCCAGAGCCCCCCCCGGAGGTGCTGCCCCGTCCCCGCTCTCTGCCAGAGCCCCGCCCCCAGGAGATGTTCCGCCCCCGGGCTGGGCCAGAGCCCCGCAACCAGGAGATGCCCCGCCCCCCGACTCCCAATGGAGCCAGAGCCCCGCCCCGAGGCGTTGCCCCGCCCCCGGGCTGTGCCAGAGCCCCGCCCCGAGGAGCTGCCCCGCCCCTGGCTCACAATGGAGTCAGAGCACCGCCCCCAGGAGATGCACCGCCCCCGGGCTGTGCCAGAGCACCGCCCCCAGGAGTTGCCCCGCCCCCGGGCTGTGCCAGAGCCCCGCCCCCAAGAGCTGCCCAGTCCCCGCTCTGTGACAGAGCCCCGCCCCCAGGAGCTGTCCCGCTCCCGTCCTATGCCAGAGCCCCGCCCCCAGGAGCTGCCCCGTCCCCGCTTTGTGCCAGAGTCCCGCCCCCAGGAGCTGCCCCGCCCGCGGCTCCCAATGGAGCCAGAGCTTCGCCCCCAGGAGCTGCCCCGCCCCCGTCCTATGCGAGAGCCCCGCCCCCAGGAGCTGTCCCGTCCCCGCTTTGTGCCAGAGTCCCGCCCCCAGGAGCTGCCCCGCCCCCGTGCTATGCCAGAGCCCCGCCCCCAGGAGCTGCCCCGCCCCCGCGCTGTGCCAGAGCCCCGCCCCCAGGAGCTGCCCCGCCCGCGGCTCCCAATGGAGCCAGACCTTCGCCCCCAGGAGCTGCCCCGCCCCCGGGCTGAGCCAAAGCCCTGCCCCCAGGAGCTGCCCCGCCCCCGGCTCACAATGGAGCCTGAGCCACGCCCCCAGGAGCTGCCCCGCCCCTGGCTCACAATGGAGCCAGAGCACCGCCCCCGGGCTGTGCCAGAGCCCCGCCCCCAGGAGCTGCCCCGTCCCCGCTTTGTGCCAACGTCCCGCCCCCAGGAGCTGCCCCGCCCCCGGGCTATGCCAGAGCCCCACCCCAGGAGCTGCCACGTCCCCGCTCTGTGCCAGAGCCCCGCCCCCATGCGGTGCCCCGCCCCCGGCTCACAATGGAGCCTGAGCCCCACCCCCAGGAGCTGCCCTGCACCCGGCCTGTGCCAGAGCCCCGCCCCCAGGCGCTGCCCCGCCCACGGCTCACAATGGAGCCAGAGCCCCGCCCCCAGGAGCGGCCCCGCCCCTGGCTCACAATGGAGCCAGAGCCCCGCGCCCAGGAGCTGCCCCGTCCCCGGACTTTGCCATAGCCCCGCCCCCAGGAGCTGCCCCGCCCCAGGGCTGTGCCAGAGCCCCGCCTCTAGGCGCTGCCCCGCCCCCGGGCTGTGCTGGGACCCCGACGCCAGGAGCTGCCCCGCCCCTGGCTCCCAATGGAGCCAGAGTCCCGCCCCCAGGAGCTGCCCCGCCCCCGGCTCCCTATGGAGCAACAGCCCCGCCCCCAGGCGCTGCCCTGCCCCCGGGCTGTGCCAGAGCCCCGCCCCCAGGAGTTGCCCCGCCCCCGGCTCAAAGTGGGGCTAGAGCCCCGCCCCCAGACGCGGCCCCGCCCCCGTGTTGGGCCAGAGCCCCGCCCCCAGGAGCTGCCCCGATCCCGGGCTGTGCCCAAGCCCCGCCCCCAGGAGCTGCCCCGCCCCCGGGTCCCAATAGAGCCAGAGCCCCGCCCCCAGGAGCTGCCCCACCCCCGGGCTGTGCCAGAGCCCCGCCCCCAGGAGCTGCCACGCCCCCGGCTCCCCATGGAGCCAGAGCCCCGCCCCCAGGAGCTGCCCCTACCCCGGGCTGTGCCAGAGCCCTGCCCACAGGAGCTGCCACGCCCCCGGCTCACAATGGAGCCAGAGCCCCGCCCCCAGGAGCTGCCCCGACCCCGGGCTGTGCCAGAGCCCCGCCCCCAGGAGCGGCCCCGCCCCTGGCTCACAATGGAGCCAGAGCCCCGCCCACAGGAGCTGCCCCGTCCCCGCTTTGTGCCAGAGCCCCGCCCCCAGGAGCTGCCCCGCCCCCGTGCTATGCCAGAGCCCCGCCCCCAGGAGCTGCCCCGTCCCCGCTTTCTGCCAGAGTCCCGCCCCCAGGAGCTGCCCCGCCCCAGTGCTATGCCAGAGCCCCACCCCCATGAGCTGCCCCGTCCCCGCTCTGTGCCAGAGCCCCGCCCCCAGGCGGTGCCCCTCCCCCGGCTCACAATGGAGCCAGAGCCCCGCCCCCAGGAGCGGCCCCGCCCCCAGGCTGGGCCAGAGCCCAGCCCCCAGGAGATGCCCCGTCCCCGGGCTGTGCCAGAGCCCCGCCCCCAGGAGCTGCCCCGACCCCGGGCTGTGCCAGAGCCCCGCCCCCAGGAGCGGCCCCGCCCCTGGCTCACAATGGAGCCAGAGCCCCACCCCCATGAGCTGCCCCGTCCCCGCTCTGTGCCAGAGCCCCGCCCCCAGGAGCTGCCCCGCCCGCGGCTCCCAATGGAGCCAGAGCTTCGCCCCCAGGAGCTGCCCCGCCACCGTCCTATGCCAGAGCCCCGCCCCCAGGAGCTGCCCTGTCCCCGCTTTGTGCCAGAGTCCCGCCCCCAGGAGCTGCCCCGCCCCCGGGCTGTGCCAGAGCCCAGCCCCCAGGAGATGCCCCGTCCCCGTGCTGTGCGAGAGCCCCGCCCCCAGGAGCTGCCTCGTCCCCGCTTTGTGCCAGAGCCCCGCCCCCAGGAGCTGCCCCGCTCTCGGGCTGGGCCAGAGCCCCGCCCCCAGGAGCTGCCCCGCCCCCGGGCTGTGTCAGAGCCCCGCCCCCAGGAGCTGCCCCTCCCCGGGGCTGGGCCAGAGCCCTGCCCCCAGGAGCTGCCCCGCCCCCGGCTCCCAATGGAGCCAGAGCCCCGCCCCTAGGCGCTGCCCCGCCCCCGGGCTGTGACGGGGCCCCGCCCCCAGGAGCTGCCCCGCCCCCGGGCTGTGCCAGATCCCCGCCCCCAGGCGCTGCCCCGCCCCTGGCTCCCAATGGAGCCAGAGCCCCGCCCCCCAGCAGCTGCCCCGTCCCCACTTTGTGCCAGAGCCCCGCCCCCGGGCTATGCCAGAGCCCCATCCCCAGAAGCTGCCACGTCCCCGCTCTGTGCCAGAGCCCCGCCCCCAGGAGCTGCCCCGCCCCCGGGCTGTGCCAGAGCCCCGCCCCATGCGGTGCCCCTCCCCCGGCTCACAATGGAGCCTGAGCCCCGCCCCCAGGAGCTGCCCCGCTCCCGGCCTGTGCCAGAGCCCCGCCCCCAGGAGCTACCCCGTCCCCGCTCTGTGCCACAGCCCTGCCCCCAAGAGCTGCCCCGCCCCCGGCTCCCAATGGAGCCATAGCCCAGCCCCCAGGAGCTGCCCCGCCCCCGTGCTGTGCCAGAGCCCCGCCCCTAGGCGCTGCCCCGCCCCGGGCTGTGACAGGGCCCCGCCCCCAGGAGCTGCCCCGCCCTTGGGCTGTGCCAGAGCCCCGCCCCCAGGCGCTGCCCCGCCCCCAGCTCACAATGGAGCCAGAGCCCCGCCCCCAGGAGCTGCCCCGCCCCCGGGCTATGCCAGACCCCGCCCCCAGGCGCTGCCCCTCCCCCGGCTCACAATGGAGCCAGAGCCCCGCCCCCAGGAGCGGCCCCGCCCCCAGGCTGGGCCAGAGCCCAGCCCCCAGGAGATGCCCCGTCCCCGGGCTGTGCCAGAGCCCCGCCCCCAGGAGCTGCCCCGTCCCCGCTTTCTGCCAGAGCCCCGCCCCCAGGAGCTGCCCCGCTCTCGGGCTGTGCCAGACCCCGCCCACAGGCGCTGCCCCCTCCCCCGGCTCACAATGGAGCCAGAAACCTGCCCCCAGGAGCTGCCCCGCCCGTGGCTCACAATGGAGCCAGAGCACCGCCCCCAGGAGATGCCCCGCCCCCGGCTCAAAATGGGGCTAGAGCCCCGGCCCCAGACGCTGCCCCACCCCCGGGCTGTGCCAGAGCCCCGCCCCCAGGCGCTGCCCCGCCTCCGGCTCACAATGGAGCCAGAGCGCCGCCCCCAGGAGCTGCCCCGCCCCCGTGCTGTGCCAGAGCCCCGCCCCCAGGAGCTGCCCCGCCCCCGGCCTGTGACGGGGCCCCGCCCCCAGGAGCTGCCCCGCCCCCGGGCTGTGCCAGAGCCCCGCCCCCAGGCGCTTCCCCGCCCCCGGGTCACAATGGAGCCAGAGCCCCGCCCCCAGGAGCGGCCCCGCCCCCAGGCTGGGCCAGAGCCCAGCCCCCAGGAGCTGCCCCGCCCCCGGGCTGTGTCAGAGCCCCTCCCCCAGGAGCTGCCCCTCCCCCGGGCTGGGCCAGAGATCCGCCCCCAGGAGCTGCCCCTCCCCCGGGCTGGGCCAGAGACCCGCCCCCAGGAGCTGCCCAGCCCCTGGCTCACAATGGAGCCAGAAACCTGCCCCCAGGAGCTGCCCCGCCCGTGGCTCACAATGGAGCCAGAGCACCGCCCCCAGGAGATGCCCCGCCCCCGGCTCAAAATGGGGCTAGAGCCCTGCCCACAGGAGCTGCCACGCCCCCGGCTCACAATGGAGCCAGAGCCCCGCCCCCAGGAGCTGCCCCGACCCCGGCTCACAATGGAGCCAGAGCCCCGCCCCCAGGAGTTGCCCCGCCCCCGGCTCAAAGTGGGGCTAGAGCCCCGCCCCCAGACGCGGCCCCGCCCCCGTGTTGGGCCAGAGCCCCGCCCCCAGGAGCTGCCCCGACCCCGGGCTGTGCCCAAGCCCCGCCCCCAGGAGCTGCCCCGCCCCCGGGTCCCAATAGAGCCAGAGCCCCGCCCCCAGGAGCTGCCACGCCCCCGGCTCCCCATGGAGCCAGAGCCCCGCCCCCAGGAGCTGCCCCTACCCCGGGCTGTGCCAGAGCCCTGCCCACAGGAGCTGCCACGCCCCCGGCTCACAATGGAGCCAGAGCCCCGCCCCCAGGAGCTGCCCCGACCCCGGGCTGTGCCAGAGCCCCGCCCCCAGGAGCGGCCCCGCCCCTGGCTCACAATGGAGCCAGAGCCCCGCCCACAGGAGCTGCCCCGTCCCCGCTTTGTGCCAGAGCCCCGCCCCCAGGAGCTGCCCCGCCCCCGTGCTATGCCAGAGCCCCGCCCCCAGGAGCTGCCCCGTCCCCGCTTTCTGCCAGAGTCCCGCCCCCAGGAGCTGCCCCGCCCCAGTGCTATGCCAGAGCCCCACCCCCATGAGCTGCCCCGTCCCCGCTCTGTGCCAGAGCCCCGCCCCCAGGAGCTGCCCCGCCCGCGGCTCCCAATGGAGCCAGAGCTTCGCCCCCAGGAGCTGCCCCGCCACCGTCCTATGCCAGAGCCCCGCCCCCAGGAGCTGCCCTGTCCCCGCTTTGTGCCAGAGTCCCGCCCCCAGGAGCTGCCCCGCCCCCGGGCTGTGCCAGAGCCCAGCCCCCAGGAGATGCCCCGTCCCCGTGCTGTGCGAGAGCCCCGCCCCCAGGAGCTGCCTCGTCCCCGCTTTGTGCCAGAGCCCCGCCCCCAGGAGCTGCCCCGCTCTCGGGCTGGGCCAGAGCCCCGCCCCCAGGAGCTGCCCCGCCCCCGGGCTGTGTCAGAGCCCCGCCCCCAGGAGCTGCCCCTCCCCGGGGCTGGGCCAGAGCCCTGCCCCCAGGAGCTGCCCCGCCCCCGGCTCCCAATGGAGCCAGACCTTCGCCCCCAGGAGCTGCCCCGCCCCCGGGCTGAGCCAAAGCCCTGCCCCCAGGAGCTGCCCCGCCCCCGGCTCACAATGGAGCCTGAGCCACGCCCCCAGGAGCTGCCCCGCCCCTGGCTCACAATGGAGCCAGAGCACCGCCCCCGGGCTGTGCCAGAGCCCCGCCCCCAGGAGCTGCCCCGTCCCCGCTTTGTGCCAACGTCCCGCCCCCAGGAGCTGCCCCGCCCCCGGGCTATGCCAGAGCCCCACCCCAGGAGCTGCCACGTCCCCGCTCTGTGCCAGAGCCCCGCCCCCATGCGGTGCCCCGCCCCCGGCTCACAATGGAGCCTGAGCCCCACCCCCAGGAGCTGCCCTGCACCCGGCCTGTGCCAGAGCCCCGCCCCCAGGCGCTGCCCCGCCCACGGCTCACAATGGAGCCAGAGCCCCGCCCCCAGGAGCGGCCCCGCCCCTGGCTCACAATGGAGCCAGAGCCCCGCGCCCAGGAGCTGCCCCGTCCCCGGACTTTGCCATAGCCCCGCCCCCAGGAGCTGCCCCGCCCCAGGGCTGTGCCAGAGCCCCGCCTCTAGGCGCTGCCCCGCCCCCGGGCTGTGCTGGGACCCCGACGCCAGGAGCTGCCCCGCCCCTGGCTCCCAATGGAGCCAGAGTCCCGCCCCCAGGAGCTGCCCCGCCCCCGGCTCCCTATGGAGCAACAGCCCCGCCCCCAGGCGCTGCCCTGCCCCCGGGCTGTGCCAGAGCCCCGCCCCCAGGAGTTGCCCCGCCCCCGGCTCAAAGTGGGGCTAGAGCCCCGCCCCCAGACGCGGCCCCGCCCCCGTGTTGGGCCAGAGCCCCGCCCCCAGGAGCTGCCCCGACCCCGGGCTGTGCCCAAGCCCCGCCCCCAGGAGCTGCCCCGCCCCCGGGTCCCAATAGAGCCAGAGCCCCGCCCCCAGGAGCTGCCCCACCCCCGGGCTGTGCCAGAGCCCCGCCCCCAGGAGCTGCCACGCCCCCGGCTCCCCATGGAGCCAGAGCCCCGCCCCCAGGAGCTGCCCCTACCCCGGGCTGTGCCAGAGCCCTGCCCACAGGAGCTGCCACGCCCCCGGCTCACAATGGAGCCAGAGCCCCGCCCCCAGGAGCTGCCCCGACCCCGGGCTGTGCCAGAGCCCCGCCCCCAGGAGCGGCCCCGCCCCTGGCTCACAATGGAGCCAGAGCCCCGCCCACAGGAGCTGCCCCGTCCCCGCTTTGTGCCAGAGCCCCGCCCCCAGGAGCTGCCCCGCCCCCGTGCTATGCCAGAGCCCCGCCCCCAGGAGCTGCCCCGTCCCCGCTTTCTGCCAGAGTCCCGCCCCCAGGAGCTGCCCCGCCCCAGTGCTATGCCAGAGCCCCACCCCCATGAGCTGCCCCGTCCCCGCTCTGTGCCAGAGCCCCGCCCCCATGCGGTGCCCCGCCCCCGGCTCACAATGGAGCCTGAGCCCCACCCCCAGGAGCTGCCCTGCACCCGGCCTGTGCCAGAGCCCCGCCCCCAGGCGCTGCCCCGCCCACGGCTCACAATGGAGCCAGAGCTTCGCCCCCAGGAGCTGCCCCGCCCCCGTCCTATGCCAGAGCCCCGCCCCCAGGAGCTGCCCTGTCCCCGCTTTGTGCCAGAGTCCCGCCCCCAGGCGCTGCCCCGCCCCCGGGCTGTGCCAGAGCCCCGCCCCCAGGAGTTGCCCCGCCCCCGGCTCAAAGTGGGGCTAGAGCCCCGCCCCCAGACGCGGCCCCGCCCCCGTGTTGGGCCAGAGCCCCGCCCCCAGGAGCTGCCCCGACCCCGGGCTGTGCCCAAGCCCCGCCCCCAGGAGCTGCCCCGCCCCCGGGTCCCAATAGAGCCAGAGCCCCGCCCCCAGGAGCTGCCCCACCCCCGGGCTGTGCCAGAGCCCCGCCCCCAGGAGCTGCCACGCCCCCGGCTCCCCATGGAGCCAGAGCCCCGCCCCCAGGAGCTGCCCCTACCCCGGGCTGTGCCAGAGCCCTGCCCACAGGAGCTGCCACGCCCCCGGCTCACAATGGAGCCAGAGCCCCGCCCCCAGGAGCTGCCCCGACCCCGGGCTGTGCCAGAGCCCCGCCCCCAGGAGCGGCCCCGCCCCTGGCTCACAATGGAGCCAGAGCCCCGCCCACAGGAGCTGCCCCGTCCCCGCTTTGTGCCAGAGCCCCGCCCCCAGGAGCTGCCCCGCCCCCGTGCTATGCCAGAGCCCCGCCCCCAGGAGCTGCCCCGTCCCCGCTTTCTGCCAGAGTCCCGCCCCCAGGAGCTGCCCCGCCCCAGTGCTATGCCAGAGCCCCACCCCCATGAGCTGCCCCGTCCCCGCTCTGTGCCAGAGCCCCGCCCCCAGGAGCTGCCCCGCCCGCGGCTCCCAATGGAGCCAGAGCTTCGCCCCCAGGAGCTGCCCCGCCACCGTCCTATGCCAGAGCCCCGCCCCCAGGAGCTGCCCTGTCCCCGCTTTGTGCCAGAGTCCCGCCCCCAGGAGCTGCCCCGCCCCCGGGCTGTGCCAGAGCCCAGCCCCCAGGAGATGCCCCGTCCCCGTGCTGTGCGAGAGCCCCGCCCCCAGGAGCTGCCTCGTCCCCGCTTTGTGCCAGAGCCCCGCCCCCAGGAGCTGCCCCGCTCTCGGGCTGGGCCAGAGCCCCGCCCCCAGGAGCTGCCCCGCCCCCGGGCTGTGTCAGAGCCCCGCCCCCAGGAGCTGCCCCTCCCCGGGGCTGGGCCAGAGCCCTGCCCCCAGGAGCTGCCCCGCCCCCGGCTCCCAATGGAGCCAGAGCCCCGCCCCTAGGCGCTGCCCCGCCCCCGGGCTGTGACGGGGCCCCGCCCCCAGGAGCTGCCCCGCCCCCGGGCTGTGCCAGATCCCCGCCCCCAGGCGCTGCCCCGCCCCTGGCTCCCAATGGAGCCAGAGCCCCGCCCCCCAGCAGCTGCCCCGTCCCCACTTTGTGCCAGAGCCCCGCCCCCGGGCTATGCCAGAGCCCCATCCCCAGGAGCTGCCACGTCCCCGCTCTGTGCCAGAGCCCCGCCCCCAGGAGCTGCCCCGCCCCCGGGCTGTGCCAGAGCCCCGCCCCATGCGGTGCCCCTCCCCCGGCTCACAATGGAGCCTGAGCCCCGCCCCCAGGAGCTGCCCCGCTCCCGGCCTGTGCCAGAGCCCCGCCCCCAGGAGCTACCCCGTCCCCGCTCTGTGCCACAGCCCTGCCCCCAAGAGCTGCCCCGCCCCCGGCTCCCAATGGAGCCATAGCCCAGCCCCCAGGAGCTGCCCCGCCCCCGTGCTGTGCCAGAGCCCCGCCCCTAGGCGCTGCCCCGCCCCGGGCTGTGACAGGGCCCCGCCCCCAGGAGCTGCCCCGCCCTTGGGCTGTGCCAGAGCCCCGCCCCCAGGCGCTGCCCCGCCCCCAGCTCACAATGGAGCCAGAGCCCCGCCCCCAGGAGCTGCCCCGCCCCCGGGCTATGCCAGACCCCGCCCCCAGGCGCTGCCCCTCCCCCGGCTCACAATGGAGCCAGAGCCCCGCCCCCAGGAGCGGCCCCGCCCCCAGGCTGGGCCAGAGCCCAGCCCCCAGGAGCTGCCCCGTCCCCGCTTTCTGCCAGAGCCCCGCCCCCAGGAGCTGCCCCGCTCTCGGGCTGTGCCAGACCCCGCCCACAGGCGCTGCCCCTCCCCCGGCTCACAATGGAGCCAGAAACCTGCCCCCAGGAGCTGCCCCGCCCGTGGCTCACAATGGAGCCATAGCCCAGCCCCCAGGAGCTGCCCCGCCCCCGTGCTGTGCCAGAGCCCCGCCCCTAGGCGCTGCCCCGCCCCGGGCTGTGACAGGGCCCCGCCCCCCAGCAGCTGCCCCGTCCCCACTTTGTGCCAGAGCCCCGCCCCCGGGCTATGCCAGAGCCCCATCCCCAGGAGCTGCCACGTCCCCGCTCTGTGCCAGAGCCCCGCCCCCAGGAGCTGCCCCGCCCCCGGGCTGTGCCAGAGCCCCGCCCCATGCGGTGCCCCTCCCCCGGCTCACAATGGAGCCTGAGCCCCGCCCCCAGGAGCTGCCCCGCTCCCGGCCTGTGCCAGAGCCCCGCCCCCAGGAGCTACCCCGTCCCCGCTCTGTGCCACAGCCCTGCCCCCAAGAGCTGCCCCGCCCCCGGCTCCCAATGGAGCCATAGCCCAGCCCCCAGGAGCTGCCCCGCCCCCGTGCTGTGCCAGAGCCCCGCCCCTAGGCGCTGCCCCGCCCCGGGCTGTGACAGGGCCCCGCCCCCAGGAGCTGCCCCGCCCTTGGGCTGTGCCAGAGCCCCGCCCCCAGGCGCTGCCCCGCCCCCAGCTCACAATGGAGCCAGAGCCCCGCCCCCAGGAGCTGCCCCGCCCCCGGGCTATGCCAGACCCCGCCCCCAGGCGCTGCCCCTCCCCCGGCTCACAATGGAGCCAGAGCCCCGCCCCCAGGAGCGGCCCCGCCCCCAGGCTGTGCCAGAGCCCCGCCCCCAGGAGCTGCCCCGTCCCCGCTTTCTGCCAGAGCCCCGCCCCCAGGAGCTGCCCCGCTCTCGGGCTGTGCCAGACCCCGCCCACAGGCGCTGCCCCTCCCCCGGCTCACAATGGAGCCAGAAACCTGCCCCCAGGAGCTGCCCCGCCCGTGGCTCACAATGGAGCCAGAGCACCGCCCCCAGAAGATGCCCCGCCCCCGGCTCAAAATGGGGCTAGAGCCCCGGCCCCAGACGCTGCCCCACCCCCGGGCTGTGCCAGAGCCCCGCCCCCAGGCGCTGCCCCGCCTCCGGCTCACAATGGAGCCAGAGCGCCGCCCCCAGGAGCTGCCCCGCCCCCGTGCTGTGCCAGAGCCCCGCCCCCAGGAGCTGCCCCGCCCCCGGCCTGTGACGGGGCCCCGCCCCCAGGAGCTGCCCCGCCCCCGGGCTGTGCCAGAGCCCCGCCCCCAGGCGCTTCCCCGCCCCCGGGTCACAATGGAGCCAGAGCCCCGCCCCCAGGAGCGGCCCCGCCCCCAGGCTGGGCCAGAGCCCAGCCCCCAGGAGCTGCCCCGCCCCCGGGCTGTGTCAGAGCCCCTCCCCCAGGAGCTGCCCCTCCCCCGGGCTGGGCCAGAGATCCGCCCCCAGGAGCTGCCCCTCCCCCGGGCTGGGCCAGAGACCCGCCCCCAGGAGCTGCCCAGCCCCTGGCTCACAATGGAGCCAGAAACCTGCCCCCAGGAGCTGCCCCGCCCGTGGCTCACAATGGAGCCAGAGCACCGCCCCCAGGAGATGCCCCGCCCCCGGCTCAAAATGGGGCTAGAGCCCCGCCCCCAGACGCTGCCCCGTCACTGCTCTGTGCCAGAGCCCCGCCCCCAGGAGCTGCCCCGCCCCCCGCTCGCAATGGAGCCACAGCCCCGCCCCCAGGATCTGCCCCGCCCCCGGGCTGACCCAGAGCCCCGCCCCCAGGAGCTGCGCCGCCCCCGGATCACAATGGAGCCAGAGCCCCGCCCCCAGGAGATGCCCCGCCCCTGGCTCACAATGGAGCCAGAGCACCGCCCCCAGGAGATGCCCTGCCCCCGGGCTGTGCCGGGGCCCCGACCCCAGGAGCTGCCCCGCCCCCGGCTCACAATGGAGCCAGAGCACAGCCCCCAGGAGATGCTCCCGGTCTGTGCCAGAGCACAGCCCCCAGGAGATGCTCCCGGTCTGTGCCAGAGCCCCGCCCCTAGGCGCTGCCCCGCCCCCGGGCTGTGACGGGGCCCCGCCCCCAGGAGCTGCCCCGCCCCCGGGCTGTGCCAGAGCCCCGCCCCCAGGCGCTGCCCCGCCCCTGGCTGACAATGGAGCCAGAGCCCTGCCCCCAAGAGCTGACCCGCCCCTGGCTCACAATGGAGCCAGAGCCCCGCCCCGAGGAGCTGCCCCGCCCCCAGGAGCTGCCCCGCACCAGGGCTGGGCCAGAGCCCCACCCCCAGGAGCTTCCACGCCCCCAGGAGCTGCCCGCCACCAGGCTATGCCAGAGCCCCACCCCCAGGAGCTGCCACGTCCCCAGGAGCTGCCCGGTCCCCGCTTTGTGCCAGAGTCCCGCCCCCAGGAGCTGCCCCGCCCCCGGGCTATGCCAGAGCCCCGCCCCCGGGAGCTGCCCCGTCCCCGCCTTGTGCCAGAGTCCCGCCCCCAGGAGCTGCCCCGCCCCCGGGCTATGCCAGAGCCCCACCTCCAGGAGCTGCCACGTCCCCACTCTGTGCCAGAGCCCCGCCCCCAGGAGCTGCCCCGCCCCCGGGCTGTGCCAGAGCCCCGCCCCAATGCGGTGCCCTGCCCCCGGCTCACAATGGAGCCTGAGCCCCGCCCCCAGGAGCTGCCCCGCTCCCGGCCTGTGCCAGAGCCCCGCCCCCAGGAGCTACCCCGTCCCCGCTCTGTGCCAGAGCGCTGCCCCCAGGAGCTGCCCCGCCCCCGGCTCCCAATGGAGCCAGAGCCCCGCCCCCAGGAACTGCCCCGCCCCCGGGCTGTGCCAGAGCCCCGCCCCCAGGAGCTGCCCCGCCCCCGGCTCACAATGGAGCCTGAGCCACGCCCGCAGGAGCTGCCCTGCTCCCGGCCTGTGCCAGAGCCACGCCCCCAGGAGCTGCCCCGCCACCTGGAGCGGCCCCGCCCCCGGGCTGTGTCAGAGCCCTGCCCCCAGGAGCTGCCCCGCCCCCGGGCTATGCCAGAGCCCCGCCCCCAGGAGCTGCCCCGCCCCCGGGCTGGGCCAGAGCCCCGCCCCCAGGTGCTGCCCCAGGCCCGGGCTGTGCCAGAGCCCCGCCCCCATGCGGTGCCCCGCCCCCGGCTCACAATGGAGCCTGAGCCCCGCCCCCAGGAGCTACCCCACTCCCGGCCTGTGCCAGAGCCCCGCCCCCAGGACCTACCCCGTCCCCGCTCTGTGCCAGAGCCCTGCCCCCAGGAGCTGCCCCACCCCCGGCTCCCAATGGAGCCAGAGCCCCGCCCCCAGAAGCTGCCCCGCCCCCGGCTCCCAATAGAGCCAGGGCCCCGCCCCCAGGAGTTGCCCCGCCCCCGGGCTGTGCCAGAGCCCCGCCCCCAGGAGCTGCCCCGCCCCCGGGCTATGCCAGAGCCCCGCCCCCAGGAGCTGCCCCGCCCCTGGCTCACAATGGAGTCAGAGCACCGCCCCCAGGAGATGCCCCGCCCCCGGGCTGTGCCAGAGCCCCGCCCCCAGGAGCTGACCCGCCCCCGCTCTGTGCCAGAGCCCCGCCCCCACGATCTGCCCCGCCCCCGGCTCCCAATGGAGCCAGAGCCGCGCCCCCAGCAGCAGCCCCGCCCCTGGCTCACAATGGAGCCAGAGCCCCGCCCCCAGGAGCGGCCCCACCCCTGGCTCACAATGGAGCCTGAGCCCCGCCCCCAGGAGCTGCCCCGTCCCCGCTCTTTGCCAGAGCCCTGCCCCCAGGAGCTGCCCCGCCCCCGGCTCCCAATGGAGCCAGAGCCCCGCCCCCAGGAGCTGCCCCGCCCCCGGACTGTGCCATAGCCCCGCCCCCAGGAGCTGCCCCGCCCCCGGGCTGTGCCAGAGCCCCGCCCCTAGGCGCTGCCCCGCCCCCGGGCTGTGACAGGGCCCCGCCCCCAGGAGCTGCCCCGCCCCCTGGCTGTGCCAGAGCCCCGCCCCCAGGCGCTGCCCCGCCCCCGGCTCACAATGGAGCCAGAGCCCCGCCCCCAGGAGCAGCCCCACCCCTGGCTCCCAATGGAGCCAGAGCCCCGCCCCCAGGAGCTGCCCCGCCCCCGGACTGTGCCATAGCCCCGCCCCCAGGAGCTGCCCCGCCCCCGGGCTGTGCCAGAGCCCCGCCCCTAGGCGCTGCCCCGCCCCCGGGCTGTGACAGGGCCCCGCCCCCAGGAGCTGCCCCGCCCCCTGGCTCTGCCAGAGCCCCGCCCCCAGGCGCTGCCCCGCCCCCGGCTCACAATGGAGCCAGAGCCCCGCCCCCAGGAGCAGCCCCACCCCTGGCTCCCAATGGAGCCAGAGCCCCGCCCCCAGGAGTTACCCCGCCCCCGGGCTGTGCCAGAGCCCCGCCCCCAGGAGCTGCCCCGCCCCCGGGCTATGCCAGAGCCCCCCCCGCAGGTGCTGCCCCGTCCCCGCTCTGTGCCAGAGCCCCGCCCCCAGGAGATGTTCCGCCCCCGGGCCGGGCCAGATCCCCGCCCCCAGGAGATGCCCCGCCCCCGGCTCCCAATGGAGCCAGAGCCCCGCCCCCAGGCGCTGCCCCGCCCCCGGGCTGAGCCAGTGCCCCGCCCCGAGGAGCTGCCCCGCCCCTGGCTCACAATGGAGTCAGAGCACCACCCCCAGGAGATGCACCGCCCCCAGGTTGTGCCAGAGCCCCGCCCCCAGGAGCTGCCCCGTCCCCGCTCTATGCCAGAGCCCCGCCCCCAGGATCTGCCCCGCCCCTAGCTCACAATGGAGCCAGAGCCCCGCCCCCAGGGGCTGCCCCGCCCCCGGGCTGTGCCATAGTCCCGCCCCCAGGAGTTGCCCCGCCCCCGGCTTTTCCCAGAGCGCCGCCCCCAGGAGCTGCCCCATCCCCGCTCTGTGCCAGAGCCCCGCCCCCGGCTCACAATGGGGCCACAGCCCCGCCCCCAGGAGCTGCCCCGCCCCCAGCTCCGAATGGAGCCAAAGCCCCGCCCCCAGGAGCAGCCCCGCCCACGGCTCACAACGGAGCCAGAGCACCGCCCCCAGGAGATGCCCCGCCCCGGGGCTGACCCAGAGCCCCGCCCCCAGGAGCTGCCCCGCCCCCGGCTCACAATGGAGGCAGAAACCCGCCCCCAGGAGCTGCCCCGCCCCTGGCTCACAATGGAGCCAGAAACCCGCCCCCAGGAGCTGCCCCGAGCCTGGCTCACAATGGAGCCAGAGCACCGCCCCCAGGAGATGCCCGGCCCCCGGCTCAAAATGGGGCTAGAGCCCCGCCCCCAGACGCTGCCCCGCCCCCGGGTTGGTCCAGAGCCCCGCCTCCAGGAGCTGCCCCGATCTCGGGCTGTGGCAGAGCCCCGCCCCCAGGAGCTGCCCCGCTCCCGCTCTGTGCCAGAGCCCCGCCCCCAGGAGCTGCCCCGCCCCCGGCTCCCAATGGAGCCAGAGTCCCGCCCCCAGGAGCTGCCCCGTCCCCGCTCTGTGCCAGAGCCCCGCCCCCAGGAGCTGCCCCGCCCCCGGCTCGCAATGGGGCCACAGTCCCGAACCCAGGCGCTGCCCCGCCCCCGAGCTGTGCCAGAGCCCCGCCTCCAGGCGCTGCCCCGCCCGCGGCTCCCAATGGAGCCAGAGCCCCGCCCCCAGGGGCTGCCCCGACCCCGGGCTGTGCCATAGCCCCGCCCCCAGGAGTTGCCCCGCCCCCGGGCTGTGCCGTAGCCCAGCCCCCAGGAGCTGCCCCGCCCCCGGGCTGTGCCGTAGCCCAGCCCCCAGGAGCTGCCCCGCCCCCGGGCTGGGCCAGAGCCCCGCCCCCAGGAGCTGCCCCGCCCCCGGACTGTGCCATAGCCCAGCCCCCAGGAGATGCGCCGCCCCCGGTCTGTGTCAGAGCCCCGTCCCTAGGCGCTGCCCCCCCGCGCTGTGACGGGGCCCCGCCCCCAGGAACTGCCCCGCCCCCGGGCTTTTGCCAGAGCCCCGCCCCCAGGAGCTGCCCCGCTCCCGCTCTGTGCCAGAGCCCCGCCCCCAGGAGCTGCCCCGCTCCCGCTCTGTGCCAGAGCCCCGCCCCCAGGAGCTGCCCCGCCCCCGGCTCCCAATGGAGCCAGAGTCCCGCCCCCAGGAGCTGCCCCGTCCCCGCTCTGTGCCAGAGCCCCGCCCCCAGGAGCTGCCCCGCCCCCGGCTCCCAATGGAGCCAGAGCCCCGCCCCCAGGAGCTGCCCCGTCCCCGGACTGTGCCATAGCCCCGCCCCCAGGAGCTGCCCCGCCCCCGGGCTGTGCCAGAGCCCCGCCCCTAGGCGCTGCACCGCCCCCGGGCTGTGACAGGGCCCCGCCCCCAGGAGCTGCCCCGCCCCCGGGCTGTGCCAGGGCCCCGCCCCCAGGCGCTGCCCCGCCCCCGGCTCACAATGGAGCCAGAGCCCCGCCCCCAGGAGCGGCCCCACCCCTGGCTCACAATGGAGCCAGAGCCCCGCCCCCAGGAGAGGCCCCACCCCTGGCTCACAATGGAGCCAGAGCCCCGCCCCCAGGAGC
>JBAIAC010000269.1:0-175353 GCA_037349315.1 Chelydra serpentina
CAGAGCCCAGCCCCCCACCCAAGGGCCCCAGACTCCCCCCAGAGCCCAGACCCCAGGCAGGGGCCCCAGACCCCCCCCAGAGCCCAGACCCCCAGCCAGGGGTCCCAGACCCCCCCCAGAGCCCAGCCCCCCAGCCAGGAGCCCCAGATCCCCCCAGAGCCCAGACCCCCAGCCAGGGGCCCCAGACCCCCACCCCAGAGCCCCAGGGAACCTCCCCCACTAACCTCCCAGGTTGAATCCACCTCACTCTCTACTCTGTCACACCCCCCCCAAAGCCAAGACCCCGAGCCAGGGGCCCCAGACCCCCCCCCCAGAGCCTAGACCCTCAGCCAGGGGCCCCAGACCCCCCCCCAGAGCCCAGACCCCCAGCCAGGGGCCCCACACTCCCCCCAGAGGCCAGACCCCCAGCCAGGGCCCCCAAACACTCCGCAGAGCCCAGACCCCCAGCCAGGGGCCCCAGTCACCCCCCAGAGCCCAGACCCCAAGCCAGGGGCCCCAGCACCCCCCAGAGCCCAGACCGCCAGCCAGGGGCCCCAGACCCCCCCAGAACCCAGATCCCCCAGCCAGGGGCCCCCAGACCCCCCCCCAGAGCCCAGACCCCCCCAGAGCCCAGCCCCCAGCCAGGGGCCCATACCCCCCCCAGAGCCCAGACCCCCAGCCAGGGGCCCCAGACACCCCCAGAGCCCAGACCCCCAGCCAGGGGCCCAAGACCCCCCCCCAGAGCCCAGACCCCCAGCCAGGGGCGCCAGTCCCCCCCCAGAGCGCAGCCCCCCAGCCAGGGGCCCCAGGCCCGCCCCAGAGCCCAGACCACACCCAGGGGCCACAGACACACCCCCAGAGCCCAGACCCCCAGACAGGGGCCCCAACCCCCCCCAGAGCCCAGACGCCCAGCCAGGGACCCCAGACCCCCCCAGACCCCAGACCCCCAGCCAGGGGCCCCAGACCCCCAGCCTGGGACCCCAGACCACTCCCAGAGCCCAGCCCCCCAGCCAGGGGCCCCAGACCCCCCCCAGAGCCCACACCCCCAGACAGGGGCCCCAGACTCCCCCCAGAGCCCAGCCCCCAGGCAGGGGCCCCAGACCCCCCCCAGAGCCCAGACCCCCAGCCCGGGGCCCCAGACACCCCCCAGAGCCCAGCCCCCCAGCCAGGGGCCCCAGACCCCCCCTAGAGACCATCCCCCCAGCCAGGGGCCCCAGACGCCCCCCAGAGCCCAAACCCCCCCAGAGCCCAGCACCCAGCCAGGTGCACCAGACCCGCCCCCAGAGCCCAGAACCCCAGCCACGTGACCCAGACCCCCCCCCATAGCCCAGCCCCCCAGCCAGGGGCCCCATACCCCCCCCGAGCCCAGATGCCCAGCCAGGGGCCCCAGACCCGCCCCAGAGCCCAGACCCCCAGCCACGGGCCCCAGACCCCCCCCAGAGCCCATACCCCCCCAGAGCCCAGACCACCAGCCAGGGGCCCCAGACCCTCCCCAGAGCCCAGACCCCCCAGCCAGGAGCCCCAGACCCCCCCCCCAGAGCCCAGACCTCCAGCCATGGGCCCCAGACCCCCCCCAGAGCCCAGACCCCCAGGAAGGGGCCCCAGACCCCCCCAGAGACCAGACCTGCAGCCAGGGGCCCCAGACACCCCCCCAGAGCCCAGACACCCAGCCAGGGTCCCCAAACCCCCCTAGAGCCCAGACCCCCAGCCAGGGGCCCCAGACCCCCCCCAGAGCCCAGACCCCCAGCCAGGGGACCCAGACCCCCCCCCAGAGCCCAGACCCCCAGCCAGGGGCCCCACACTCCCCCCAGAGCCCAGAGCCCCAGCCAGGGCCCCCAAACACCCCCCAGAGCCCAGACCCCCAGCCAGGGGCCCGAGACCCGCCCCAGAGCCCAGACCACCAGCCAGGGGCCCCAGCACCCCCCAGAGCCCAGACCGCCAGCCAGGGGCCCCAGACCCCCCCCAGAACCCAGATCCCCCAGCCAGGGGCCCCAGACCCCCCCCAGAGCCCAGACCCCAGCCAGGGGCCCCAGACCCCCCCAGAGCCCAGAACCCCAGCCAGGGGCCCCAGATACCCCCAGAGCACTGCCTCCCAGCCAGGGGCGCCAGTCTCCACCCAGAGCCCAGCCCCCCAGCCAGGGCCCCAGACCCCCCCAGAGCCCAGACCCCCAGCCAGGGGCCCCAGACCCCCCCAGAGCCCAGACCCCCACCCAGGGGCCCCAGACCACCCCCAGAGCCCAGACCCCCAGACAGGGGCCCCAGAACCCCCATCCAGAGGCCCCAACCCCCCCCCAAGCCCAGACCCCCAGCCAGGGCCCCAGACAGCCCCCAGAGCCCAGACCGCCAGCCAGGGGCACCAGAACCCCCCAGAGCCCAGACCCCCAGGCTGGTGCCCCAGAACCCCCGCCCCCAGAGCCCAGCCCCCCAGCCAGGGGCCCCAGATCCCCCCCAGAGCCCAGACCCCCAGCCAGGGGCCCCAGACCCCCCCCCAGAGCCCCAGGGAACCTCCCCCACTAACCTCCAGGTTGAATCCACCTCACTCTCTACTCCTTCACAGACCCCCAGCCAGGGGCCCCAGACCCCCCCAGAGCCCACACCCAGCCAAGGGCCCAGACCCCCCCCAGAGCCCGCACCCCCCAGAGCCCACACCCCCAGCCAGGGGCCCAGACCCCCCCCCAGAGCCCATACCGCCAGCCAGGGGCCCCAGACTCCCCCCCGAGCCCACACCCCCAGCCAGGGGCCCCAGACCCCCCCCCAGAGCCCACACCCCCAGCCAGGGGCCCCAGACCCCCCCCAAAGCCCAGTGTGATGGAGTAGAGGGTGAGGTGGATTCATTAGGAAAGGGAGACTTTACCTGGGGCTGTAACATGAGCCAGGACGGGGGTTGGGAGGTGACACCTTTGGCTGGGAGAACGGACAAAAGGCGAGAGGAGGAGCCCCGGGGGGGAGGGGAAGAGCCTCCTGGAGTTTTTGTCTGTGTGTTTTCAGTTTGGAGCTGGCTTGGGAAGAGGAGGGGAAGAGGGGTGCAGGGCCGGACTCCCCTATACTCCGTGACAATATTCATCACCTTTTTGCCTATGGACCAGCTAAGAAGTGGGTCCCCATTGTGCTAGGCAAGGTACAAACCCAGAATAGTAGATGGCCCATGCCCTGAAGAATTTACAATCTAAATAGACCAGACAGACACAGAATGGGGGAAGGGGTAGAACCCACCGGCAGAGTGAACTATGTGAAGGCAGAGTGACAGATCTCATGAACACAGGCATATATCTTGAAACTATTGTATATAATGTTATGACTAGGCCAGTGTTTTCCGGAAACTGCCGCTTTTACTGCATTTTTTACTGGAATTACACCCCCACCCCCCACCGATTTCTGTCTGGGGACACCTGACTCACAGGGCAGAGGCTGGGGACTGGCTGCGGTTGAGACTTGCTGCTAATTTCTTCCCTCCTCATGCAAGTCTGGGTTCAGCAAAACCACTGTGCAGCTTCCCCTGGGCAGGTAGGGGAACCCTGCCCAGGGGAACCTTGAAAGGGGGACGCCAGGCTCCCACCTCATGCTGCAGAGCAGACGGCGCTCGCAGCTGCTCTCGGCTGCGTCCACAGCCCCTCTCCCCTGCTCATCTCCCCTGCGCACAGCGGGTTCATGTCCCATCTCCCCAGCACACAGCCGGCTCTAGGCTCTCAATGCCCAGTGTCTGGGCCCCACCTCCCCCACACGGCTGGCTCCTGTCCCCCCGCCCCAATACACTTTCAGGCTGTAAAGGATTATATATTGCTCATGTTTGTCAATTACTCTGTTTTCATTGCCAGCAAATACTGGCCCAGTTCTGACTGTTATCTGTATATCTGAGCCAGCCCTTGAGAGCATGAATACTTCACAGACTATGATGCTGAGATGGGCCAGATGACACCGGGGAGAGCTGAGGGATGGGTTTCCTGTGCAATCTGGTGTCACTAAGGGGTGATGAATGCCAGATCTCAAGGCTGGTTATGCAGATCTCCAGCTTTTGAAGCTTTGCCCCACGCAGAAAGGGCCAGTGACTGATTTCACCTCTTTCAGGAGACTGAAGACAGACTTTTTGGGGAGAAACAGCGGAGTTTGAATTGACTTAGAGGGGTCTTTTGGGGCTACAAACTGACATGACCTGTAATCTAAAAGAGGGAAGGTTTTAAGGAAGGTTTTAATACACTTTGGAACTGATCAGGGATTCCCAAGCGGACTGATGAGGGGACGATGGTAAATGCGCATTTAGATGCTTTTCTTGTTTTGTATCTTTTCCCCATAAGGCCCACGGACACTGTCATGGATCCATAGGATCTGTGCAATGCCTTGTCTTTTAACCCGTCCTTGGGAGGTGCCCCTTGAGTGCACTAGACCCCCAAGGGTCTCGCTCTTCCACAAGGATAGTCCTTAGACGGAGTCTCTCGCTTCAACACCCAAGACTGAGCTACTGGCTTCAACACTCCTATTTCAACCTGTGAGCAATGCCAGCAGGTCCAGCTGAGCGACACTCCTGTCCAGAGACTGTTCCTCATTCGATGCACCTCACCAAGTTTGTGCTGTGACACTGGGCAGACTGTTAAACCACAGCAGCGTTTATTAGCCAACCGACACATGGCATTGGAAAGTCCTTCGATTAGCACAGAGAAGCAAAGACGACAATAGTGTCCATATTGGCCAATGCCCTTGAGCCATGCTGCTGTAGAAACATTTTGTTTTCCTTTCACTGGGCCTGTCCATTTGTCTTCGGTCCGGTAGAGCTCCCTGCGCCTGTGAGCCCAGTAGGGGCCGAGGGGACGGGAATCCTTACCCAGCGAGGTCACGTTCTCATAGTTCTCCTGCATGACGGCTCTGTAGAGGGGTCTCTGAGCGGGGTCCAGCAAAGCCCACGCTTCCCTGGTGAAACACACAGCCACCTCCTCGAAGGTCACCGGCCCCTGAAAGAGCAAGAGTCCAACACTCAGTACCTGCTGCCCCACTCACAGCCCCACCGTTCCTGGGGGAGAGGAGCCAATCAAAGGGAAGCTCTGGGTGGATTGCAGTCAACAGAGTCCCACCCCCACCCCGCTCAGAGCATCCAGGAAGCACCAGGGTGAGGGGATGAAGAGAGAGGCCCCTCCTCTCTCCCTGCAGATCCATCACACACCTACTAGCCACAGACTGATACAGGAGATGGAGCCCCTAGCAGGGTCCAGGGAGATCTGCCTGGTAAGAAGCGCAACACCCTCTGCATTGTGAGGAGCTGGATATGAAGGGAGGGGCAGCTCCCCTAAGCCTGACTGGTGAGTGCCCAATTCATATCTCACAGCAGCCGCTGGTTAGTCAGATCAGGCTTCAGCACTGGGAGTCTGGTCAGTTTTCCAAGCCCTACCTAGGTGGGTTGTTTCCTGTTCCACAAATTACGGCATTTCCACCGCCAAACTATATGGGTCTGTTCCTAGAATCTACGCCAGTTATTAAATAACTCCCAGTAGGTTTGCCGCACCCTGTTCTCCTCCCTTTCTCCACCCTGTGCATTTCCTGCTCTGCTCCAACCTCCAAACCAGACTGTGCAAACGTTCCCATCTCCGGTGTATTTGCTGTCCCTCTCCTCCAACAGGAACCCACCAACAACCCCCCCAGTGATACCTACCTGAACTGGCTCCTCTGCAGCCATGTCTCTCCCCTGTCCCATGGGAGGACGGGATGAACTGGAGCGAAACAGGGATGTCATTCTGCAGCCTGGCAGAGCGAGAAGGGCAGTTGTGGAGGTTTCAGAACAGGCTTTAGTTAATTTCACATCACGATTCCCCCAGGCCCTTTCCCGGCAGACAGACACCCTAGAGTCTGCCATGCTGAGAAAAGGCTTGATCTCTTTATTACCATTTTCAGAGTAGCAGCCGTGTTAATCTGTGTCAGCAAAAAGAACAGGAGCAATTGTGGCACCTTAGAGACAAACAAATGTATTTCAGCATAAGCTTTGGTGGACTACAGTCCACTTCTTCGGATGCATAGAATGGAACATCCAGTAAGAAGATATTTAGACATTCAGAGAAACATGAAAAGGTGGAAGTACCCATCCCGACTGTAAGAGGCCAATTAATTAAGAGAAACTATTATCAGCAGGGTTATTATCAGCTGGAGACAGTCATCACCTGAGCCAGGCAGAGAAGAAGGTTTAATTAAGGTCACTTCCCAGCACAGACCCCGCTGGGGGAGCAGCAGCTGCTAAGCCTGGTCGGCCAGATCACGATGGAGGCTGCAGCGTCTGACCCAGGAAGCTGAACCCCAATATCCTGAGCAGAGAGGGACAGGGCGTTGGAGCAGCCTTCCCCCCTTGAGCTCTCTGGGGGGAGCAGCTAACGAGAGCCCCTCCTCACAGGGGAATTGCTGATCTCATTTGCCCCACTGTCCATCTGGAGTCACTCCTCGTCTGTCCAGGCAGTGACTCTGGATTAACAGTGGTGTCCGTGACACCAGGTTTCAGGAAGAACGAGTCCATAGCGCTGTGGGAGAGACCGTTGTGGGGCAGCGCGAACCCCCTTCCCCCCTCCCGCACCCCCAGATCTAGGACAAGGACTCGGGGGATGAATTTTCCCAATGGAACCAGACGTTTCCGCAGTTTTCCAGAGGGGAGAAAAGCAGAATCGGTGATGTCACATTCCCAGCCCCAAATCAGGGGCCCCTGACCCCCCCCAGACCCCAGACCCTCAGCCAGGGGCCCCAGACCCCCCCCAGAGCCCAGACCCCCAGCCAGGGGCCCCCGACCCCCCCAGAGCCCAGACCCCCAGCCAGGGGCCCCAGACCCCCCCAGAGCCCAGACCCGCAGCCAGGGGCCACAGACCCCCCCCCAGCCAGTAACCCCAGAACCCCCCCGACCCCCCCCCCACAGTGAGAGCCGCCCATGGGGGGAGGGGGAGACACTGGGGTGCGGTGGGGGAGGGGCAGAGACCTGCTCAGGGATGGGGGGGGAGGGGGTGCACCCTGGGTGCGGCTCGTGG
The DNA here is from genome assembly GCA_037349315.1 of Chelydra serpentina. Classification (NCBI taxonomy): domain Eukaryota; kingdom Metazoa; phylum Chordata; order Testudines; family Chelydridae; genus Chelydra; species Chelydra serpentina. The sequence continues at coordinate 6,966 of JBAIAC010000269.1, forward strand.
CTCTCTGGGGAGAAAGGGGGCGGGGGGTCCCCAGGGCCGGGGGCAGCGGTAAATCCGAGGGGGTCTCAGCCCCCCCCGTTTGTCTCCCCCCCTCGGGGGTCACCTGCTCTTCTCCCCCCGCCCCCGATCTGCGCATGCCCGGAGCCGGGAGACACAAACCGCTTCAACGGCTCCGGGTGCGGGGCTCTGGCTCCATTGCGAGCCGGGGGCGGGGCAGCTCTTGGGGGCGGGGCTCTGGCATAGCCCGGGGGCGGGGGAAGCGTCTGGGGCGGGGCTCTAGCCCCGTTGTGAGCCGGGGGCGGGGCATCTCCTGGGGGCGGGGCTCTGGCACAGCCCTGGGGCGGGGCCGCTCCTGGGGGCGGGGCTCTAGCTCCATTGTGAGCCGGGGGCGGGGCATCTCCTGGGGGCGGGGCTCTGGCACAGCCCGGGGGCGGGGCATCTCCTGGGGGCGGGGCTGTGGCTCCATTGCGAGCCGGGGCGGGGCAGCGCCTGGGGTCGGGGCTCTGGCACAGAGCGGGGACGGGGCAGCTCTTGGGGGCGGGACTCCGGCTTCATTGGGAGCCGGGGGCGGGGCAGCTCTTGGGGGCGGGGCTCTGGCACAAAGCGGGGACGTGGCAGCTCCTGGGGGCGGGGCTCTGGCTCCATTGTGAGCCGGGGGCGGGGCAGCTCCTGGGGGCGGGGCTCTGGCACAGCCCGGGGGCGGGGCATCTCCTGGGGGCAGGGCTCTGGCACAGCCCGGGGGCGGGGCAGCGTCTGGGGGCGGGGCTCTAGCCCCATTGTGAGCCGGGGGCGGGGCATCTCCTGGGGGCGGGGCTCGGGCACAGCCCTGGGGCGGGGCCGCTCCTGGGGGCGGGGCTCTAGCCCCATTTTGAGCCGGGGGCGGGGCAGCTCCTGGGGGCGGGGCTCTGGCTCCATTGTGAGACGGGGGGCGGGGCAGCTCCTGGGGCGGGGCTCTGGGTCAGCCCGGGGGCGGGGCAGCTCCTGGGGGCGGGGCATCTCCTGGGGGCGGTGCTCTGGCTCCATTGTGCCCCACTCACAGCCCCACTGTTCCTGGGGGAGAGGAGCCCATCAAAGGGAAGCTCTGGGTGGCTCACAGTCAGGAGTCCCACCCCCACCCCACTCAGAGCATCCAGAAAACACCAGGGGGAGGGGACGAAGAGAGAGCCCCTTGTCTCTCCCAGCAGATCCATCACACACCTACTAGCGTGAGACTGATACGGGAGATGGAGGCCCGAGCAGAGTGCAGGGAGAGCTCACTGGGAGAAAGCCCAACACTGTTCTCATTGTGAGGAGCTGGACAGGGCCAGCCTTGGTGGTGGGCGGACTAGGCGACGGTCCAGGGGGGCCTTGCTGAGGGGGTTCCTCTAGCAGGGTCCCGTCTCTGCTCTCCCCACTGCTCTGCAGTGAGTATAGAGAGAGAATAATCATGTATTTGGTATCTAAGTAAACAGGATTGAAACACAAGGCCTGTAGGCTGAGACCTGCAAGAGTTTAGCTATTTGAGGTCTTGGAGCAAAGAAAAGCTGACATAAGTAAATGACTGAGGAATAACCCGATGCCCTAAGATTATGGGGAAAGAGGAATCAAGTGGTAACAGTGTGAAAAATTAGCCAGAAGATTAATTTTAAATTAAAAATTTTTGTAAAGGCACCTCTGTTTCCAAATGTGCGTTAATGTTAATGAGAGATGATCAGAACCACATTATAAAAAGGGGTGCCCAGAGTGGGAAAATTGAGCTCCCTATGGAATACTCCAGCAGGAACCATCCCTCTACTGATGATCAATCCATTGGAGACTCATCAGACCCTACCACTATTGCTAAGGATGGGAGTAGAACTAGATTTGTAACTTTTGCATAGGGCTTTACAGAATTTCTCTATGCTTGGGGATTCAGAACTTTAATTGTAACTTTAATAAAACTTGTCAAACAAACTAGTTCTTGTACGTGTGAATGTCTGTGTGGTCACTGCCCTTGGTCTCTGTGTGTTCCTGGACTATACATGTGAAGCGAGTAGCCGAGGTGACTTTCACTCGGTTAAGTTTGGAACTGTAGCCAGCAGAGGCGGACCCAGGGCGGTGTAATACCACATTACAACATGCACTTTCAATAAAAGAAAAGGCTGCACAGTACACCACATACCAGGCCACCTTTACCTCTGCGCTGCTGCTGGCGGTGGCTTTGCCTTCAGAGCTGGGCACTTGGTCGGCAGCCACTGCTATCAGGCCGCCCTGCCAGGGCTTAATCTGTGCTGGGGCTGAGCTCCGGCCGCTCTTTCAATACAAAGTGAGCACCGGAGGGAGGCATCGGGGCCTGGAGGGGATGGTGGGGAGCTCATGAGGGCCAGGGGTGATGGGGGGGGCACCAAAATATAAGTTTGCCCAGGGTGCCATTTTCTCCAAGGCCAGCCCTGGAGCTGGATACGGCGGGATGGGGCATAGCCCCTAAGGCAGGAGTCCCTGGACCTCTGGGGAGCTGTAAGCAGGTTTCAGGGGGTCCTCCAAGCAGGGCCAGTGTTAGACTCGCTTGGGCCTGAGGCAGAAAGATGAAACCTCCCTGCATGGGGCTGAAGGCTGGGCCCTGAGCCCTGCCCCCAGGGGCTGAAGCCAAACTATGAGCAATTAGCTTTGTGGGGGGGGCTGTCACATGGGGCCCCAGGCACTTGCCCTGGTTACCACCCCCTAATGCCAGCCCTGGCTTTTATATGCAGAGAAACATGCCGATGCAGGGCCGTGGGGGGTTTATAGCGTGTTGAGGGGGCTCAGACAGAAAAAGCTGAAGAACCCTCCCTAAGCCTCATTGGTGGGTGCCCCCCTAGATCTAGATCTCAGAGCAGCCGCTGGTTACTCAGGTCAGGCTCCAGCACTGGGATCTGCTCCATTTTCCCAGCCCCACCTAGGTGGGTTGTTTCCTGTTCCACAAATTAGGGCATTTCCACCTTCCAACCTCAGGGGTCCGTTGCTAGAATCTGGGCCACTTATTAAACATCTCCCAGCAGGTTTGCCCCACCCAGGCCTCCTCCCAGTCTCCATCCTGTGAATTTCCTGTCCCGCCCCAACTAGGGTGACCAGATGTCCCGATTTTATAGGGACAGTCCTGATTTTGGGGTCTTTTTCTTAGATAGGCTCCTATTACCCCCCACCCCCGTCCCAATTTTTCACATTTGTTGTCTGGTCACCCTAGTGTGCGTGTGTGTGTGCATTATTTGCATCCTTGTGCCACTTCCCTCTCAAATTTTTCACACTTGCTGTCTGGTCATCCTAGCTCCAACCTCCAAACCAGACAGTGCAAACGTTCCCATCTCCGGTGTATTTGCTGTCCCTCTTCCTCCCGCAGGAACCCACCAGCAACCCACCGATAATCCCTTCCTGAACTGGCTCCTCTGCAGCCATGTCTCTACCCTGTCCCATGGGAGGACGGGATGAACTGGAGCAAAACACGGACATTATCCTGCAGCCTGGCAGGGTGAGAAGGGCAGTTGTGGAGGTTTCAGAACAGGCTTTAATTAATTTCACAGCACGATTGCCCCAGGCTTTTCCCCTGCAGACAGACACCCTAGAGTCTGCCATGCTGAGAAAATGCTCGATCTCTTTATTACAGTGGAGACCTGGCCACTCCTGCCAGGCTAAACCCACAGAGACATTTTTAACCTCTTTTCTCCCTCCCCGCATTCTGTAACAAAGCATCTGAACACAATGCTAGAAAAAAGCAGAGCCAAAGTATTTACTGTGGGGGATTCCCTTGGACACTGACCCCACGGCAGCCACACCCCAGTAGGAGGGATATGGAGTCAGGAACTGGGTTTTCCTCTGTTTGATCCTCATCTTTTCCACAGGAAAATGATTTTACCCAGGGTGCAGTAATACATCTGTCTGGGCAGATTAGAGATCTGGAAATCTCTCTCAAAACTCTTCTCTCCCATGGCTCCTTTCAGTCTCTCTTTCTCCTTTTCCCTGTCCCCTCTCCCTGCCCGTCTGGTAGGAAAGTCCCATTCCTGGGTTGTTTGCTTCCCCATGGCTGGATTTGCTCCTGCAATTGCTAATGGGACGAGAAATGAGGGGGGAGGGTCTGTTTGAGTAGAGTCATTTTAAGGCCAGACCCCAGCATTTCCCCTCATTTCTTCCAGTTACCTGGAATCTCTGGCTCAGAATTTAGTATTAACAGGGCTCAGTGCTGCCCTAGGGGGCTGGTGCCAGCTGGAGAAAGTCATCACGTGGGTTGGGCAGAGAAGACGGTTTAATTAAGGTCACTTCCCAGCACAGACCCCGCTGGGGGAGCAGCAGCTGCTAAGCCTGGTCGGCCAGATCACGATGGAGGCTGCAGCGTCTGACCCAGGAAGCTGAACCCCAATATCCTGAGCAGAGAGGGACAGGGCGTTGGAGCAGCCTTCCCCCCTTGAGCTCTCTGGGGGGGGCAGCTAATGAGAGCCCCTCCTCACAGGGGGAATTGCTGATCTCATTTGCCCCACTGTCCATCTGGAGTCACTCCTCGTCTGTCCAGGCAGTGACTCTGGATTAACAGTGGTGTCCGTGACACCAGGTTTCAGCAAGAACGAGTCCAGAGCGCTGTGGGAGAGACCGTTGTGGGGCAGCGCGAACCCCCTTCCCCCGTCCCGCACCCCCAGATCTAGGACAAGGACTCGGGGGATGAATTTTCCCAATGGAACCGGACGTTTCCGCAGTTTTCCAGAGGGGAGAAAAGCAGAATCGGTGATGTCAGATTCACAGCCCCCAGCGCCCCCAGCCAGGGGCCCCAGACCCCCCCCAAAGCCCAGACCCCCCCATAGCCCAGCCCCCAGCCAGGGACCCCAGACCCCCCCCAGAGCCCAGCCAGAGCCCCCCCGACACCCCCCCACAGTGAGAGCCGCCCATGGGGGGGAGGGGGGTCACCCTGGGTGCGGCTCGTGGCTCTCTGGGGAGAAAGGGGGCGGGGCGGGGGGTCCCCAGGGCCGGGGGCAGCGGTAAATCCGAGGGGGTCTCAGCCCCCCCCGTTTCTCTCCCCAACCTCGGGGGTCACCTGCTCCTCTCTCCCCGCCCCGATCTGCGCATGCCCAGAGCCGGGAGACACAAAACCCTTCAACGTCACTTCCGGTCCCTTCAGGAGCGCCAGGAACTACATCTCCCAGCCTGCCCCGGGAGCCGCTTCCGCCCTCTTCAGCCCAGCTCAGGGAGAGTTTTAAGCAGCTGTTACTGCGCATGCTCAGTGCGAGCCCCAGAGAGCTGGGAGTTCAAAGCCCAGAGCCTGGGGGCGGGGCAGCTCCTGGGGGCGTGGCTCTGGCTCAGAGAGGGGCGGGGCAGCTCCTGGGGGCGGGGCTCTGGCTCAGAGAGGGGCGGGGCATCTCCTGGGGGCGGGGCTCTGGCACAGCCCGGGGGCGGGGCAGCTCCTGGGGGCGGGGCTCTGGTACAGCCCAGGGGCGGGGCAGCTCCTGGGGGCGGGGCTCTGGCTCAGAGAGGGGCGGGGCAGCTCCTGGGGCCGAGGCTCTGGCACAGCCCGGGGGCGGGGCAGCGCCTGGGGGCGGGGCTCTGGCACAGCCCGGGGGCGGGGCAGCTCCTGGGGGCGGGGCTCGGGCCCCATTGGGAGCCGGGGGCGGGGCTGCTCCTGGGGGCGGGGCTCGGGCACAGGCCGGGGGCGGGGCAGCGCCGGGGGGCGGAGCTCGGGCTCCATTGGGAGCTGGGGGCGGGGCTGAGCAGCGGCTCCCCTGGGGGTCCCGTGTTTGCCGGCAGCGCTGGAGCCGCCGGGGCGGCGGGGGAAGGACAGTGGGACACGTGGCGGGTGGAGCGTCCCCTGGGAGCCAGGAAAGTCCGGGGGGAGAAGAAAGTGTGTGTGTGTTACTGTGTGTGTGTGTCATTGTGTATCTGTCAGTGTGTGTGTCATTGTGTGTGTGTGTGTGTCTGTGTGTGTGTGTGTGACTGTGTGTGTGTGTCATTGTGTGTGTGTGTGTCAGTGTGTGTCAGTGTCTGTGTGTGTCTGCGCTCTATTTGCATCCTTGTGCCACGTCCCTCTCACACACTGATCACAATTCTCTCTCCGCTTCTTCCCCTTTGCTCTCCCCTCACCACATGTGGCTACAAAAATCCCACAATTACGGACTCTCCCGTCTCTTCTTTTGCCCCATTTTCTCCATCAGTCTCCAACGGCCATTTAAATTCTCCCCAGATTTGGGATGTTCCCCCCCCCAGTTTATCTGCAGCCCTTTGCCCTCGTTCGGGTGGGGAATTGCTGCCCCGAGTCACTCCCCAAAGGGGGTCGGGGTTGGGGGGGGCTGTTTGGGGAGCCCCGAGACGTGGCTGCCTCAGGGGTGGCGATGGGGCGGCTGTTCTCTGCCAGCAGCAGGGCTTGGCCGGGGCCCAGGAGGGAACAGGAGGAGCCGGTGTCCCCTATGGAGCTTGCCCAGCCCCTTTGTGTCTGCTCCTTTCTAGCGTTTCCTTCACAGACTTTATTACTGGGGAGGCTGGAAAATGTCTCTGGGCTCAGCCCCGGCAGGAGGGGCCAGGTCCCCACTGTAGTAAAGAGACGAAGCGTTTCCCCAGCATGGCAGAATGTCGGGTGTGTGTCTGCAGGGAAAGGGCCTGGGGGGATCGTGACGTGAAATTAACTAAACCCTTTTCTGCAACCTCCACAACTTTCTCCTCTCGCCCCACTTGCCCACTTACCGGGCATTGGGAGATGTTGCGGGGCCCTGCCCCCGACACCGGGTGACAGCACCCACGGGCGGGGCGGGAAGTCAGCCCCTGTGACACTGGGTGGCCACGTGGGGTAATGCACACAGCATCTCTCAGAGAGCAACAGTGACACCAGGTGGTTTACCTCCCATACCGGGTGGAGAAGCTGGAGAAAGTGGTGGCAGCTCTTCGATGGGTCAGCTGGTAGCAGGGCCGGCTCCAGGCACCAGCAAAACAAGAGCCGGCCCTGGCTGGTAGAGCAAAGACCTGGAACCGGCTCCCAGGAAGTCATCCTTACATCACCCTTGTGACTCCAGCTTGAAGGAGGCTTCTTTCCTTCCCCTCGCTGAGAAAGAGCAAGAGAAGAAAGATCACCCGCTTGGGCCCACTGGGTTCACAAGCCCACGCTGCTTTTCTGTGCTGGGGAGCGTGAAATGAGGGACTCGTGGCAGGTAATGCCACTCCTGCATTTCCAGAATACAAGCCCAAAGATCATGCTAAAGCCTGGGGTTCAACATCCATCCCAGTATCCTGTCCACCGACAGTGGCCAATGCCAGGTGACCCGGAGTGAGTGGACCCAACAGGTAATGATCAAGTGATCTCTCTCCTGCCAACCATCACCCCCCTTTGATAAACAGAGGCTAAGGACACCATTTCTTACCCATTCTGGCTAATAGCCATTAATGGACTTAACCTCCATGAATTTATCCAGTTCTCTTTTAAACCCTGTTATAGTCCTAGCCTTCACAGCCTCCTCAGGCAAGGAGTTCCACAGGTTGATTGTGCGCTGTGTGAAGAGGAACTTCCTTTGATTTGTTTTAAACCTGCTGCCCACTAATTTCATTGGGTGGCCCCTAGTTCTTTTATTATGAGAACAAGTAAATAACTTTTCCTTATTCACTTCCTCCACACCACTCATAATTTTATAGACCTCTATCATACCCCCCTTAGTCTCCTCTTTTCCAAGCTAAAAAGTCCTAGCCCCTTTAATCTCTCCTCATATGGGACCCGTTCCAGACCCCTAATCATTTTAGTTGCTCTTCTCTGAACTTTTTCTAATGCCAGTATATCCTTTTTGAGATGAGACCACAATTGTACGCAGTATTCAAGATGTGGGCGCACTATGGATTTGTATAGGGGCAGTAAGATATTCTCCATCTTATTCTCTATCCCTTTTTAATTATTCCTAACATCACGTTTGCTTTTTTGACTGCCGCTGCACACTGCATGGACATCTTTAGAGAACTATCCACAATGACTCCAAGATCTTTTTCCTGATTCGTTGTAGCTAAATTAGCCCCCATCATATTGTATGTATAGTTGGGGTTATTTTTTTCCAATGTGCATTACTTTACATTTATCCACATTAAATGTCATTTGCCATTTTATTGCCCAATCATTTAGTTTTGTGAGATCTTTTTGTAGTTCTTCACAGTCTGCTTTGGTCTTAACTATCTTGAGCAGCTTAGTATCATCTAAACGAAAATAAGAAAGAAAAACTTGTAGCACCTTAGAGACTAACAAATTTATTTCAGCATAAGCTTTCGTGGGTTAATACCCACTTCATCGGATGCATGGAATGAAACACACTGCAGACAGACATTTATGCAGTCAGAGAAACATGATGGTCCAGGTGTATAGACCAATCTTAAGAGGTTAATTAGTTGAGAGGAAACATGACAGCAGGGGAAGAAAAAGCTTTTGAAGTGATAAACAAGATGGTCACCCAGGTGTGAATGAGGATCGTTAACTTAAGGGAAATAGATTCAATTAACATAATGGCTGAGCCATTCCAAATCTCGATTTAATCCGGAGGCAACGCAATCTAGTTTGCATATCAATTCGAGTTCAATAGTTTCTCTTTGAAGTCTGCTTTTGGAGTTAATCTGTCGCAACACTGTTGTCCTCAAATCTGTCACTGAGTGATCAGGGAGGTTGAAGTGTTCACCTACTGGTTTTTGAATGTTATGATTCCTGATGTCAGATTTATGTCCATTTATTCTTTTGCGTAGAGACTGTCCGGTTTGGCCAATGTACATGGCAGAGGGGCATTGCTGGCACATGATGGCATATATCACATTGGTAGATGTGCAGGTGAATGAGCCCCTGATGGCGTGGCGGATGTGATTAGGCCCTGTGATGGTATCACTTGAATCGATATGTGGACAGAGTTGGCATCGGGCTTTGTTGCAAGGATAGGTTCCTGGGTTGGTGTTTTTGTTGTATGGTGTGTGGTTGCTGGTGAGTATTTGCTTCAGGTTGGGGGGCTGTCTGTAAGCAAGGATTGGTCTGTCCCCCAAGATCTGTGAGAGTGAGGGATCATCTTTTAGGATAGGTTGTAGATCTTTGATGATGCGCTGGAGAGGTTTTAGTTGGGGGCTAAAGGTGACGGCTAGTGGCGTTCTGTTATTTTCTTTTTTGGGCCTGTCTTGTAGTAGGTGACTCCTGGGTACTCTTTTGGCCCTGTCGATCTGTTTTTTCACTTCAGCAGGTGGGTATTGTAGTTGTAAGAATGCTTGATAGAGATCTTGTAGGTGTTTGTCTCTGTATGAGGGATTGGAGCAAATGCGGTTGTATCTTAGAGCTTGGCTGTAAACAATGGATCGTGTGGTGTGTCCAGGATGGAAGCTGGAAGCATGTAGGTAAGTATAGCGGTCAGTAGGTTTCCGGTATAGGGTGGTGTTAATGTGACCATCACTTATTAGCACAGTGGTGTCTAGGAAATGGACCGCTTGTGTGGACTGGTCTAGGCTAAGGTTGATGGTGGGATGGAAATTGTTGAAATCATGGTGGAATTCCTCAAGGGCTTCTTTTCCATGGGTCCAAATGATGAAGATATCATCAATGTAGCGCAAGTAGAGTAGGGGTGTTAGGCGACGAGAGCTGAGGAAGCGTTGTTCTAAGTCAGCCATAAAAATGTTGGCATACTGTGGCGCCATACGGGTACCCATAGCAGTGCCACTGACTTGAAGGTAAATATTGTCCCCAAATGTGAAATAGTTGTGGGTGAGGACAAAATCACAAAGTTCGGCTACCAGGTTAGCCGTGGTAGTATCGGGGATACTGTTCCTGACAGCTTGTAGTCCATCGTTGTGTGGAATGTTAGTGTAGAGGGCTTCTACATCCATAGTGGCCAGGATGGTGTTGTCTGGAAGATCACCGATGGATTGTAGTTTCCTCAGGAAGTCAGTGGTGTCGCGAAGATAGCTGGGAGTGTTGGTAGCATAGGGCCTGAGGAGAGAGTCTACATAGCCAGACAATCCTGCTGTTAGGGTGCCAATGCCTGAGATGATGGGGCGTCCAGGATTACCAGGTTTATGGATCTTGGGTAGCAGATAGAATGTCCCTGGTCGGGGTTCTAGGCACGTGTCAGTACAAATTTGTTCTTGTGCTTTTCCAGGGAGTTTCTGGAGCAGATGGTGCAGTTTCTTTTGGTACTCCTCAGTGGGGTCAGAGGATAAAGGCCTGTAGAATGTGGAGTTACAGAGCTGCCTGACAGCTTCTTGTTCATATTCCAACTTATTCATGATGACGACAGCTCCTCCTTTGTCAGCCTTTTTGATTATGATGTTAGGGTTGTCCCTGAGGCTGTTGATGGCATTGTGTTCTGCACGGCTGAGGTTATGGGGCAAGTGATTTTGCTTTTCTACAATTTCAGCTCGAGCACGGCGATGGAAGCAGTCTATGTAGAAGTCCAATTTGTTGTTTCGACCTTCAGGAGGAGTCCACGCAGAATCCTTCTTTTTGTAGTTTTGGTAGGAAGGATTCTGTGGGTTAGTATGTTGTATAGAGGTCTGTTGGAAAGATTCTTTGAGTCGGAGTCATCGAAAGTAGGATTCTAGGTCACCGCAGAACTGTATCATGTTCGTGGGTCTGGAGGGACAAAAGGAGAGGCCCCGAGAAAGGACAGATTCTTCTGCTGGGCTGAGAGTATAGCTGGAAAGATTAACAATATTGTTGGGTGGGGTAAGGGAACTGCTGTTGTGGTTCCTTGTAGCATGCAGCAGTTTAGATAGCTTAGTGTCCTTTTTCTTTTGTAAAGAAGCAAAGCTTGTGTTGTAAATGGCTTGTCTAGTTTTTGTAAAGTCAGTCCATGAAGAAGTTTGTGTGGAAGGCTGGTTTTCCATACAAGTATCCAGTTTTGAGAGCTCAGTCTTAATCTTTCCCTGTTTGCTGTATAGGATGTTGATCAGGTGGTTTCGCAGTTTCTTTGAGAGTGTGAGGCACAATCTCTCAGCATAGTCTGTGTGGTAAGTAGATTGTAATGGATTTTTTACCTTTAGTCCTTTAGGTATGATGTCCATTTGTTTGCAGTTGGAAAGGAAGATGATGTCTGTATCTGTGCGAGTTTTTTCATGAAGTTGATGGATTTCCACTCCATACGGCTGAATGCAGTGCTCTGCATAATGATAGGTTTCAGTGTAGTAGCCGTGTTAGTCTGTGTCAGCAAAATGAAAATAAGAAAGAAAAACTTGTAGCACCTTAGAGACTAACAAATTTATTTCAGCATAAACCTTCTCTTGGCGCTCAGCCCATGTTAACCATCAGAGAATCTGCAAGGGAGCTCAACACCAGAAAAACCTCTAGGGTTATCAATATTTTTTTTTCTTTAATACTTTTCCTGATTCCCACACAGTAACTTTTAAAGCTGTTTGAACTGTTTGCAGCACCGTTAGCCCTCAGCTTGTGCAGGTGAGTGGCCCATTTGTGCCTTTTGCAGTTTGCCCAGTTTTGAGGTGGACTCATTTGTCCTTTCTATTGTCCCAGGAGTAATTTGAGTGTGCACTTCCTATTAGAAACCAGGGAGTATCACATTTATACCATTCCTCCTATTGCAAAGTTATTGTTAGTCACCAACTATTCAGATCATATTGCCTCCCCCCCGGCTTCTCCTCCAGCCTTTGTCCAGTTTCTTGGGCAGAAGGTGTCACCTGTCCCCAATCCCCTCCTGGCTCAGCTTACAGGCTCAGGTATCGTCCCTTAAGTGAAGCCATCCCCTGCTATCCCATCCCCAATGCAGACAGTCCCAGTAAAATTCCCCGTAACATTCCCAGGTCAATACTCCCCACTCCCTACTGCTCCACAAGCTGCAATCGTCAACCATCAATAGGAAGGAAAAGGCTGAAGTCCATTGCCTTTCATATCAAAAAGCCATCTAAAGGTTGGCCTACACTGAAAGGCTGTGGACATAGCCACATCTCTCAGGGGTGTGAAAAATCCACTCCATGGAGAGAAGTAGTTAATGTGACCTGAGCCCCAGTGTAGACAGGGTTAGGTTGTCAGAAGACTACTTCCAGTGTTTGAAGTGTAGACGTAGCCTTGGACAGATTGATCCTCTATCGGAAGCAAGTCATGACGTCGATTCCAAATGTGACCCATCTGCCGGCATGTGAGAGAGCTGCTAGTATGGAGGGCTGAGCCAGCTATCCGATCGCCTAGTTCCTGAACTGTAGCTACAGCTCTTAGTGTCCATCAATCCCGAGACTGAGACAAATGGAGAGTCCCAACCATTGTCATTTTAGTATCTTATTGTTCCTTTCTCTGTTTTGTGTGCTGGCCTTTCTATTGTATCAGGGTGAGACTGTATAGCTCAGTGCATGTGTGACAAAAGCTCATTGGTGCCAATTGGCAAAGGGGTCACTGTTATTCACAACCGACTCCTGTCTCAGACCTGACAAACTCACCACACCCAATAAACTGATTTTATTATATTTATCCGGGAAGCATAGCAGTGAGATCGCTATTGACGCTTGTAAATCATTGTTACTCCTAATCACTGCGAGAGGCGTGTATGAGTCATATTGAAGGAGTAATGTAAGTACATGGAAAATTATTCTCATATGGTATTGTCATGAAAGTGAGTCACCCCAATCATAGGTCTTGGTGGGGATGACCCATTCAAGTGGGAGGGAAATGTCACCCGTCCCTTGCTAGACAGTTCTGCTATGTATTGCTCCATTGTCAACCTTTGCATCAGCCCAGAAAAGCCAACGGACAACTATCAAAGACAAAGTATAGACCTGGAAACCCTGTGGCAGTGACAAGGACAATATGACAATGAGGAGATCGTCCTGTCTGTGAATGTAGACAAAAGACTGATTCTGTTTATAACAGGGTGGAGAGAAACTAACGACCAGTGGTGCTTCTTGAAAGGCAGGGCTCTGGCTCCTAGGGACTAGCAATCACTACACTAGCCCGTCACCTCACACTTCAATCTACCTAGATAGGGAAGGTACCTATTAAACAGTGTAGGTTGCATTGTGTGATTTTGTTTTGTGTGTAACTCTGTTTCCATCACTCATGTTTGTTTCGGTTTAAATCTCTCTCCCTTGTTCAATACATTTCCCTTTGTTCAGTAACGGTACTCAAGTGCTGTGTGTGACACACGAGCAGCGAGCTACAGCACAATTGGTAACCGGGGCTACACCATTGATTTGACCACTCTTGGAAGACAGGACACTGGGCTAGATGGACCCTTGGTCTGACCCAGTCTGGCTGTTCTTATGTTTTATGTACAGGAGTGAGGCACTTACCGAGCAGAAATGGGGGAGGGGCTCTACATTTAATCAGTGTTAAAGAGAAATGTGTTCACACACCGTGAGACTCGATGTACGGAAGAAATAACAAGGGATCCCCAGCTCCTTCCCCCAAGTCTTAATGGGGATTAGCTGCCAACAGCTGCGGCTGCTGCTCGGAGGGGAGCGGTATCAGGTCTCTGCCTGTGGGTGCAGCCCACCCGCTGGGTCTCCTGGGGCAGTGGGTGAGTGGCCGGGCCGGGCTGCACCGGCTGGGGGCTGAACTCTGAACAGGGATCTAGGGGGGAGGGATAGCTCAGTGGTTTGAGCATTGGCCTGCTAAGCCCAGGGTTGTGAGTTCAATCCTTAAGGGGGCCATTTGGGGATCTGGGGCAAAAATGGGGGATTGGTCGTGCTTTGAGCAGGGGGTTGGACTAGATGACCTCCTAAGGTCCCTTCCAACCCCTGATATTCTATGATTCTATGACTCTACGCCGGTCTCCAGAGGGGGTCGAGGATGCTGAGGCAGGGGAAACTCAGCGTCACTGTCAGCAAGATTCAAAGCTGCTTGGGGGTGGAGAGGAGGGGGATCATTGTGTTAGATTTTCAGTGCATCCCTTTAACTACTTGCCCACGACAACCTGGCAGCCCCCAGCTTTCTCCCAGCGCTGTGTTGTGTTCTCTGTGGAAAGGGGCTTCTAGGAACTGGTATTTCCAGCTGCATTAAAGAATCATAAAGGAGAAGGAAGAGTTAATGTCTTAGTAAAGTGTGTGTGTGTGTTGGTTTAGTTAGATATGTAGTTAGTTAAGTGGGAGGTTGTCCAGTCTCATTTATCTCCGATGTCCTTTAGAAAAAGCTGAAGCAGGGAGCAAACCATCTGCTCTCTCTGAGCTTTGAAGTCAGGACCTTCAGATTATGAAACTAACAGACTGCCAACTGCGCTAAGGCGGCTTTGAAAGGCTTTTGGCTAAGCGTATGTAGGACCCTCCTACAGAAATGACTGGGGCAGGGAAGGAGCCAGGGACGTGCTGGAAAAAGCCGGGAGATCTGATCCCCAGAGACCTGTACTGGCAGCTTTCTCAGCACCAAACAAACCAACTCCCTCTGCCATAGAACAATCCACATGGGACTAAGAGCAGCACTGGGGACTTGCTCTTTGCCACTTTTTCTGGGCTGGGCAGGAACAAACACAAACCTTGTCTTTAAAACAAGCTGTTCCCTTCCTTCTCAGGGAAGATTTTTCTCTGATTGAAATTGAGCTTCAGTTCCCATCTCCTAGGGGTGGGTTGGGTGTGGGGCCAGCGCCCAATGAGATCTGTTGTCACCTTTGCCCCCTTTCAGTCACTCTGGGATGGTAACTCTGCTCCCAGCTGTCAGGCAGCCTCCAGCCCATCCGCCCTGTTTAGAGCTCCATGGTCAGGTGTCACCACCTTTGCTAGCACCTAGAACATGCAGGAAAGCTCTCCATACCATGTGCATTGGTGGTATAATGGTGAGCAGAGCTGCCTTCCAAGCAGTTGACCTGGGTTCGATTCCCAGCCAATGCAGTTATGGCTTTAAACTTTTGTTGGTTCCTTGTCTGGAAGTGGTTTAATTTCAGTCACATTGTGTTAGAATCACATTATCAATAGAATGAGACAATAAATGTTTCAAAGCCGAGCCGGTCACGCAGGTTACACAGCATGGAGACATACAAGGGGCTGGGATGTATCATCGGAGAAAGAACATTTGGAAACCTGCATCTCCCATCCCCTTCCCTTCACTGTTATGATTCCAGCTGTGTGCGATGTTTGCATGATGTCCCTGCGTGATGGAGAAATAAAGTTTTGGGTCAGTTTTTGCTCCTGCAGATTCCTTTGCTGTTACAATTACAATGACATAAACTAAAGGGAGGCAAAATAAAAATAAACCCAAAATTGCAATAGAGGGAGGGAAAGAGAAGATCATGCTTAAGCCAAACACGTCAAAATACAAATGAATACTAAAGAGGGGGAGGGGAGAAGAGATCAGGAATGTCAAAATCCCTTTGATATTTGAACTCACGTTGCTAGAATCAAAGTTCAGACTTGACACTGTGGGAAACATACTACTGCCCGTCTCACTGCACACCTGTGGTGAGCAACATCGAGTTGGGACACCTGTTCTGCTTCAATCATTTATTGTCTCACAGTGTTATCTTTCTCTTCCTTCTCCCCCCATTTCTCTTCTCCAGTGGCTCTGTCTTTCTCCTCTTGCTCCCTCTCCCCCTGCCCTGTCCCAGGGACTCTCACTCTACAGCGTTTAGGACAAGCCAGAGCTTCCATGTTCTGCACGTGATCCTGTGTCAGGACGTGTGACCCAGGTCAGAACCAGTCACCAGAACAAATTGACCCTTTATGGGAAACTCCTATGCGTACCCCCCAAATTACGCCCCCCCATTCCCCCCCACTAACGGGGGGTGGGGTACAGCTCTGACTGAGAGGCCCCACAGGAGAAATTTCAGCCCAAAGACAAATTTGTGTGAAATGTTGAGAAGTGATGAGCCCCCTTCCCCGCCCCATCCCCAGAACTCTAGTGTCACCCCCATGGCAGCAGCCCAGGGAACCCAGTGGGATGGGGTTACAGAGCACAAGGGGGGAGGCAGCAGGGGAGAGAGGGGACAGGGAGTCTCTCTTTTTCCTTCTCTCCACTTTCTCTCCTTCTCTTTCCTTCCAGGAAGGGCAGTCACAGCAGGGAGGGTTTGTCTCATTGTAAGGGACCCGTGTCTGTCACTGGGGTCGTGGACGTGACGGATTCTGTGACTTGCTGCGACCTCCGTGACTTCTGCAGCAGCCGCTGTGGCTGACTCCAGGGCCGCCCAAGCAGCTGACTCTGGGGACCACCCAAGCAGTGACCAATGGGGCTGGCCCTGGGGACCCCTTGACCAGTGCCCCCCGGCAGCACTCCTGGGGTGGCCGGAGCAGCAGCTGCCCCCTGGGGCTTCCCCCCCCCAGCAGCAGCTGGAGAAGCAGCCGGCCCCAGGGCTGCTCCCCCGGTAGCTGGTCTCATTAGCCATCAAATACATCGAAACGCTTCCACCTGCAAGTGGATTTAGCCCAGGACCTTCAGAGTCAGCAGCTGTTACAACCCCCCTCCCCCCGAAGACTCTGCCTTTCCCCCCCATCCATCCTTCGTCCTTATGGCTGGTAAAAAGTGCTGGGGCCACGGCCCTCTAAGCCCCCCCGACACAGATCCAGGCAGGCAGCAGCATGTGTGTGTGTGTGTGTGTGTGTGTGTGTGAGAGAGAGAGAGAGAGACTGGTGTGCTGAGCTGAGCCAGTGAGGGCTAAATTTGGGGATGTGCCCCTCCCCCTATCTCACTACTGGGGTGTCCCCCTCCCCCTGCCTCAGGACTGGTTGCTTCCAGCAGCTGTCTGAGCTTAGAGACAGCGTGCGGCACACTCACTCTTCCCCAACACACACACACACACACACACAGTCACGCACTCTCTGCCCTGCCACACACACTTCAGTGGAGAAGCAGCTGGCAATCTAGTAGGCTGCCCATGGAACAATGGGACAGAGAAACCTGCATCATGTGATGCTGCACCGGCCCATGAGCCATTGCAAACCCCTCCCAAAGCCCCCTGCGGCCAGTTGCACAGTGCGATAGCTACCCACAATGCACTGCTCTTTGGGGCGACACAGGAGTTGCTAGAGTGGATGCGCTCTGGTGACACAAGGAGCAGAGTGTTTCATTAAAACCCTTCAACTAAAGCAGGATAACTCTGTAGTGTGGACACAGCCTGAGAGCGAGACAAGACCGAGCTCCCCTTGACACCAAGGATGCTCAGGGGCTGAAACTAAAAACCACGAGAGGCCAGCAGAGATAGGGCTACTCAGGAGTTTTTAAATACTAAGTGTAAGCAGGGTCTGGATGAGCTCCCCCCTCACATCGAGTGATGAGCTGGGGAAAGACTTCAGGACCAGACTGTGTTTGCACAGACACCCCTACTCGGCCTGGGTATGCAGCATGCTGGGGCCGCTTTGCCAAAGGAACCAGTTCTGGCTGGTGTTGGGTTACAAATCACTGTAGCATCGAGTGGAATGAAATGTCATTCTCCTTCCTGTCCGAGTGAAGGGCGGCAGAACATACCGAGTCCGTCCTGATGGAGGGGTGAGGTGGGTGAGAAATACCTTTTACTGGACTGCATAGAAGTGATTGAGGATGTCACCCTAATCCAGTGATCCCCAAACGTTTCACACTGTGCCCTCTTGTCCGTGTCTGCGGCCCCTCGGTAGCTGCGGTTGAGAACTGGGGCTGGGAGCAGCGCCGTGGTTTCCT
Source organism: Chelydra serpentina (assembly GCA_037349315.1). Lineage (NCBI taxonomy): Eukaryota > Metazoa > Chordata > Testudines > Chelydridae > Chelydra > Chelydra serpentina. Next base: position 24,445 of record JBAIAC010000269.1, read on the forward strand.
GCGGAGAGGGGTGCGGACAGGGGTAAGGGGGGTGAGGCTGGGCCAGGAGCCAGGGGCCCAGGCTGAGGGAGGGGTTGGGGAAGAGCTGGGGTGGAGTGGGGCTCACTCCAGGGGAGCTGGCTCAGGGCCTGAGGTGCCCCCATGAAAGTTCCTCTGTTGTCCCCCTAGGACTCATGCCCCACATTCTGGGGACCTCTGCCCTAAACTGACCCCTACTCGCTCAGCAGGGGCTAGTGATGCCAAAGCCCAGGGAAAGGGAGAACAAGTGTGGGGGCCCTGGGACTGGAACTGTGGCCCCGCCCCCTTCAGCCTATGGCCCCGCCCACTTCACCCCTTCCACCCACGGTCCCGTCCACTACGTCACCTCTGCTCCACCCCTTCCCCCACTGCCCCACCCTGCTCACTCCTTTACCCCTCCCCGCTCCGCTGCGGCCCTGAGACCAGAGAAGCTCTGTGCCCTGCTGCAGCCCCTGGGACTAAAGTCCCCCAGCCAGGGACTAAAGGCAGCTCCAGACTTTCCCTCTCGCCTTTCCTGGGAGTCAAGTTCCAGTTTCTACAAAGAGCTAACGGAGCCTCAACCCCGCATCTGAATGAATGTCACATTTCTCACTAGCTACAGGACAGAAACAAATGTCATTTCAATCCCAGGTGAGCCCGTTTCAATCCTTTCTCAGCCTGATTCCTTCACCCTCATTCCTTAGGGCCTTGTGCCACCGTGTGGGTGTTTCATTCCCCCCTCAGCTTCACACAGGGACACAATTTCCTTTGCACAGATCCATGAACAGCAAAACCTCCCTGTGTCTCTCGTCCATTGAAACCTTCTCTCCTGCAGTGGCAATTGTCTCACAGAGGGGACGTGGCACCTTCAGCTCTGACAGTGAGATATTCGCTCTCCTCTTTCTTCATGCTGCTGCTGCTGCTGCTATTCCTGGAAAAGTGAAGGATGTTGTTATTTCATAAAAGGTCAAGGCTGGTATAAAAAGATGAGTTGACTCCAGGGTGAGAAGAGAAAGGAGCCACCAACCCCTGTATATTGCACGGAAACCTTGGCCATCTTTTCACCAAGGAATCTGGGAGCAGCAAAGCAGAAGCCGGTTTCGATCAACCGACCTCTGGGTTATGGACCCAGCATGCTTTTGCTGCGCCACTCGGCTGGGTCTCTGCCTAGAGGATCCAGCACCCAGTCTCCAGCATCCTTTTTGTGCCATGACTGACAAAAACAACCTGGACAGAGAAACAACAGGTCAGAAAGGTGCTGAAGTAGCTCAGTCAGGTGAGTGTTAGATTGAAGATCTACAGATCCCTGGTTCAAGCCCAGGCTCTGGCCTGCTCTGTGTGTGTAGGGCTGGGCTGTTTTCTCAAAGCGCAGTGGTACCTCTACCCACCGTGAGTTCCTCATTTTACGCTCCACAGCAGGGAAAGACAGTGGGCTTCAGCCTGCCCATGGCATCCTGGGCTTTCTTCTGGGTGTGCAGCTGTGCCTTGAACTCAGGTGTTTTCCTAATGTGTCCCACCTGGGTTAGCATCCCTGCTACAGCATGGGGTGCTGCCAGGCTCCCTCCCTGCACAGCAGCGGCTGGAGGGGGGAGGGGAGCGGGGCTGCCTTTGCTGCTTCCTCTCCCTGCATTGTTCACTCCTGGGAGGGGTGTTGATGGTAAGGGGGTGGGGCTGAACCCTGAAATTGTGCCCCCCCCACCCCAAGTCTCTCAGCAGAGACCAGTCGTCTGTGTCTGGTTTCCAGCTCCTCAGCCGGTGGATAATGTGGGATTCTGCCCCGGAGTGGCCGGCCCTGACTTTCTGTCTCAGGAAGGGGAGGGAAAAGGAATCTCTTATCAAACCCCCTGTCCCACCGCTGACTGAGGTCTGACTTTCTAAGTTCCCGCAAAGGGGAGCAGGGAAAGAGAGAGCACAGGAGAGAAGAGGAGGAGAGATGGGATAGAAAAAAGTCTTTAGAGCGGGAGCAGATGGAGAGAACCAGGGAGTGCAGGGGACATGGTCAACCCATCGAGCTGCCTCCTAGGCCAGGCTGCAGCCCAGCTTGAGGACTCAGAGGAAATGGAGCTCGCACCCCTACCTACAGGACTCCAGGCACGACCAGCCGTCTGGATCAAACGTTCCCTCTGGCGCTCAAGTCACAACAGCGAGCGGGCAAAAGACAGGCTCCCACGTCATTGGCGAGAGCAAGACGAAGCCTTGGAACACCCAGGAGTGTTAGGTGGCAAAAGAGCTGCCCCAAGGTCCCAGCGAGACTTGAACTTGGATTAGAGGATTCAAAGCCCTGAGTGCTGCCCTTACACCATGGGACCAGCGGAGAGTACCCTGTACTTTTCTGACATCCGCTGTAGAAGAGCCTGGGTGGACAATAATTTGCCTTCCTTGCTCAAGGTCTCTCTGGCCAGCCCTGTATTTGCTCAACAAGTCGGCACGCAGCGGTTTGCTGTAGACCCTGAAGCCTTTCTTCCTCCAGACTGTGAGGCCAGTGGGCGTGTGAGGAAGTTACCCCTTCAGTCCCAGGCAGTAAATGGTCCTTCGTAGGAAAGCCTAAGTCCTCAAAAGAAAAAAGTAAGAACAAGGAATGTACTGATGAGCTCACTCCTGAAGTTTTTGGGGGATACCACAAAGAGAAATGATTCCCTGTTACACCTGACCAGGGACTTGAACCCTGGACCCTCAGATTAAAAGCCTTACTTTACCAACTGAGCTAGCCAGGCTCACGTAGTTAAAGAGTAAGTCTGGTGCAAAAGAGAAACTAGCCAAGAAAAAGAGGGCAGGAAACAGCAGCTTTCTCAGCTCATTTCCCCACCCGCTGTCCTGCAGGGGTTGGGGTGATCCCAGTGGCAAGAAGGGGAGCACCTTGCTGGGCAGCTAAGGGACCTGAGAAAAGTAAAACTTCATCGTTCTGCCTGGTTTAAAGCCAGGGCCCTTTTGCATGTCAGGCAAATGTGATCACCAGGACACCACAGAAACTCTGCAACAGGGATCTGCCCCTCCCCTCAGAGAGCAACAGTGACACCGGGTGGCCACGTGGGGTAACACACACAGCGTCTCTCTCAGAGAGCAACAGTGACACCGGGTGGCCACGTGGGGTAATGCACACAGCGTCTCTCTCAGAGCAACAGTGACACCGGGTGGCCACGTGGGGTAATGCACACAGCGTCTCTCTCAGAGAGCATCAGTGACACGGGGTGGCCACGTGGGGTAACGCACACAGCATCTCTCAGAGCAACAGTGACACCGGGTGGCCACGTGGGGTAACGCACACAGCGTCTCTCTCAGAGAGCACTTTCCTGATTGGCTGGGTTCTGCTTAGCCTCTCCAAGGCTGCCTGTTGTGTATTTGGTTGTCGTGGTAATAGCACCTTGTTGTTGCTATGCAACTGAGTTAGATTATTAGGGGATAGCCCAGCCAGTTTTGGTTGGTTTGGTTAGTTCAGTGTGTGAAAATAAATGGCTGCTTCCATGGCTCTCAGCTCTCTGTGTCTTTAATGATTTCTTCCTAAACCTGCTGCCCCAAGGATACAACGAAGTGGCGACGAGGACGGGATCCCTGTGCTGCCCCAGCAACAGAGGGAAGTAGAAGTCAAGGTAAAAAGAAAGAAAACCCCCTATCAAAATCATGTAGCTGTTGGAAGGGGGTGAGAACTGGCTTGTTTGCACTGACTGTGAAACCTGAAACTAAACCCACGGCTACACTTACAGGGCCCCTGGAACCCTTTGAGGAGAACATAGTGCAATGGCACGTGTGTACTGAGCGTTTGGAGCTTTTTGCTATTGCCAATGACATTACAGAAGAGAAGAAGGTGCCAATATTCTTAAGTGTTGTGGGGGCTAAAACCTACTCCCTGCGGCGCAGCTCACTACACCCTGTTAAGCCTGAGACCAAATCTTACAGTGACATTGTGGGAATCCTGGGGTCCCATTTCCCCCCAAACCACTGGTAACTGCTGAAAGATATAGTAGGTTCCACAAAAGAGACCAACAAGAAGATGAACCAGTTGTACAATTTGTAGCAACTTTAAAAAGGCTTGTGGAACACTGTGAATGTAAGGAGATGTTAAATGACGCCCTGCGTGACAGGTTCGTGTGTGGCCTGCACAGTGACGCTATACGGAAGCGCCTATTGACAGAGGCTCAGCTTCCCTTACACAAGGCTGTTGCTATTGTGGTCTCCATGGAACTGGCTACAAAGGAGGCGCAATACATCGGTGCATCCCCTAGGGTGCATAAGGTGTCACAAGAACCGACCCACAAAACTGTGCAGAGTCAGGAATGTTACCGCTGTGGTAAGCCGGGTCACCGGGCATCACAATGCTGGTGTAAGGACCTGGTGTGTCGACACTGTGGCAAAAAGGGACACATTGAGTGTGACTGTAAACAAAAGAAAAAGAGACCTGTGGTCTGGCCGACCAAAAAGGGAACCCTGCATACCCTAGAGGAGACCCAGGATGGCCAAGGTGACACCTCATCGCAAGAAGAAGTGCCGCTGCACGTTTTGTCTTTGGCAGTGGGCTCACATGGGTACTGGGGAGCCCCGTTGTTGGATGGCAAACCTACACGCATGGAACTGGACACCGGTGCAGCCGTCTCGCTGGGCTCCGAGACTGTGTATAAATGTAAGCAGAGTCAGGATGAGCTCTACCCTGACATCTGGTGGTGAGTTGTGGAAAGGGATGTCAGGGGCTAATCTTGTTTGCATGGACACACCCACCCTGCAAAGCATGTTGGACCGCTTGCCCAAATGGTCACCTTGACTGCTGTGGGAGCCCCAGTTTCTCTGTTATTGGGGCAGGAAGAATAAAGTGTTGTTACCCTGATTGTGTGAATCAAGGACAGTGGGCTTTTGTTATGAGGAAGGGACTCGCCCTTAGCTAAGCAGCACTTGCTAGGCGAGGGACATGGATTCCAAAACCCAGTGAATTGAGAGAGGCTGGGGGCAGGTATCTGTATCTAGTAGCATGGGCCTCTTTTCAGGGTCCTAAATGTCAATTGCACCTCCTTCTCTCTCTCTACTGTGGAATATCAGAGCTAATTTTGAGTTCCTTAGGAGTCTATTCACAGGCTGCTGAGTTGGAATCACTCTGGACTAAGTGTGCAAATGAGCACGAAGGCTCCCCTAACTACAAGCTGAAATCACTAAAAAGCTGAAATTGTTATGAGCTGAAATCACTGAGCACCATCTTAAGTAGTGGGGGAGCCAGAAGATATATTGCTGAGCGGCTGGTCGAGCGGAGCTGCTGACGGAGCGGAGCACTTGGTGGGCCAACTGGAGCGGCTTGCAGGCCGGCTGATGGAGCGGAGCTGCTGGAGGAGTGGAGCAGTTGGCGGGACAGCCGGAGCGGCTTGTGAGACGGCTGAGCGGAGTGACTCGTGGGATGGCTGGTGGAGCCGAGCAGAGCCGAGCGAAGCCCCACGAAGGGACGGGGCAGTCAGCTTTGAGCCACGTAAGGTGCCCCTTACCTCTCCCCTCCCCATTTCTACCCAGACTGGAGGGGGTGTAACACTCTGCAGATGAACTTTTGAACTCTGGGTCTGGACTTTTGGGTTGTTGGACTTTTGGGACTTTGGGTGATTTTGGGGGTTGCTGGACTCAAGAACCGAAGGGAAAGGACATGGCCAATTTGCTGGGGTGAGTCGTTGCTCACCGTTTGGTTTACAAATCCTAGATGTGGTGTTTCCCCAGCAAAAGGCCGCATTGTTTTTCTCTGTCATTAAAAGGTTTTTCTACACTCAGACTCTGTGCTTGCGAGAGGGGAAGTACTGCCTCTTAGAGGCGCCCGGGGGGGGTGATATATATTTGTCCCAGGTCACTGGGTGGGGGCTCGAGCCGGTTTTGCATTGTGTTATTGGAATGGAACCCCTAGATACGGAACCCGGCCCTTGTTGCTGCCGACTCTGACTGGCAGAAGGGTTACATAAAGAAAAGCTACAGCATCTTCCACTTAAGGCAACAAAAACTGTTCTGAAGATGCATACGGGAGAAGCTGTGCCCATGTTGGGCACTATTGATGTTAAGGGGGAGCTCAATGGACAGGCTGCTAAATTGCCCCTGTTTGTGGTGAGAGGTAATTACCCAGCCTTAATGGGTCAGTCTTGGCTTGGGAGGATGCAGCTGAATTGGGCAGAAGTGCACCGAATGACTAAAGGAGAAACCGGTCTCACCACTATACTAAGGAAACATGCAGCTGTTTTTGGAGAGGATCTGGGAAGTATGAAAGGAATCACTGTGACATTGAACATTAAACCTGACAGTCAACCAAAATGTCTGAAAGCCCAAACTGTGCCATATTATCTCTGCCCCCCTGTTCTCTAGCCCAGAGTGACTCTCAGCCAGCGTAACACAGGAGGGTTTATTGAGCGTTGAACACAGCACAGGAACTCTCAGGGCCTCAGGCCTGGCCTCCCCCGAGCCGAGCACATCCAGCTCTCTCCTGTATCCCGGTGGGCTCTGCCTGCTCCCTCTCCCCAGCCCAGAGCCCCCCAGTAGCGTAGGCAGGTCCGGAGCACAGGGGAGCGGCGCTATAAAAAGGCGCCTCCCCAGGCTCCCCCTGTACTCACCTGGCGGCGCCTCCGGGAGGCACTCCGGGTCCTCCCAGAGGTGAAAGTAAGCCGGTCCGGTCCGGTAACGGCAAGAGCCAGTACGCCATGCCGGACCGGACCGGCTTCCCCGGCGGTGATTTAAAAGGCCTGCAGCTCCAGCCGCTGCGGGGAGCCCCGGGCCCTTTAAAGCACAGCCGGGGCTCCAGCAGCGGGGCTCGGGCGGGGATTTCAAAGGCCCACGGCTCCTGCAGCCGTGGGGAGCAGCGGGCCTTTTAAATCCCCGCCCGAGCCCAGCTCCGGCAGCGGGGCTTGGGCGCCGCCGCTTGTGCTCACAGGGGGAGCAGCCGCTCCCCCTAATCCCCCCCTGGCTACGCCACTGGAGCCCCCCGCCCCCTGCTGCCCCACTGGGCGGGGGATATCACTGGCCCCAAGCCCCGCCTCTGTCCATTCTCTTCTCTCCAGGTAAACAGCCCTGCAAACAGGGTCGTCTGGGCCTCTTCTCGTCTCTGCTCCCCTGTGGCTGGAACCGGCTGGTTAGGCCCTCGGGGCTCCTCTCTTCGCAGCCTATTGTTCTCCCACTGGCCAGGACTGGCTGCAGACTCCTGAGCTGGCTTCCAGGTCACCTGACACCACGTCCGTGGCTGGGGTCCCCAGTCCCCTCGCCAGTCCCCTGTAACAACAAACTCCCTCTCCCATCACCTTGTTACACCCGTAACACCCAGGGAAACTGAGTCCCATCCCCTCTGCACGCAACCCCTAGGGAACCAAGAAAACCCCCCATAGGCAACAAGGAAAACCCCATGCTGTCACAGGGGTCACTATGTCGGCCTTGTAACCCTGGGTGTCAGGTCGCTGTGCAGCTTTGATCTAGAGCTCTGATCCCAACGACCGACCAGCAGCCCACAGCCTCCCCCTGGGTCTGCCCCCACCTGGTTACTCCTCACAGGCTGACCTGACCCCGCTTCCAGCCCTGTATTCACCCCCCAATCACCCTACTGCCCCTCAGAGCCACAGCCATGGAGGTGCCGACGGAGGGAGGGGTGACTCTGGGATGGGGTTCTTCTCTAAAGATGGCTGCAGAAAGGTGGGGCTCAGCTCTGTCAGCGACCTGCCCAGTTGCCTCGCTGACAGGGGATGTGACATTTCTGTAAGGTGCATAAAGGGGGTATTTGGCTTCCTAGCGAATGTGAGGAATGTGCAATTATGAGAGGGAATTTCCATCCCTCCATCCGTTGTACTTCAGGGCCCCAGTGGCCTAATGGATAAGGCATTGGCTTCCTAAGCCAGAGATTGTGGGTTCAAGTCCCGTCTGGGGTGAAAAGCTACTTTATTCTGTACACTGCAAAGAAACCTCAATTTTATCTTCACCAAGGAAGCTGGGAGATGGTTGAACACAAAGTACTGGGTCTTGGGAACAATCCCCCAGAAATGTCGTCTTCCACTCGACAAATGCTTTCTAAACCCATCAGTAGCAAACAGTTAATACTAGTGTGTGTCTGAGAATAGAGTGAAGGGGAGTGTTTAAGCCAACAAGTCAATGAACAAAACTCCTCTCTACTGGCTCTTTGTCTACAGCAGGCCGGCACAACATGCAGCCTGGATGGGCTCACTGTGCGGCCCGCGGGGGGTGTGAGTAGGAGGGCTCACTGTGCGGCCCAAAATCTGGGACAGTGTCCATTGGTCCTTTTTGCTGCTTGTCTCTGGGCTGGGGGTAGGGTGACCAGATGTCCCCATTTTATAGGGACAGTCCTGATTTTTACATCTTTTTCTTATATAGGCTCCTATTACCCCCCACCCCCTGTCCCGATTTTGGGGGGAAGGTCTTATTCTACTTCTAGCAAAAAGACATTTTTCTTTAACCTTAATTATACTACCTTAGGGGTCCGCTATAACATATTACCAAGGTTCAATACAAAGTCATATAAAAGTTATACAAAACTGCATAATGCAGAGATTGATCTACAACTGCATTGACTGACTGTTGTGTGCAGTAATATAGTGACCCCTGGGGGATGGGTGAAGAGGGGTGTGATGGTGGGGCCGAGCGGGGAGGGGGCAGGTCCTATTTTACTGCTGTGATCTGGTCACCCTATGCGCGCTGTTTCTTTCCCCCTCGACAGGCTTCCAGACCCCAGCGGTGGGGAAGGAGGGGTTGTTTCCGCAGAGCAGGCGGCACAGGGGTGGGGGGGTGTTTCCGCAGGGCCGGGGGGTTTCGGCCCTCAGCTGTTTTCTTTGGAGTAATACGGCCCTCGCCGCTTTACGAGTTGTGCAGGCCTGCTTTAGACTTTATGGTCAGAAGAGACCATTAGACCATCTAATCTGACCCCCTGCATCTCACAGGCCTCCTGTGAACCACAATAGGCAAACACATTCCAGAAAGGCCTTGCTAGGTATCGGACTTTGCATTTGGTTCTGGTCAAACTTGTTTCCTCTGAATGGGCCCAGCTTGCCGAATGAGCCAGATCGCTCTGTTTCACTGCCCTCTCCTCATCAGTAATTACCACTCTGCCGGTACTTTATCACCCACCAATCTTATCAGCAGTGATTGGATGTTATCTCCCAATTCATTGATAAAAATTAGTTAAAAAAATTAGTCCTTGAGAGCTTCTTCAGACCCTTAGTACCCAGGACCTGCTCCCACAGCACCGTGAGAAAAGGCCGTCCAGCCCTGCTGGTCCATAGGGGATAAGCACAGAACAAACACACCTTTAGGAGCTGTGTTGTCCACAGGCTCTGAACAACATGTGGGGGTCATCAGTTTACAAATGCACGAGAGACCTGTCGCGTAGACAGGTCCCAACAGTGTCTCAGTTTCCCACCCTGTAAAATGGGGAGAACAAACAAAACCTTGATTAGCTCTATTTGATAGTTGGGGAAATCGAGGCACCCAGGGATGGTGAAGCGACTCGCTCATGGTCCCAAAGCCAGGAATAGAAAACTGCAGGTCTTCTGATAGCCAGTCCTGAGACCTAGCCCCGGTTATCCTGGCCTCGCGGCTCTAACTTTAGTCACAGCCTCCATGTCTTTTCCTCCCTGTCCCTTAACCCCACGTCCCTGCAGGAGAAAGATTTCCTGTTCGCTGGCTGGCTCTAAGGCATGTGGATGTCGTTCCAAAAGCCGAGCTCTGGCTCAGTCCCATGCTATGGTTGGCTACAGGAACCACTTGGTGACATGCTGGGGCCTGGGTTATACAGGAGGTGCGACTGGATACACATAATGGTCCTTTCTTACCTTAACATCTGTCAATCTCTACAACTAATGCAGAGAAGCAGCAAAATTCGTCACACATGTGACTGGTTATGACTTATTTACTTGGTCTTAAAAGAGAACAACAAGGACTCGAGTCTCCTCCCTGTCAATAACTCCCTGCTCAGCCAATCAGGGTAGAGACTGAGGGGTGGGAGGCTGAGGGTTCTCACCAGAGCACCCAAAGGATGGCCCAGGTCACCGGTGGGGTCACTGTCCGAGCACTATTTCAGCCCCACATTTTTGGGTAGACCACCCACAATGGGAGCTGCAGAGCACCCCCCACCACACACACACACCCCTACACCTCTCCTGGTGCTGGGAGGGGAACAGGGGAAAGGACAAAAGAAGTAAGATGAAGCGAAAGGAGGGAACAGGTTCAAAGAAGGGCCACTAGGATGAACTGATGAATGGAAAACCTGTCGTATGAAAGGAGACTCAAGGAGCTTGGTTTGTTTACCTTAACCCAAAGAAGGCTGGGGGGAGATATGATTGCTCTCTTTAAATATATCAGCGGGATAAATACCAGGGAGGGAGAGGAATTATTTAAGCTCAGTAGCAATGTGGACACAAGAACAAATGGATATAAACTGGTCATCAGGAAGTTTAGACTTGAAATTAGATGAAGGTTTCTAACCATCAGGGGAGTGAAAGTTCTGGAACAGCTTCCCAAGGGAATCAGTGGGGGCAAAAGACCTATCTGACTTCAAGATTAAGCTAGATACGTCTATGGAAGGGATGATTTGATGGGATAACATGATCTTAGTCAAAGGTCAATTAATTACCATCAGTGGTAAATAGGACCAATGGTCAATGATGGGATGTTAGAAGTTACTACAGAGAACTTTTTCCTGGGTGTCTGGCTGGTGAGTCTTGCCCACATGCTCGGGGTTCAGCTGATCGCCATATTTGGGGTCGGGAAGGATTTTTCCTCCAGGGTATATCGGCAGAGGCCCTGGAGGTTTTTCGCCTTCCTCTGCAGCATGGCGCACGGGTCACTTACTGGAGGATTCTCTGCATCTGGAAGTCTTTAAACCATGATTTGAGGACTTCAATAGCTGAGACATAGGGGAGAGAATTATTCCAGGAGTGGGTGGGTGAGATTCTGTGGCCTGCGTTGTGCAGGAGGTCAGACTAGATGATCATAATGGTCCCTTCTGACCTTAAAGTCTATGAGTCTATGGGAGGGATGGAGGAAAAGGTCAAACAAAAAGGACAAACCCTAAAGTCCCCAGTGATTCTGAGGGACAAAATCCCAAGTGGGGAATAAAATTCTGCCACCTGAAGCTGCTGTTTTCCATGCCTAGAATTCAGCTGGCACCAGATGGATCAGACTGAACAGGTCCCAAACCTCTCGGAGGCTCTTACCTTCTAACCAGGGACGTCTGTTTTCTAGGAAAGTCCGTAAAAGGAAAGGAGAAAACTCCAAAGAGGTTCCTCCTGGCGCTCACGTACATGAACCCTAATACTCTCTCAGTCCTCCAAGAGAGACCTCGACAAGGAGACTTGCTGAAGCAAAGCCACGGGGGTCTCCGAGGTTTCCCTGGCCCTGCGCCCCTGGCCTGGCCTGGCTGATGTCAGCATCTCTCTGTGAGGTCACCACCTCCCCACCACCTTTGACCAATAGGCCAAGGTCCTGCAAAAGGCCTTTGTGATGTCACTGCCACACCCACCCCTCCCCTGCCGTGCTAATGTCCTGCCGCTGGCCAGACACTTGGGAGGTTTGAGCTGCTCCCTGGGGATCACCCCACTCAATGAGTGTTCATTCTAGGAAGCAAGCCGGCTAGACAGGAAAACATCAGGGGCTGCTCCCAATGCTACACTCAGTTTTTCAGAAATTAGTAGACTTTATGGCCAGAAAAGATCATTAGAGCATCTAATCTGACCCCCCTGCATCTCACAGGCCCCCTGCGTACCACAAGAGCTACTTTTTGGGCAAACACATTCCAGAAAGGCATCTAGTCTTCATTAAATGACATCAAGAGATGGAGAATCCACCACTTCCCTTGGTACCTTGTTCCTGTGGTGACTCATCCTCGCTGTTGAATAATCCTCCCTTATTTGTAATTTGTCTCTTTTTACGTTCCAGCCATTGGGTCTTTTTATGCCTTTCTCTGCTAGATTAAAGAGCCCTTTAATACCCAATATTGTCTCTCCATTAAGGCACTTCAACACTTCAATGAAGTCACCTTTTAATCTTCTTTTGAGAAGCTAAACAGGTGGAGCTCTTTCAATAGCTCACTCGAAGGCATTTTTCTCCAGACCACAGAACATTTGGTGGCTCTTTGCTGCCCCAGCTCCAATTTCTCAACATCTCTTTCAAATGAGGACACCAAAACTGGATGCAGTATTCCCATATCAGCCTCACTGATGCTGTGTCCCCTCCCCCTCCCCCTCCCCCTTCCCCCTTCCCCCATCCTACTCATGGCTCTGCTCAAACGTCTCATGATGGCTTTAGCCCTGTTCACCACACTGGGAGCTCATGTTGAGTGGCTTCTCCACTACGGCCCCTCAATCCTTTCCAGAGTCACTGCTTTCCTGGATACACTTCCCCATTCTGTAGGTGTGGCCGGCATGCCTTGTTGCTAGGTATCAGACTCTGCATTTGGCTCTGGTCAAACTTGTTTCCTTTGAATGGGCCCAGCTTGCCGAATGAGCCAGATCGCTCTGTATCACTGTCCTCTCCTCATCAGTAATGACCACTCTGCCGGTATTTTGTCACCCACCAATCTTATCAGCAGTGATTGGATGTTATCTCCCAATTCATTGATAAAAATTATTTTAAAAAATTAGTCCTTGAGAGCTGCTTCAGACCCTTAGTCCCCACGTCTCTCCGAGATGGCTGAGCGTGTGGTCTCCTCCCGCGTCTGACTAGCCTCTGCCCTGAGAACGATGCTTCCAGCTCGCTGTGTGCACAGGAAGGGACATCCTGCTAACACCGCAGTGTCAACAGGATGATGTTAACACGGCTCTCGGGCCAGCCCTTCCCTCCTGCAGGCTGGACGTGTGGGGCGGGGATGGAGAAAGAGGAAATCTTTACCCAGCAACCAGAACCCATTGCTTACCTGGGGCTGCAGCAGAACCACGGTGACCTGAGACGTATCCATGGGAATAGCAGAGCCCTCCTTTTAAAACTGATGGGGCCATGCCCCCCGCATTGCTGTGCCCCCCTAGAATTGCCCCGCCTGCTGGCTAGTCCGGGTAATGTGCTTCCCATAGAAGAGCAGTAACCGGGCTAGAGGGAAGCCAGTCAACATTTTTTGTTTCTCTGATGAAAACTGGCCTAGTCCCCACCCCAAACCAAACTTGTCACAAATAATTGTCAACAACTGAATTTTCTGTTTGTGGCTAAGATATTGATTTTTTTAAAAAATATTGAAATTGGATTCAGGATTGTTGGCAAGCGTTTTTGGCAAACAAAGTCCTTAAATGACCATGTAAATGGCAACACAGTCCTGCTTCCGTGCTGGGCTCACCCCCCAGCTTGCGGGTCCAACAGCTGCAGGAGAGGAGGAGATCGGTGAAAGCTGCAGGACCCCCAAATCCATCTCTTGGGGAGCAGAGCGGCAACAGCAGCAGCAAACCCTCAGGTCTGATCACAGGCCACTGGCACCACCGCCAGCCCCACGGACCATGGGGAAGTTAGCCCAGCATCTGATCTCAGGGACGGGCACCCACGGAGCCACAGCAGATCCCCCTGCCCTGCGCAGCTCCCCCCGGATGAGGTGGATCGCTGGCAGCCCGGGGGAGAGACGCTCCCCAGCGAGGGTGACCAGATGTCCTGGTTTTATAGGGCCAGTCCCGACATCTGGGGCTTTGTCTTATATAGGCACCAATTACCCCCCACCAAGGGTGACCAGACAGCAACGGTGGAAAATCGGGATGGGGGTGGGGGAGGAGCCTATATAAGAAAACAACCCCAAAATTGGGACTGTCCCTATACAAGTGGGACATCTGGTCACCCTACCCCAACCGCCTGTCCTGGTTTTTCACACATGCTCTGTGGTCACCCTGTCCCCAGCTCAGCCAGCTGGGTGTGACCATTCCAATCCTGGCTGGCTGCCGAGGAAGTGAGTTACTTTCACGTTCATTCCTCAGCATGCAGACAGCCCCCCCTTCCCCCAGCACCTCACCCAACCCGGCCCTGCCGGAGGGGAGTGCTCTGTGCGGGGGGGGAAGGGAAAGGGGGATGCTCAGTGGTGGGGGGTGAAGAATGGGCATTATGGGGAGCAACAAAGGATACTGCCAGTACAGGTGAGTGCCTTCCCCCACCCTTAGCCCCCTCCCCTTCCCAGAGACCCCAGCAGCCAATCCCCTCCCTCAGACTGTGCTTCAGGCATTCGGCTCTCTCTAGGACCGTCCCTCCCGGCAGAGTGTCTGGTGCCCCCAGACCCCATGGTGCCCTAGGCGGCTGCCTGTTCTGCCTATGGCTAAGGACGGCCCTGTAGGTGCCCTGAAGGCACCACTTCTGAAGATGTTTGAATTCCTTCCAACTTCTCTCATACAAATGCTAAGCAGTTGGTGGTGTCATGTTACAGGCGAGGTTGAAATGAGGCTATTTCTTCAGGTAGAAGACAATGATTGTGTCAGGAGTGGGATGTGACTGCACACCTCCATATGGAGCCCAGAACAACATATGATGAAAATTCAGAGCCTTGAGTCTGATGCGTTAGATCATTCGGCCAGACTAACACTGTTAGTCAAGCGATTTACCAATCTTAGTTTTCTTTAACCTGTTATGAACTCTTCAGGGAGGCGGAGATGGCACATCTCTTTCAACTTCGAGAGACCTTCGAAAGCACAGCTGATTGTTATATGTAGTCTCCCGGATCACTTTTTAAGTGACTAAAAGATGGTTGCTACCATCCTGAGAAAGTAATGTTGAACCTCAGACTCCTGCAGGGTGGGCCGGACGGACAAGCAACCAGCACCCACAACTTCTACCACCTTTTGTTTTTCAAAATAGCTCAGCCCCCAGTGTGTTCAGCCTTTATGAAAACCTGGACAACATTTTTGGTGCCTATATAGGAGCTGAGTTCTTCTGAAAATCTGGCTCTAGGGGTGGGTGTGAGACCTTCTGACAATTCTGGTCCATGTGTCTGGAAGCTCTAAGAACCTTCAGAACTTTTATCATGTGCAAGAACCTGATAAGAAAACCTTCCCTCTGTAGAACTCAGCAGAGACTTTCTCATTGACTTACAATCACGTTTCATCTTGATCCCAGGTTTAAGTACTAACAAAATGCATTTATTGTATTTTTATATGCAATGTGACACAAACACCCCTAGCTGGGCAGAGGGATAGAAGTAGGACTGCCAGTCACAAGGGCAAGAGAAGGTTGACTTCCTGAGCTCCAGCTCCAGACCTTTGCTCTACCAGCTGATCTCTCGAAGGGCTGCTGCCACTTTCTCCAGGTTCGCCCATCGGTGTGTGCCAGGGCGAGCGCCAGCCAAGTGGTTGGTGTTTGAAGGGAGGGGCAGAGCACTGTTGCAGAGTTTCTGTAGTGTGTTTAGCACATTTGCCTAACACGCAAAAGGCCCTGGTTTGAAACCAGGCAGAAATATGATGGATTTTCTCTTCCCCACTCCCGTAGCTGTCCAGCAAGACACTCTCCCTTTTGCCACTGGCCTGTCCTTGGGATAACCCCAACCCCTGCAGGACAGAGGGTGGTGAGATGAGATGAGAAAGTGCCTTAGCATCAGCCAGGGAAAGCTGCAGGATCTCGGCCAGTCACCTCTTGGAGCCTTGTAGCTTGGCCTCCTCTGCCCTTGGAGGTTGGCCTATGGAAGTGTGGTTAGCTGGGCCTGTACCTGCCTCTTGGCTTTCCAGGGGTGGCTACTGGGAGGCGGAGGAGGAATCCTGCTGATGGGCTGTGGCCATGGAGAAAAAGAGGAAGGGCTCCTGGGACTTTTTTTTGCCTCTGTTTTACCTGCCTGCTCACTCTTGTGTTGGAAGTGGGGTAGCTGCACTCACTAAACTGGGCTAGCTCAGTCAGTAGAGCATCAAGTTCTTAGTCGAGGGTTCAAGCCCCATGTCTGTGCACTCAGCTTTTTAACTTGCCTTGTGTGCCGGGAGCCAAATGACTCCTGGTGGTGTCCAGAGCCACCCCCGGGTTCCCAGAAGCCCTGGCCATTTCCTGGACAGGCCCCTTTCTCCTGCTGAGTCCTCATGAGCCAGGAGAGAGGCTCACACCCACAGGAGCAGGCCTAGACAGGGCTGGCAGGAAGCGCTGTGGGGCCAGGCGCTCCGCCCCCATCCCCATTCCACCCCTTCCCCAAATCGCCACCCCGCCATAATGTGATGGGGATGGCATTTTCCTTTTCTTTTCTTTTTTTGTATTTCCAATGGCATTTCTGTCTGTGATTTTGTTTTTCTTTGTAGAACGGTGTTTTCTCCTGGATCTGAGATTTAACTAGAAAAAGAAGAAGCTCTCTGGGCACCACATGGAGGAGCAGGCTGGGGCTAGGGCTGTTAACGGAGCCAGAGTAGCAGGTTTTCTGTATTGTTTCCTGCCCTCTTTTTCTTGACTAGTTTCTTTTCTGCACTAAACTTGCCCGTTTTCCATGTGAGCCTGGCTAGGACAGTTGGTCGAGCATCAGACTTTTAATCTGAGGGGCCAGGGTTCAAGTCCCTGCTTTGGTATAAAAAGCATCATATTCTCCAAAAGGCAGTATTATTCAGTATCTTCCCTGACACTAGTTTTTTCCTTTCAGGACTTGGACTTTCCTAGGAAGGGCCATTTTCTGCCTGTGACTGACAGGGCAACTTCCTCACATGCCCACTGTGCACGGAAAGCCAGACACCTCCAGGTCTGCAAGTCTTGAGGGCACTGGGGAACATCTGTACTTTGGAATTTGCAGGTCTTGTCTTGGACCATCAAGTGGAACAGTTCAAATTGTTGCTTAAAGCAGGCACCATGGCTTAGCTGGATAAAACACCTGTCTAATAAACAGGAGATCCTGGGTTCAACTCCCAGTGGTGCTTTTGTTATATGGCTTTTGTCTCCTCTTATCACATTTTCCTATGTCTTTCTAGGAAACAGAAGATTCCTCCCTTGGCAATCCAAGTAACTGCTTGCTAAGGAAAAGGCTTCTTGGAAGAGGAGCATTAGAAAGAATCAAATCACGAGCCTGGAGCTGATGAAAAGGCTGCTGTGACTGGCATTGGCAAGGCGGTGGCTTCGACTGCAATTGCTGCAACACCAGAGCCTGTGCCACACGTCCTTGTGATTCGCTGGGGATGTCTGCGCACAGAGATCCTGATAGACAATCTCTGCAGGTCTGGCGGGAAATGGAGAGTTACTCTCCTGTCACCTTCCTTTTCATTGTCATTGATGAAAAATGGAGCAGTTGGGAGAAAAGTCCCAGACAGCGGCACCGTGGCTAAGCTGGCCGAGTGCAAGAGGGGACTTGAGCGCCAGAGGGGACGTTTGATCCAGACGTCTGGCCATGCCTGGAGTCCTGTAGGTAGGGGTGCGAGCTCCATTTCCTCCGAGTCCTGAAGCTGGGCTGCAGCCTGGCCTAGGAGGCAGCCCGATTGGTTGACCATGTCCCCTGCACTCCCTGCACTCCCTGGTTCTCTCCATCTGCTCCCACTCTAGAGGCTTTTTTCTATCCCATCTCTCCTTCTCTTCTCTTCTGTGCTCTCTCTTCCCCGCTCCCCTTTGTTTTCCATGGGACCTGGCCCCATAGTTCTATGCTGTGCAATATCGTGTTTAACTTTCCAAATCAGCTGGTGGCTGGAGAATATTTCCAGGTGGTTGCCCCCTACGTAGATTGCAGTGATCTCTGGTGTGTCCTCACAGGGAACCAGCTCACAAAAAAGAGCCAGGAGCTGGTCCCAGTGTGTTCCCCATCTGCTGTGCGGAGAGAAAATTACCTCCACCCACGGTCCATCTGCAAACCCCTTGCTGAATTACAGGTTGTGTTGGAAGCCCACTGCACAATGCTGTGCCCACAAACTCACATCCCCAGCCATAGGGGCACTGCCATATTGTGTAAATAAGGGACATGGGGGAGGAAGCGGACAGGGTTAAAACCTGTGGTGCTTATGGGCCACCACATGCATAGACCTCCCCTCAGGCAGGGGACTTATAGGCCCTGGATCACCTGCCCCCTATAGCCTGGATCTCTGACATACCCAGGCCCAACTGGGTAGCTGCTCTTGCAATATTTCAGAGGTGGGTACAGACTTTGTGACAGAAAGCCTGGGGCTTGTCTCTGCACCTCCCCTATCCGGAAGAACAGAGGCTGAGGGGGTACAAGGGCAAAAGGCGACAAACAGGCCCGAACAGGAGAGATTTTCTTTTTGTTACAATTAATCAAAATCTCATCCCTGAAAAGCTCCGAAGGGGTGTAGCTCAGCCCCCCAACCACTCAGCGCGCTGCCATAGATAATTCTGCCACAGAGACTGCTGGCTCCCTGCTCCTCTCCCTCCCCGATGGGGATTTTCACATGTAGAAAGGAGGGTTTGTGGAGCAAAGATTGAGAGGGTTTCAGGGGGCTCAAAGGATGGGCAGCGCTCTGGGCTCTGCTTGAGAGATCCTGGCATAGGGGCCAGTGAGGGAGGAAGGATTGTAGATTTGTGGTGCACTCTACAGAGGAGGTGATAAGTGAAGGGGACATTTTTGATTCCTCCCCCCTCAGTGTCACCTGGGAGGGAATTCTAGGTTCCAAAGGGCCAAAGAAGTGGGCAAAGCCATTGGGTTAATGAAAACCAGTGCTCCAGGTGAGGCTCAAACTCACAATCTCAGCATGTCTCCGTTCAGCACTGCCGTATAAGTACTGTGCGCTAACCCACTGCGCCACTGAAGCCCGTGCCCACGGCTTTTCTCCCAGTGCCCCAGGCTGACAGAGGCAAGGATTGACTCCAAACAATGCTAAATGGAGTTGAGAGAGAGGAGTGCCAAGTACTGGTACTTGATGGGCTGGGTTCTTCTTAAGGGGCCCAGGCACCATTTGACCCTTTTGGTCTTCTCTGTGTAACAACTGAGCTGATTGAGACTCAATTTCGAGTCTTGCTGCAGACCAACAGATCTGAGATCACTGATCACCAGGTCTCAGCATTAGTCCTGCTTGGGGACAGTGTCTCTGATGTAAGAAACGGCCAGTAGGTGAAGCCGGGACAACAGGGTGGGGCGGCAAGTGTCGGCAGCACTCTTGCTGCCGGGGTCTAGCTGCCAAAATTCCTCCCCGTGCCGCTGGACCCCAGTCGCCTGCAGCCACCAGGTAACCCAGGAACTAAGGCAGGAATGGGGTGAGGGAGCAAGTCAAGCTGAGCAAGGCAGGAAAAAAATTAATCTTGCCTCCATGGGCCGCTTGCAATGACGTCCTTTTTGTGTGCCATGACTGACAAACACATCCCGGACAGAGAAGCAGCAGGCCAGAAAGGTGTCCTGTAGGAGCTGAAGTAGCTCAGTTGGGGGAGCGTTAGACTGAAGATCTAAAGGTCCCTGGTACAATCCCGGGCTTTGGCCTGCTCTTTGGTCCCTTTGTGTGCAGGGGTGGGCTGTTTTCTCGAAGCGCAGTGGTACCTCTACCCACCACGAGTCCCTCATTTCAGGTTCCCCAGCAGGGAAAGACAGTGGGGGCTTGTGCCCACCTGGGCTTTCCTTCTTCTCTTGCTCTGTCTCAGCAAGGGGAAGGAAAAGAAGCTCCCCTTCAAGCTGCAGTCACAAGGGCAAGAGAAGGTTGACTTCCTGAGCTCCGGCTCCAGTCCTTTGTGTTACCAGTTGATCTCTCGAAGGGCTGCTGCCGCTTTCTCCAGGTTCGCTCATCGGTGTGTGCCAGCGTGAGCACCAGCCAAGTGGCTACCATTTGAGGGAGGCTTCTGTAGTGTATTGGTTAGCACGTTTGCCCAACACGCAAACGGCCCCTGGTTCAAAACCAGGCAGAAACATGGTGGCTTCCTTTTCCCTAGCTGTCCAGCAAGACACTCCTCCATCTGCCAGTTGCCTGTCCTTGGGATAACCCCAACCCCTGCAGGACAGAGGGTGGGGAAATGATCTGAGAAAGCGCCTTAGCATCAGCCAGGGGATGCTGGAGGATCTCGGCCAGTCACCTCTTGGAGCCTTGTGGCTTGGCCTCCTCAGCCCTTGGAGGTTGGCCTAGGGAGGCCGGCTCTTCCTGTTGGCCTCCCTTGCGTGACTTGCCAAAGGAGGAAGTGAGGCGGGAATGGGGCAAAAGAGCCCCCACTAAGCAGGAGGATTTAGAGTTAATGGGGCCCTGTGCGCGGCTTCATTTTCGGGTCCCCCCTTGGGACCCATCCAAGAAATCTCTCCTATCTCCCCCCATTGTTCTTTTTTCTTCCTCACCCTCCTCCTCCATTATCAGTAATGGGAAGTGAAGGAACATAAAGTGAGGTGCCTTAATTGGGGCAGGAAGGTCAGGCTCTGGCTCTGGGATGGTGGGTGAAGGATCTGAACTGGGGCAGAGGAGATGCTCTAAGCGGATGACAGAGAGCTGTCCTGTCCGTGTAGTTAATCCAGCTCCCCGAGAGGCGGGAGCTATGTCAGTGGGAGAAGCTATGTAGGTGGGTGTGTAAGCTGGTCTGTTTACATGTCTATATAATGTTTAATCAACTACATCCCTCATGGGGGTATAGCTCAGTGGTAGAGTGTTTGACTGCAGATCAAGTGGTCCTTGGTTCAAATCCAAGTGCCCCCTTAAGAACCCCTTTCTTTAACAAACATTTTGCATATCCATTTCCATTACGTTCAGGAGTTCCACCGAATGGGGATGCCTGAAATAGGGTGACCAGACAGAAAATGTGAAAAGTCGGAATGGGGGTGAGGGGTAATAGGAGCCTATATAAGAAAAAGACCCCAAAATCGGAACTGTCCCTATAAAATCGGGACATATGGTCACCCTAGCCTGAAATGAATGGAAACACTCAACGTTTTCCTGTGCAAATGCATAAAAACCTGGCAAACACGTCCCTCGGTGCATCTATACTGTGATAACAGCCCTGCGGCCCGGCTGGCCTGGATCGTCTGACCTGGACGTCTCGGTCTCTGGTTGTGGGGCTAAATACTGCAGTGTGGACATTTGTCTCAGACTGGAGCCCGGCCTCGGAGACCCTCACCCCTCGTGGGATCTCAGAGGCTGGGCTCAAGCCCAAGCGTCTACACTGTAATTTTATAGCCCTGCAGCACAAGCCCCACAAGCCTGGATCAGCTGAGCCAGGGTTTGAGAACAGTGACTTGGGTGTGTTAATGGCAGTGTAGACGTAACGCTAGGCTATCTCCACACTGCAATGAACACCCAGGGCTGCCCCGTGCCAGCTCAGGCTCCCAGGGCTTGGGCTGTGGGGTGGTAAATTTGCAGTGTAGACATCTCGGCTCAGGCTCAGTCCCGGGCTCTGGGACCCCACGAGGTTGGGAGGGAGTTTAGCAAGCGACAAAGGGAAATCGGCCGTGGAGTATTACCCTGGGCTCACTGGCAGTTCCCCATTGGTCCATCTGCTTTGGGGCAGGGACCATAACACGTCCTGCTGCATTCGTTATTTCAAAGGGTGGTTTAGGATTTTCAGTCTCAGACACGGTGCACAAAGCAGGACTCAACCCTGGACGTAACTCAAATGAGCCGCCCACAGATTCTGGCAGCGACAAGGAGGCATTTGTTGTGAGAGTCAGACCTGCCCCTGTCCCAGAGGGAGGGGTCATCTGGGAGGGGCCTGGAACACGGACCTATCAGCTCTTAACTCCCAAACTTTCAGTAACTCTGTTATCAGTGCCTGGGAGTGTAATTTAATCCATAGAAAGAGCCCATCTAGCTCTGTATCTTCTCTTCTGACAGTAGCCAATACCAGGTGCCCCAAAAGCCACTCAACAGGTGCTTTAACCAGCTAAACCATGGTGCCTGCCTGTGGCTAAACTCTGCTGTCTGCCCACACCTGACTCCCTGGCAGGCCCCCCCTGGGCCTTTGCTTGTGTTTGGATTCTGCAAAGCAGAGGCGCAGGGGAAGGTTTCCTGGCAAGCTGTGTGTGTGTGAATCCTTGGCCAGGTCTGCACTACAAAGTTATTTCAGCATCATTATATTGCTCAGGCATGTGGAAAACACACGACGCTCCCTCGGTCGCCAGCTTTTGGCTGGTGCACACACGGCAATGCCACGTCTGGCGACAAAACTGCCCTCTACTGGCAACAAAATAAACCCACCTCGACGAGAGGCCTGGAGCTTTTTGCAGCAAACTGAGAGTGACAAAGTGTCAGTGTAGACGCTGCTGGTCATTGTATCCCCATAACTGGCCTCCGCCAGTATCCCACAATGCCCGCCGGGAACTCCCTGCCCTGCGTTCCTGCTCCAGAGGCTGGGCCCCTCCCCTTTCATCACCCTGAGGCCCCAACCCTACACTGCCCCGTCTCCCTGACACCCTGCCCCACCCTGTCCCCCCAAGGCCACACTCATAGCCCCCAAGATTCTGTCCTGTTCCCCCCCATGACCCCATTCTTCATCCTTCTGGCTGGTAAAAAGTGCTGGTGCCATGGCCCTCTAAACCCCCCTGTTCCGGCCCCCCGACACAGAGCCAGGCAGCAGCGTGTGTGTGTGTGTGTGTGTGTGTGTGTGTGTGTGAGAGAGAGAGACACTGTTGTGCTGTGATGAGCCAGTGAGGGAAGTGGGGGCTGATGTTGGCACTGTTCCCCTCCCCCTATCTCATTACTGGGGTGTCCCCCTCCCCCTGCCTCAGGACTGGTTGCTTCCAGCAGTTGTCTGAGCTTAGAGACAGCGTGCGACACACTCACTCTTCCCCAACACACACACACACACACACACACACACACACACACACACACACACACTCTGTCACACACTCTCTGCCCTGCCACACACACTTCAGCTGACAAGCAGCTGGCAATCTAGTAGGCTGCCCATGGAACAATGGGACAGAGAAACCTGCATCATGTGATGCTGCACCGGCCCATGAGCCATTGCAAACCCCTCCCACAGCCCCCTGCGGCCAGTTGCACAGTGCGATAGCTACCCACAGTGCACTGCTCTTTGGGGCGACGCCAGAGTTGCTAGAGTGGATGCGCTCTGGTGACACAAGGAGCAGAGTGTTTAATTAAAACACTTCAACTAAAGCAGCATAACTCTGTAGTGTGGACACAGCCTGAGAGTGAGACAAGACCGAGCTCCCCTTGACACCAAGGATACTCAGGGACTGAAACTAAAGAACCACAAGTTCCTCCATAGTTGACAGGATTTGGACCTGTGCAGGGAAAACCCCAATGGATTTCTAGTCCATCGCCTTCACCACTCAGCCACAACTACTTGACTGATACATATTTGTCATGTCACTCTAGTTCTGTTCTCACTGAGTGATCATTTCCAATTGTTTTCTCAGATCAGCTTCCACAACACACTCACTGCCGTGCCATTGTGTAAGTGTGTCCATGGCTGACCAGCAAGAATTCCTGCTCATTTCCCTGCTGGCTGGAGCATGATGAGAGTGTGTTTGTGGTTAATGACGTTGCTGTAGATTGTTGTCCGTTTCCTGCCTTGATAATTCAGACAGTCCCTTTCCCGTCATATCCCCAGTACATCAGTGATTGCAATAGCAGGGGCAGGTTTTCTCTGGGGCACTGAGCTTTGCCAGGGGGTTGGTGGCTCGTTTCTTTCCTCACCCTGGGACACAGGAAGATTTTGCTGTCCATGTATCCGTGCAAAGGAACTTGTGTCTCTGTGTGAAAACGAAAAGGGAATTGAAACACCCACATGGTGGTGCCGAAGGCAGCAGGGAACCCCATAGGATGAGAATAGGAGACGTTCTCAAGCAGCGTGTTTCTTACTTTGCCAATCTGTCAGTTTTGATGATTATCAATGGAAATATCTTCCATCGGGTTGTGTGTTTACACAGAAATTGACATTGACCAACGAATACATCCCTCTTCCCAGCCTGCCTACTCTGCCGTTGGTGAGTTTAGAGGGACACGTTCACTCTCCCCAGTCCCCGTGCCAGGCCTGTGCTCTCCATGCTGCCCACTTCCCACACTGCTGGGATCCATCCCTGATCTCCCCCCAGACCTCTGCCCCCCACCCCCACTTCTGTGATGCCCTCCATACACTGTCCATCTCCCCTGCTGACACGATCCCTCGCCGTTCCTTTCATGGCCTGCCTCCTCTCTCAGCAAAAACTGTTCCCACACCGGGAATTGAACCCAGGCCACTTGGGTGAAAGACCAGGAAGCCTGACCACTAGACCATATGGGACTGGCACTGGTCAGTTAGTCCAAGCCAACTACTTATGAGAGCAGCAGCGCCACCCAGCAGGGACAGGCTCAGGGCTGCATTAATCTTTGAGGTACCAGAGTTTTCCTTCTATCCATTCCCAGTGCCTGTGATGAGGAAACAGAGATTGGTGGGGGGGGATCCCAGGTGCTGCACAGACCATGACTGAGATTGGGACCCTCTATTGTGCTCGGTGCTGTACAAACCCTGGCCAACACTGGGACACCCATGGGCTTCCCCTCAATGTCTCAGAGCCTCTGCTGCCCAACTTCTCCTGACTCAGGCTGAATTGCCTCTCAGCCTGGGACTAATCTCCCCAGTTCAAAGTCTTTGTCTTCTGGACGATCTTCCAGGTGTTGAGATCGGGGAGGTTGAGGCCATGTGGTGGTGTCATCAATCCTCCTTTATATTTTCTCTCTGGATGCTAGAAAGACCCATGCTGGGACATGGGGGTCAGGTAGCTCCCACTGTGTACCGTGCCCTCGCTGAGACGTCTCTGGGAGAGTGGATTCTTCTTGATGGGCCACCAACACTTGGTCTCGTAGGATCCTGATGTCGGCTGCTCGTTTGCGGATACTGAGAAGCTAGCTGCGGCCTTTCCCACGCTCCCCACATTTCAGTAAGGAACAGAGAGCAATACTTTGTAATGTCACATACCATGATAGTCCCTACAACCCAACAGGAGAGTCATGGTCAATGGACCAATACCTGACAAGTCATGCTTTGTACAAAGCAGATCAGAATCACAGCACCGCTGGGAATATGGGGGTCCCGGGTGCTACTTTGAGGTCCGGAGTGTCACTCTCTGCCAAAGCCTTTTTCCGCTAGCAGGGGCCTCTCTGTGCACAGAGCTCCTAATAGCTGCATGTCTGCAGGCCGTGGAGAGCTCTGATTTGGCATCTCTTTCTCAGCGAGCATCGGCTGTGGTTCTTGCCAGGCCTCTAGAGAGCGACCTTTCCGAAGAGCTGGCTGAAGAGCCTTTCTAGGAACCAGGAGCGCCTGGCTGGCCTGCCAGTTCTTCCTGGCTGAGCTGACTGGATCTGTCGGGCTCCCTTTCTGGGATCTCTTTCTTCTGCACAGAAAAAACCTTCCTGGGAAATCCTTTAAATGCTTGTTCAAGACAGAGAGACTAAGACAGAGCCTCCTTGTGGCTCAGTCTGCGAATGTGGGAAATGACACGTCTGGCGCTGATGAGAAGGTGACTGTTACTCAGAGTGGAGCCGAGGTTGCTGTGACCACAATGCAGCGTACAAACCACTGTACAATCACAGCGGCTAGCATGAAGAGAGTGCCGTTCTCACCTCGGCTGTGGCTTTCTGTGCGCAGAGCCAGACAGCTCGACGTCGGCAGGAAATGGTTTGGAATTTGCACGTGTTGTCTGGGAGCATCAAGTAGATCGGTGGCCTGACTTTTCCACAGGCAGGCGCCATGGCTAAGCTGGCTAACGCGCCTGTCTAGTAAACAGGAGATCCTGGGTTCAACTCCCAGTGGTGCCTTAGTGTGTCCCTTCTGTCTCCCCCTTCTGGGGGCCAGGGAGCTTAGACCCCAGCCTTGCAGCTCCCTGCATTTCACCACCCAGCTCCAAACTGACTAAAAAACCAGCCAAACCGCCAGCAGGCTCTTCCCCTCCCCCGGGGCCCCTCCTCTAGCCTTTGTCCATTCTCCCAGCCAAAGGTGTCACATCCCAACCCCCATCCTGGCTCATGTTACAGCCTCAGGTAAAGTCTCGCACTCCCAATGCAGCAGGTCCCAGGGAACCTCCCCCGCAAGCCTCCCAGACCAAATCCACCTCGCTCCCTACTCCGTCACAAGGCCCATCCCGGTCCCACAGCCCAGCTCACGCTCACCTCCGCTCTGGAGCTGACTCACGGTCACTGTTTAATGGTCACAGAGCCCCGGAGAGCCACTGCTGCGGGGACCTGCCTTCGTCGCTGAAAACGCTCCTCATGGCAGCTCTGCCAACAGGGATACAATGCGGTGGCATTGATTAGACACAGTGTGTCCCATGAGCCGAAGAGTCGGTTGTGTTCTTTGTGGTTGACCTGCCATTCCCCTCAGGCCTGACCTGCCCTCCAGCTCAGCCACCTGCTGAAAATTGAATAACACAATAGTAGAGCCGTAAAAGGCTTCAAAGCCCCCCGTGCCCCACCCCCCTTCCAATACCGGCAGAAAAGCCACACTTCTCCTGGCTCGGTAGGGACGTCCTATTGCCCCACGAGAAGTGGAAGGCCGTCGTGTTCGGTCTCAGCACCACACGTGGAGCAGTGGGCACTACATGGCTGAGGACATTACCTGCAGCCAAAAGATAGGTCTTGAGCATGACACCCTTCTGGGCTAAGGACAAGGTCCCTAACTCCACCTTTGAGCCGTTCCTGACAGGCCAGCGGCTGCCTCTCCCAGGTCATGTTCCCCACCTAATCACTGACCGAATGCTAGACGGCCCAGCTCATCAACCTGCCCACTCCTGCAGCCCTCGTCTTCTGCCCTGACTGATAGGGAGGAGTATTAAGCCTCCCTCCCTTAGCCCAGCCCGTCAGCATTTCTGGGGAACACCAACGCCGCCCAAGTGACTTTGGGCCAGTAGGTCAACCCATCGGGCTGCCTCCTAGGCCAGGCTGCAGCCCAGCTTCAGGACTCGGAGGAAATGGAGCTCGCACCCCTACCTACAGGACTCCAAGCACGACCAGCCTTCTGGATCAAACGTCCCCTCTGGCGCTCAAGTCACAACAGCGAGCGGGCAAAAGACAGGCTCCCACGTCATTGGAGAGAGCAAGACGAAGCCTTGGAACACCCAGGAGTGTTAGGTGGGAAAAGAGCTGCCCCAAGGTCCCACCGAGACTTGAACTCAGACTGCAGGATTCAGAGTCCTGAGTGCTGCCCTTACACCATGGGACCAGTGGTGACAACTTTGGGGGTCATCTGACTTCCAGTGTAGCAGAGCCTGGGCGGCCAAGTTTTTCCTCCCTTGCTCAAGGCCTCTCTGACCAGCCCTGCATTTTCTCAACAAGTCGGCACACAGCGGTTTGCTGTGGACCCAGAAGCCTTTCTTCCTCCAGACTGTGAGGCCAGTGGGCGTGTGAGGAAGTCGCCCCTTCAGTCCCAGGCTGTGAATGGCCCTTCCTAGGAAAGCCCAAGTCCTCAAAAGAAAAAAGTAACATCAAGGAGGGTACTGAAGAGCTGCTTTTTGAAGCACTTGGGGGATACCACAAGTGGAAATAATCTTCCCTACACCTGACCAGGGACTTGAACCCTGGACACTGCTATTAAAAGTCTGATGCTCGACGAACTGACCTAGCCAGACTCATATGAGAGAAGGGCAAGTTTGGTGCAGAAGAGAAACTAGTCAAGAAAAAGAGGGCAGGAAACAATACCGAAAATTTGCTACTCTGGCTCCCTTAGCAGCCCTAGCCTCAGCCTGCTCCTCCATCTGGCACCCTGAGGCCTTCTTCTTATTCTAGTTAAATCTCAGATCCAGGAGAAAACACCGTTCTACAAAGAAAAACGAAACCACAGACAGAAATGCCATTGGAAATACAAAAGGACAATGCAATCCCCATCACAGTCTGGTATCCAGGGCTGGGTTAGTTTTTGTGAGCCTGGCGCCAAACATATTTCTGGGTCCCACTGTAGAATGAAGGGGCAAGGGGGAAGAGCACTGTGGGGCATTGGGGGGAAGGATTGGTCCCCAGCTGGAGCGAGGCAGGGGCCTGGGGCCAGATGAGCACAGTGGGACATCGGGGGAGGATTAGTCCCTGCTGACTGGAGCAAGGCAGGGGCTGGGTCAATAGCACAGTGGGGCGGGAGCTAGGGTTGGTCCCTGGAGCAAGGGAGGGGCCGGGGGTAAACTGCAAGTGCAGATGGGCTGGGGAGGGGTAAACAGGATCCCCCTCCCCACCCCTGCCCACATAGAGCGGGTACCTACCTTCTCCCTGGTTCTACCCCATCTCTATCTGCTCTGAGCTGAGGGTCGGGGGGCACTGAGCACAGGGCTGGGGGTGCAGGGTCTGGGAGGGAGTTAGGGGGCAGGAGCAGGCTGGGGGTTGGGGTGCAGGGTCTGGCCAGGAGCCAGGGTGAGGGAGGGGGCTCAGGGTTGGGGCAGGAGGTTGGGGTGTGGAGCACTGACCTGGGGCAGCTCCTGTTTGGTGCTCAGGGTGGGGATGGGGGGGTACAAGAGTCAGGGCATGGGGTGTGGGGCTGGGTAAATGTGGGGGTGCAGGAGTCAAGACTGGGGTTGTGGGGGTGTGGGGGGTGCAGGCGTCAGGGCATGGGGTGTGGGGGGCTGGGTATGTGTCACTTTAAATTTGCTGCAAAAAGCTCCAGGCCTCTCATCGAGGTGGTTTTTATTTATCGCCCAAACAGGGCAGTTTTGTTGCCAGACGTGGCATTGCCGTGTGTGCACCCCACTGAGGGAGCATCGTGTGTTTTCCACACACCTGAGCAATATAATGATGCTGAAATAGCTTTGTAGTGCAGACCTGGCCAAGGATTCACACACACACAGCTTGCCAGGGAAACTTCCCCTGCTCCTCTGCTTTGCAGAATCCAAACCCAAGCAAAGGCCCAGGTGGGGGCTGGCAGCGAATCAGGAGTGGGCAGACCCCATCCCTTAGCCACAGGCAGGCACTATGGCTTAGCTGGCTAAAGTACCTGTTTTGTAAACAGGAGATCCTGGGTTCGACTCCCAGTGGTGCCTTGTTGAGTGGTTTTTGAGGTACCTGGTATTGGCTACTGTCAGAAGAACAGCCTTCCAAGGGAAGCAGTGGGGGCAAAAGATCTATCTGGCTTCAAGTTTAAGTTTATGGAGGGGATGGTTTCATAGGATAACATGATCTTGGCAATTAACTCACCTTTCATTATCAGTGGTAAATAGGACCAATGGTCAATGATGGGATGTTAGAAGTTACTACAGAGAACTTTTTCCTGGGTGTCTGGCTGGTGAGTCTTGCCCACATGCTCAGGGTTCAGCTGATCGCCATATTTGGGGTCGGGAAGGAATTTTCCTTCAGGGTAGATCGGCAGAGATCTTGGGGGTTTTTCAGCTTCCTCTGCAGCATGGGGCACGGGTCACTTGCTGGAGGATTCTCTGCACCTTGAAGTCTTTAAACCATGATTTGAGGACTTCAGTAGCTGAGAGGATTATTGCAGGAGTGGGTGGGTGAGATTCTGTGGCCTGCATTGTGCAGGAGGTCAGACTAGATGATCATAATGGTCCCTTCTGACCTTAAAGTCTATGGGACTGGAGGCCCTCACCACGCACAGATCTGCCTCTTGCTTTCAGCCCCCCTCTGCTGGTCGCTGCCTCGCTTGAAGGCCCAGAGCAAATGAAAGAAGCACATGCCTAGCATAGGATGGCTCTGATCCATCAACCTCGGGGTTATGGGCCCAGCACGCTGCCGCTGCACCCCTCTGCTGGGTCTTCAACCCCCACAGCCAGCCGCCAGCGTCCGGCCTAGCGCCTTGTGAGCTCCAGCGCTGGCAGGGAGATGCGCCGGCTGCTCGGAGCAGCCTTGGTAACAGCAGCTTTGTTTCTGAGTGTCTCTGTGGTGCAATAGGTCAGCGCGTTTGGCTGTTAACCAAAAGGCTGGTGGTTCGAGCCCACCCAGGGACGATGGTGACCCCATGATACTTCCTCAGGGGCCTGTTTTGCTGCCTCAAAACCACAGAGACACCTCCCAGCAGCTGGTTTGCCAGGGCCCCTGCCCAGCCCCCTGCACCGCTCCCTGCCAGGGCCAGAGCTCGCAAGGCACCAGCCTGGAGCCAGGGCCGCTGGGTGCTGCTTACGAAAAGCCAGCAGAGGGACCCAGGGGAACTGTGCTGTGCCCATAACACAGAGGTGGATTAATCAAACCCTCTTCTGCTCGCACCGAGCCTCCCGCTTCCTACCCTGGGCCTGCAAGCGAGGGGGCGGCTTGCACAGCGCCAAGAGTCTCACCTGTGAGGCAGGAGGCGGCTGACGCCCGCAGCCTGCTGGGGAGCTCCCAGAAGTGATTAAGGGACAGAGACTCCTAAGTGCCCAGAGTAACTAGGGTTTGGGGTTCACGAGGCCGGTAAAGGGGTCGCTATGTCGGCCTTGTAACCCTGGGTGTCAGGTCGCTGTGTAACTTTGATCTAGAGCTCTGATCCCAACATCCGACCAGCAGCCCACAGCCTCCCCCTGGGTCTGCCCCACCTGGTTACTCCTCACAGGCTGACCTGACCCCGCTTCCAGCCCTGGATTCACCCCCCAATCACCCTACTGCCACTCTGAGCCACAGCCGTGGAGGTGCTGACGGAGGGAGGGGTGATTCTGGGATGGGGTTCTTCTCTAAAGATGACTGCAGAAAGGTGGGGCTCAGCTCTGTCAGCGACCTGCCCAGTTGCCTCGCTGACAGGGGATGCCGACATTTCTGTAAGGTGCACTGGCAGCGGGCGGGATGTGGCTGCTGCCGCAGGCCTGGCTTTAACGCCTGGTGCTTCCTCACCTGCTTGGCTGTCTGGGGCCTTCGGTGCCGCCCTGCCGGCCGTCCCTCCCAGCTGTGGGATAAGCGGGCTGGTGGCTCAAAGGGTTTTCCTGGGGCAGTCGGTGAGGGGGAATCGCTGGCTGAGGATGGCTCCGTGGAAGAGCTGAGCTTTGCATGTCGTTCCGGCCTGTGGTCTCCTCTGTCATGTGGCAGTGAGTTCCACAGCTCCAGGGGGATCTCTGCCTCCGGTACAGAAAAGCCTCCCTGTCTGGGTGAGCTGGTGGGACACGGCTGTCAGGACAGGTTGTGGTGGCAGGAGAAGGGACGAGCTCCCTGGTGGAGACGGTTTGGACAGCGGCAGGAGCCTGGCCCTGGGCTCTGTGAGAGGAGCTGGGGCAGGGAGCGGGTGCTGGGGTGACCTGTGGGGCAGATTGAACCAGCTGGAGCTGCTCCGGGCGTGTCGGTCCATCCCTAGCTGCAGGAAGGAGCCGTAGATCTCCCAGAGAGGTGGGGGCAGGGCCGTCCTTAGCCATGGGCAGAACAGACGGGCACGTAGGGCACCGCTATGCCTGGGGCACCAGACACTCTGCCGGGAGCCGGGAGGGACGGGAAGCCGTGGGGCAGGTAAGAGCAGCGCTGGGTCCTAGAGAGAGCCCAATGCGCTGCCTGCAGCACAGTCTGGGGAGGGGATTGGCTGCTGGGGTCTCTGGGAAGGCGGGGGAGGAACTCACCTGTGAGTGTGACTCTCCCCCGGCGTGAGGGGAGGCAGGCTGGGCGGCTCTGGCAGTGTCCTTTGTTGCCCCCCATAACGTCCATTCTTCTCCCCCCCACACAAAGCACCCCCCTTTCCCCTCCCCCCCCACGGAGCACCCCTCTCTCCCCCCTCCCCTCTGGGGGGGCTGGGTTGGGTGAGGTGCTGGTGGGGGCGGGGGCGGCTGCGTGCTGGGGAAGTAAAAATGAAAGTAAGTCACTTCCTCGGCAGCCAGCCCAAGCAACAGGGGCCGGCTGGAATTACCACCCCCAGCTGGCTGGGCTGGGGACAGGGTGACCAGAGAGCATGTGGGAAAAACCAGGACAGGGGGTGGGTGGGGTGACCAGATGTCCCACTTGTATAGGGACAGTCCCAATGTTAGGGTCTTTTTTTTATATAGGCTCCTGTTACCCCCCCACCCCCGTCCTGATTTTCCACCCTTGCTGTCTGGTCACCCTAAGCTGGGGGTAATAGGACAAAGCCCCAAATAGCGCAAGTGGCCCTATAACATCTGTGTCTGGCCAGCGGCAGGACATTAGCATTGCAGGGGAGGGGTGGGTGAGGCAGTGACATCACAAAGGCCTTTTGCAGGACCTCGGCCTATTGGTCAAAGGTGGTGGGGAGGCGGTGACCTCACAGAGAGCTGCTACAATCAGCCAGGCCAGGCCAGGGGCGCAGGGCCAGGGAAACCTCGGAGACCCCCGTGGCTTTGCTTCATCAAGTCTCCTTGTCGAGGTCTCTCTCGGAGGACTGAGAGAGTATTAGGGTTCACGGACGTGAGCGCCAGGAGGAACCTCTTTGGAGTTTTCTCCTTTCCTTTTACGGACTTTCCTAGAAAACAGACGTCCCTGGTTAGAAGGTAAGAGCCTCCGAGAGGTTTGGAACCTGTTCAGTCTGATCCATCTGGTGCCGGCTGAATTCTAGGCATGGAAAACAGTCGCTTCAGGTGGCAGAATTTTATTCCCCATTTGGGATTTTGTCCCTCAGAATCACTGGGGACATTAGGGTTTGTCCTTTTTGTTTGACCTTTTCCTCCATCCCTCCCTCCTTTCTCTTCACCTCTTACTTCTTTTGTCCTTTCCCCTGTTCCCCTCCCACCACCAGGAGAGGTGTAGGGGGGTGTGTGTCTGGTGGGGGGTGCTCTGCAGCTCCCATTGTGGGCGGTCTACCCAAAAATGTGGGGCTGAAATAGTGCTCGGACAGTGACCCCACCGGTGACCTGGGCCGTCCTTTGGGCTCTCTGGTGAGAACCCTCAGCCTCCCACCCCTCAGTCTCTACCCGGATTGGCTGAGCAGGGAGTTATTGACAGGGAGGAGACTCGGGTCCTTCTTGTTCTCTTTTAAGACCAAGTAAATAAGTCATAACCAGTCACATGTGTGACGAATTTTGCTGCTTCTCTGCATTAGTTGTAGAGATTGATGGATGTTAAGGTAAGAAAGGACCATTATGTGCATCCAGTCGCACCTCCTGTATAAGCCAGGCCCTAGACCAGGCCAGGCCTGCACAACATGCGGCCCTAAGGACTCAGCAGGAGCAAGGGGCCTGTCCAGGAAATGGCCAGGGCTTCTGGGAACCCGGGTGTGGCTCTGGACACCACCAGGAATCATTTGGCTCCTGGCACACGAGGCAACTTAAAAAGCTGAGAGCCCAGACATGGAGCTTGAACCCCAGACTAAGAGCTTGATGCTTTAATGACTGAGCTAGCCCAGTTCATAGAATCACAGGGTGGGAAGGGACCTTAGGAGGTCATCTAGTCCAACCCCCTGCTCAAAGCAGAACCAATCTCTGATTTTTGCCCCAGATCCCTAAATGGCCCCCTCAAGGATTGAACTCACAACCTGGGGTTTAGCAGGCCAATGCTCAAACCATTGAGCTATCCCTCCCCACAGTTCATTGTGTGTAGCTACCCTCTTTAACCACAAGAGCAAGCAGGCAGGTAAAAGAGAGGCAAAAAAAAGTCCCAGGAGCCCTTCCTCTTTTTCTCCATGGCCACAGCCCATCAGCAGGATTCCTCCTGCTCCTCCCTCCTGTGCCCCAGTGCCACTAAATCTCCGCACCTAGACAGCCGGTCCGCCCTCTGCCCCCCAATCCCCCATGCCTAAACCTATCCCTAACCCTAAGCCTCCCAACCAAACCCTGCCCCTGGCTCCATAGAACTGAGTCTCACATCTCGCTGGGAACTCAACGCCTTGTGCCCAGAGTGTCTCTGCCCCCTCCGTAGATGACTCGAGAAACACAGTGTCCGTCTTTTCCAAAGAAGTGCTTAGTAAGACTTTTCCTGTGAGGCCTAATGGATCAGGCATCTGACTTCAGATCAGACGATTGAGGGTTCGAGTCCCTTCGCAGTTGTGTTTTGTGCACTTTCCCCTTTGTGCTGAAAGTCCTGCTCCCTTCAGGGCTGGAACCTCTTCTTGGCGGCTCAGGCCAATGCTCTGGCTTCAGCTAGAGCCCTGGGAAGGAGGTTGTCAGGGTTCACTGTGAACTCTAGTGTACAGATGTGGGGACATGCATGAAAGACCTCCCCTAAGCTTATTTTTACCAGTTTAGGATAAAAACGTCCCCAAGGCACGTTTTAGTCCTTGAACGGTACGCTGCCACCACCAAGTGATTTAAACAAACATTCAGGGTGGGTGTAACAAAGTGGGACTGTTCCTAAAATTTCCTCTGAATACTGAGTGTGTGCCTCAGTTTCCCCTATGCCTCAGTTTCCCCTCTGCATTTCTTAAGTCTCTAGGTGATGGGATAAGGTGTGTGATTGTTGCAAAGCCCTAGAGGGCCAGTGTGATGACACAGAATGGCCGACACCCTGTCTCCTGGCAACTGCTGGCCTGGGCCCCTTCCCTGCAAAGGTGCCGGCTGAAGGGGTTGGGGAACAAAGGGATCAGGTGATCTCCTGGCCCGGGAAGGAGACAAAGGCAGAGGTGGGGCTGGAGAGTTTGGAGCTGGCTGGGCACATGGAGGGAGGTCCAGATGGGCTCTGGCCTCCCCACCTCCCAAGATGGACCTGACTGAGGGGTCCTATTCTCTGTACCTACAAGCTCTGGTTTAGACCCTGTTCCTGTCATCTAATAAACCTCCTGTTTCACTGGCTGGCTGAGAGTCACGTCTGACGGTGGAGTTGGGGGGCAGGGCCCTCTGGCTTCCCCACGAGCCCCGCTGGGTGAAGAAGGGGATGCTGAATGCTCCGGGGTCAGACCCAGGAAGGTGGAAGCTGGGGAAGCTTCTTGCCCTGGAGACAGTCGGCTCAGCGAGGAGGCTCCTCCAGAGTCCTGACTGGCTTCGTAGGGAGCAGTTCCAGAGCATCGCCCGACAGGGGCATCGACAGAGCAGTGACTGGGGAGCTCAGGGCTGGGATAGAAGGGGCTGCGGGTCGGGAGTGAGGGGCACCGGCAGAGCGGTGACTGGGGAGCTCGGGGCTGGGACAGCAGGGGCTGCGGGTCGGGAGTGAGGAGGTCGCTGAGGCAGGGCCTCTCCTTCAATATCCTTAATATCACTGACTCAGCTATGTAAAGGCCAGGGGTGAATAGCTCAGTAGTAGAGTGTTTGACTGCAGATCAAGTGGTCCTTGGTTGAAATCCAAGTGCCCTCTTAAAAACCTTTAACAAAAATAATTGCATTTCCATTCTGTTCTAGAGTTCCACTGAACGGGGATGCCTGAAATGAATGGAAACACCCAACATTTTCCTGTGCAAATAGGGAGGTGGTGGAATCTCCTTCCTTAGAGGTTTTTAAGGTCAGGCTTGACAAAGCCCTGGCTGGGATGATCTAGTTGGGGTTGGTCCTGCTTTGAGCAGGGGGTTGGACTAGATACCTCCTGAGGTCCCTTCCAACCCTGAGATTCTATGATTCTATAATAATATGAAGTATTATAAGTATTATAATTATATAATAAGTATTATATAGGTATTATAAGTAACTGCAGAGTTAGTGTAGTACCAGATAGTTAATTGCACAGTCTGACTTCTCTAGTCTCACTTTCTGGTCTCATTGATCACTTGGGTAGAAACAGCAAGGGTTTGGTGCTTTTGTTTCTTGTTTTTTTCTCCCTTTATTTTCTGCTCAGGAATGTGTGATCTTGAGCATGTTATTTTAAGTTCCCTGTGGTCAGGATAATTCCATCTCCTTGAAATAGGTGGGGAAGTGGCCTGTTTCTATAACCTAAAATAAAGGAGCTTTTGTAAAGCAGTTTCGTCTTTAAATATGCTGGGATAAAAATAGTAACTAGTAAATTCCACAGCCAGACATCAGACCAGGATCAATTGATGGGGCCAGGATCAATTAATTACAGAAGAAAGAAACTCTTACTTTATAAGCATGTCTTTCTTAACTTCCTTAAATATTATGTAGTACATTAACTATATCACGTGGGTTGTTCAATTCCATGAGGCCTTAAATAAAAAAAAATAATAAAAAAAATAAAGGTGCATATCTTGCATTTCCCATATTTTTCATATTATTTAAATGACCACAACTCATTGAACAGAAAATTGTTTATTTCATGCTGTGAAGTGTGTCGGTAGCTCAGATTAATAGCTTTACCTTCCTGTGCAGCATGGGGCATGGGTCACTGGCAGGTTTAAACTCGTGTTTATGGTGGATTCTCTACAACTTGACATCTTTAACCCATGATTTGAGGCTGTCAGTAACTCAAGGAGAGATTAGGGATCTATCACAGGAGTGGGTGGGGCTGTTTGGTCTGCAAGGGGGACGAGGTTGGACTAGATTAGGGTGACCAGATGTCCCGACTTTATAGGGACAGTCCCAATTTTGGGGGCTTTTTCTCATATGGGCTCCTATTACTCCCCACCCGTCCCGATGTTTCACACTTGCTGTTTGGTCACCCTAGATTAGATGATCACGCAGGTCCCTTCTGACCTTAAAGGCCCTGAGTCCAACAGGGAGAGGGCAGTAAAGGAAAAATTAAAAAAAAATAAACCAAACATTGTAATACGAGGGTGACTCCAACAGCTCACTGGATAGTCCCGCCCCTTTCCTCCTCCACTGGGTGTTTAATGACCTGCTGGGAGTTGGGACATTAATTGTCTCATTCCATTGATAAAGTGATACCATGTGACTGAAATTAAACCAATTCCCAGCCAGGAAAACCTCACACCCCTGCATTGGCTGGGAATCGAACCCAGATCAACTGCTTGGAAAACAACTCAGTTCACCACTACACCACCAATGCACCTGGCAAAAGCACCTCTCCTGTGTGCCACTGATGCTTGACAAATGACTCACCCCCACAGCGCTCAGGAGCTGGCTGGAGAGGCCGGAGGCAGCCTGTCAGCTGTGAGCAGAGACAGGTCCCCAGAGTGACTGACAGGTGGGGACCTGGGCTCCACATCCCAGCCTGAGGTGGCTCCAACCCCATCTCTGCCCTCAGAGGGGAGTGGCGGGGCAACCGCAAAGAAAGACACCGACTCTTCGGATGACTGGACACTCTGCGCCTAATCAATGCCACAGCATCGTATCCCCTTTGGCGGAGCTGCTGTGAGGAGCATCTTCAGCGACGAAGGCAGGTCCCCGCAGCAGTGGCTCTCCGGGGTTCTGTGGCCATTAAACGTCTGGCCATGGTGGGAAAACATCATGAGTCAGCAGCAGAGGGGAGCCGGGCGGGGCTGGGATCTGGGACCTGGATGGGCCTTGATTCCGTTCTGCTGGTCTCTGAAGGATGGCAGGGAAAGGGTTTTATTGCGGCAAGTGGGAGCGGTTGTGTTTCGTGTTCAGCCTTTGGTATCGGTTCCTGCAGGTTTCTCGTGAGCACACAGGGACGTTAGCGGGTGCTCTCAATGCAGGATTGGCCCAGATACCATCAGTACCGGATTTACCATGGTGCCGGGTCCATGCTCTGAAGGGGCCCAGCCCGGCTGCTCTCTCCACCCCCGGCTCTCTCCTGCGGAGGCAGAAGCTCCTCCCCAGCCTCTTCCCCCAGCGTGCTGCGTTCCCGCCCCTCCCCCTCGCTCTCCCTCTCCCTCTCCCTGCCGCTGAACAGCTGTTTGCTTGCGCAAGGGAGGGGGAGGAGTGGAGCCACATCCCAAAGAGATCCATTTCTCCTGGATCTGAGATTTAACTAGAAAAAGAAGAAGGCCTCAGGGTGCCAGATGGAGGAGCAGGCTGGGGCTAGGGCTGCTAAGGGAGCCGGAGTAGCAAGTTTTCTGTATTGTTTCCCGCCCTCTTTTTCTTGACTAGTTTCTCTTCAGCACCTAACTTGCCATTTTCTCAGGTGAACCTGGCTAGCTCAGTTGATAGAGCATCAGACTTTTAATCTGAGGGTACAGGGTTCAAGTCCCTGGCCAGGTGTAACAGGCATCATATCCTCCAAAAGGCAGTTCTTCAGTACTTTCCTTCACACTAGTCTTTTCTTTTCAGGACTGAGGGGGAGGGATAGCTCAGTGGTTTGAGCATTGGCCTGCTAAACCCAGGGTTGTAAGTTCAATCCTTGAGGAGGCCATTTAGGGATCTGGGGCAAAAATTGGGGATTGGTCCTGCTTTGAGCAGGGGGTTGGACTAGATGACCTCCTAAGGTCCCTTCCAACTCTGATATTCTATGATTCTATGACTTGGGCTTTCCTAGGAAGGGCCATTTTCTTCCTGTGACTGATGGGGCAACTTTCTCACATGCCCACTGACCTCACAGTCCGGAGGAAGGAAGGCTTCTGGGTCTGGGTTTCTGTGCGCAGAGAGCCAGACACCTGAAAGTCTGCAAGTTTTGAGGGAAATGGGGAACGTCTGTACTTTGGAATAGGCAGGTCTTGTCTTGGACCATCAAATGGAACAGTTGCAAAACATTGTGTGAGGCAGGCACCATGGCTTAGCTGGCTAAAGCACCTGTGTAGTAAACAGAAAATCCAGGGTTCAACTCCCAGTGGTTTCTTGGTGTATGGCTTTTGTCTCCTCTCATCACATTTTCCTGTGTCTTTCTAGGAAACAGAACAGGCCTCCCTTGGCAATCCAAGTAACTGCTTGCTAAGGAAAAGGCTTCTCTGAAGAGGAACATTAGAAAGAATCAAATCACGAGCCTGGAGCTGATGAAAAGGCTGCTGTGACCGGCATTGGCAAGGCGGTGGCTTCGACTGCAATTGCTGCAACATGAGAGCCTGTGCCACACGTCCTTGTGATTCGCTGGGGATGTCTGCGCACAGAGACCCTGATAGACAATCTCTGCAGGTCTGGCGGGAAATGGAGAGTTACTCTCCTGTCACCTTCCTTTTCATTGTCATTGATGAAAAATGGAGCAGTTAGGAGAAAAGTCCCAGACAGCGGCACCGTGGCTAAGCTGGCCGAGTGCAAGAGGGGACTTGAGCGCCAGAGGGGACGTTTGATCCAGACGTCTGGCCATGCCTGGAGTCCTGTAGGTAGGGGTGCGAGCTCCATTTCCTCTGAGTCCTGAAGCTGGGCTGCAGCCTGGCCTAGGAGGCAGCCCGATTGGTTGACCATGTCCCCTGCACTCCCTGGTTCTCTCCATCTGCTCCTGCCCTAGAGGCTTTTTTCTATCCCATCTATCCTTCTCTTCTCTTCTGTGCTCCATTTCCCTGCTCCCCTTTGTTTTCCATGGGACCTGGTCCCATAGTACTATGTTGTGCAATATCGTGTTTAACTTTCCAAATCAGCTGGGGCCTGGAGAATATTTCCAGGTGGTTGCCCCCTACGTAGATTGCAGTGATTTCTGGTGTGTCCTCACGGGGAGCCAGTTCACAAAAAAGAGCCAGGAGCTGGTCCCAGTGTGTTCCCCATCTGCTGTGCGGAGAGAAAATTACCTCCATCCACGGTCCATCTGCAAACCCCTTGGTGAATTACAGGTTGTGTTGGAAGCCCACTGCACAATGCTGTGCCCACAAACTCACATCCCCAGCCATAGGGGCACTTCCATATTGTGTAAATAAGGGACATGGGGGAGGAAGCGGACAGGGTTAAAACCTGTGGTGCTTATGGGCCACCACATACATAGACCTCCCCTCAGGCAGGGGACTTATAGGCCCTGGATCACCTGCCCCCTATAGCCTGGATCTCTGACACACCCAGGCCCAACTGGGTAGCCGCTCTTGCAATCCCTCTATGGGAGAATTGGGAGCCATACTCTCCCAGTGGCAATATTTCAGACGTGGGTACAGACTTTGTGACAGAAAGCCTGGGGCTTGTCTCTGCACCTCCCCTATCCGGAAGAACAGAGGCTGAGGGGGCACAAGGGCAAAAGGTGACAAACAGGCCCGAACAGGAGAGATTTTCTTTTTGTTACAATTCATCAAAATCTCATCCCTGAAAAGCTCCGAAGGGGTGTAGCTCAGCCCCCCAACCACTCAGCGCGCTGCCGTAGATAATTCTGCCACAGAGACTGCTGGCTCCCTGCTCCTCTCCCTCCCCGATGGGGATTTTCACATGTAGAAAGGAGGGTTTGGGGAGCAAAGATTGACAAGGTGTCGGGGGGCTCAAAGGATGGGCAGCGCTCTGGGCTCTGCTTGAGAGATCCTGGCATAGGGGCTGGTGAGGGAGGGAGGATTGTAGATTTGTGGTGTCTGAGCTGCACTCTGCAGAGGAGGTGATAAGTGAAGGGGCATTTTTGATTCCTCCCCCCTCAGTGTCCCCTGGGAGGGAATTCTAGGGTCCATGGGGCCAAAGAAGTGGGCAAAGCCATTGTGTTAATGAAAACCAGTGCTCCAGGTGAGGCTCGGACTCACAACCTCCACATGTCTTCACTCAGCACTGGCGTACAAGTACTGTGCGCTAAACCATTGCGCCACTGGAGCCCTTGCTCAGGGCTGGTCTCCCAGTCCCCCAGGCTGACAGAGGCAAGGATTGACTCCAAACAATGCTAAGTGGAGTTGAGAGAGGGGAGAGCCAAGTGCTGGTACTTGATGGGCTGGGTTCTTCTTAAGGGCCCAGGCACCATTTGACCCTTTTGGTCTTCGCTGTGTAACAACCGAGCTGACTGAGACTCAATTTGGAGTCTTGCTGCAGCCCAACGGATCTGAGATCACTGATCACCAGGTCTCAGCATTAGTCCTGCTTGGGGACAGTGTCTCTGATGTAAGAAACTGCCTAGTCTGCACTAGCAGTGAGGCTCCCGCACTAACAGCTGGAATCACTGAGAGACGTGTCAGTGGAGGTACCCAGACATGCCGGAACATAGGCGCTGTCTTTTGTCGGCGCCGGTGGGTGCTCGCGCCCCTGGGCCCACCCTAACTCCACTCCCGGCTCTGCCCCTTCCCCAAATCCCCCCCCGCGCTTCCTGCCTGGGGAAAAATTGGTGGGTGAGCAGCTCCCCGCGGGCCCCCCCCCATCCGCACCCAACTCACCTTCCGGCCAGTTCCCACCTCCCGCCGAAAAGCCGTGGTTTTTTTAGCCCAGCCGTCACCTCTCAGCTGTTCGGCATGGCGTCGGGGGGGCGGGGGGGGGAGCGGGGGGGCGCAGGGGAAAGCGCAGCGGGGCAGCACCTCGGGGGAGGGGTTGCCTTGGTTGCTCTGTGACTTTTAAGTCTTACCTTGGATTTATCAGCACCAGCCACCTCTGCTTTAGGTGCCCAGAGGAGAAGAGGTGGGCCGGACTCTTCCTCCCTCACTACTAAACCTGACCCTGATACTGCTTCCTTTAAGTGCTATGTGTGTAAGGGGAAGAGCTCGCTATGTGAGCCTGGCTAGCTCAGTTAGTAAAGCATCAGACTTTTAATCTGAGGGTCCAGGGTTCAAGTCCCCGGTCAGGCAGGGATTGTGATATTCCCCTCAGAGCTTCTGAAGGTATTCCTTGAGGACCCTCCATGACTTCAGGCTGGATGCACTGCAGCTTAGGGTGCAAAAAGAGTTGGCAAATGTGATTATAGGGCCACTGGCTATTATCTTTGAAAAGTCATGGTGTTCGGTGGAGGTCCCAGATGACTGGAAAAAGGCTACTATAGTGCCCATCTTTCAAGAAGGGAGGATGCAGGGAACTACAGGCCAGTCAGTCTCACTTCAGTCCCTGGGAAAAATCATGGAGCAGGTCCTCAAGGAATCAGTTCTGAACCACTTAAAGGAGAGGAAAGTGATCAGGAACAGTCAGCATGGATTCACCAAGGACAAGTCATGCCTGACTAACTTAATTGTCTTTTATGATGAGATAACTGGCTCTGTGGATGATGGGAAAGCAGTGGACATGTTATTCCTTGACTTTAGCAAAGCTTTTGATACGGTCTCCACACAGTATTCTTGCCAACAAGTTAAAGAAGTATGGGCAGGATGAATGGACGGTAAGGAGGTTAGAAAACTGGCTAGATGGTCGGGTTCAATGGGTAGTGATCAATGGCTCCATGTCTAGTTGGCAGCCGGTATCAAGTGGAGTGACCCAAGGGTCGGTCCTGGGGCCGGTTTTGTTCAATACCTATATGTGATATTGCAGGCCTGCACAACATACGGCCCGTGGGCCGTATGCGGCGCGCGGAGGCTCTCTGTGCGGCCCGTGGAAGGCTGGCTAAAATTACAAATTACAGCTACTTCCCAAGAGTTTTTTTGCTCAACAACTTTGGGCGGAGAGTTTTTTTTTTTGCTCAACAACTTTCCTCGCATCCAGCCCTCGGCTTTTTTCTTTGGAGTAATGTGGCCCTCACCGCTTTACCCCTTGTGCAGGCCTGTGATATTGTATGTGTCCCTCCCTCCCTGTGTGGGAGTCTATATGTGACTCTCTTACCCTTCCAGAACATCGAGTTCAGTAAAACTCAAACTCTGGAAAAACAGGGAATACAGAGCGCTGGTACATGCCCATATAACCTTAACTCTGCCCTCTAGAAGAGAATCCCTGATCGCATATGAGAACAAAGAAAGGTTTGGGGACAAATTACAGCTACTTCCCAAGAGTTTGTTTCTTCTGTAATTAATTGTTCCTGGCCCCATCAATTGATCCTGGCCTGGTGTCTGGCCGTGGAATTTACTAGTTACTCTTTTTATCCCAGCAGATTTAAAGATGAAACTGCTTTACAAAAGCTCCTTTATTTTAGGTTATAGAAACAGGCAACTTCCCCACCTATTTCAAGGAGATGGAATTTTCCTGACCCAGAGGGAACGTAAAATAACATGCTCAAGATCCCACATTCCTTAGGAGAAAATGAAGGGAGAAAAAAACAAAACCCACCAAACCCTTGCTGTTTCTACCCAAGTGATCAATGAGACCAGAAAGTGAGACTAGAGAAGTAAGATTGTGCAATTAACTGTCTGGTACGACACTAACTCTGCAGTTACTTAGGCCAGGCCTACACTACCCACCGGATCGGCGGGTAGTGATCGA
Organism: Chelydra serpentina; assembly: GCA_037349315.1. Classification (NCBI taxonomy): domain Eukaryota; kingdom Metazoa; phylum Chordata; order Testudines; family Chelydridae; genus Chelydra; species Chelydra serpentina. Next base: position 66,902 of record JBAIAC010000269.1, read on the forward strand.
TCTGTTAGTAAGAAATGTTGTGTTGGTATTGTTTAAATGTGTTTAACTGGCTGTTTTAATAGTGTGTATAAGGTAAAGGTTATGTAAATCACTGGTCTGAATGAAATCCAATATGGAGTATATCATCTGTGACTCTCGGACTCCATCTCTGTAAGCAGGCTAGCTTACTCTTAAAGACACTGGATTTCCCTGGCTCAAACCGGACTGGACCAGTTTTTCCCACCAAAAGGGCTATATAAGGACTTGCTCAGCGCCTGGGCGGGGCTGTCCATTCCAGCGGCAGCACGTGCACGGTCGGGTCTCCCTAGCGCTCCAGAGCTAGAGAGAAGACACCATCTGTCCTGCAGCGAGGTTAAGGAAGGAGAGGCCTGTCCTCACTATCCCCGCCACAGCAAACCGAATCCATTTGACCTCTGGAGGGTCCTGCTCTCCTGGTGTCCAGGGGCGCCAACTCCATGGGTGCTCCGGTGCTGGAGCACCCACGGAGAAAAATTGGAGGGTGCTCTGCACCCACCGGCAACTCCCCGCCCGCCCCGGACCCGCGGCAAACTTACCGGGCACCGGGAGAAGTTGCGGGGCCCTGCCCCCGACGCTGGGCAACGTTGCGTCGGCATCAGGGAGGGGCCCCGCAACGTCGCCAGGTGTCGGGGGCGGGGCCCGGCATCGGGCGGGGCCCCACCCCCGACGCCGGGTGACAGCACCCACGGGCGGGGCCGGAAGTCAGCCCCTGTGCTGGTGTCCATCAGCCCGGAGGGTCTCCCTGCCTGCAACAAAATCGTCGGGACTCCCCCATAGTCCTCCTCGAAGGCTCCAAATCAGCCGGAGCGTAGAAGGTCCTGGGCTTCGCCTCCGTGTGCTGTGTCCACTGCGCCTAAATCGCAGGGAAAGGTTTCTGTGTTGGGTTTTATTTACTGTTTCTCTGAATACCAAGGGAGGCTTTGTGGATCTGAGCTTCACGCTTCTAAAGCCAGTCACTGAATCACTGTATGGTTAAGTCTGAGTTTCTTCCAGTTCTCTGTACCTTTACCCTTAATATACTTACCTTGTGGCACCATCTCACCTTGTCTTTTCTTCATTTTAATTACATCACCCAGGGAGGGAGGGACACCCTTATGTTGAGCTAAATCCACTGGTGACAGATCCGGGAGGGAGCCGAGTCTGCTCTTCTGAGAAAAGGGGCTTTCCTTTTCTATCTCCCCACCCCCCCGAACCACCATTTCTCTAGTACGTTCTCTCTGAAGCGTGACCTTACTCCCCTTGGGGTGGGTGGGGTCTTTTGGTCTGCAAGGTGCAATAGGTCGTACTAGATGATCACGCTGGTCCCTTCTGACCTTAAAGGCTCTGAGTCTAACAGGGCGGGGAAGTAAAGGAAAAAGTAAAAAAAAAATTAACGAAACATTGTAACAAGAGGGTGAGTCCAACAGCTCACTGGATAGTGCCGCCCCTTTCTTCCCCCACTCGGTGTTTAGTGACCTGCTGGGATTTGGGACATTAATTCTCTCATTCCATTGATAAACTGATACAACATCCCTGAAATTAAACCAATTCCCAGCCAGGAAAACCTCACACCCCTGCATTGGCTGGGAATCGAACCCAGGTCAATTGTTTGGAAGGCAGCTCTGCTCACCACTACACCACCAATGAACCTGGCAAAAGTGTCTCTCCTGTGTGCCACTGATGCTTGACAAATGACTCACCCCCACAGCGCTCAGGAGCTGGCTGGAGAGGCTGGAGGCAGCCTGTCAGCTGTGAGCAGAGACAGGTCCCCAGAGTGACTGACAGGTGGGGACCTGGGCTCCACATCCCAGCCTGAGGTGGCTCAAACCCCATCTCTGCCCTCAGAGAAGGGAAATGAAAATCAGTGACCCTAATGGCAAACGTTACCCCCGAAGGAAGGAGACAGCTCCTTCGAACGCACAGTTTGGGTTGTTCCTGCTACGTACTGAGGGTTTGTTGCTGCTGCTGATTCCAGTCCTTGGGCTCTGCCCGGACAAGGAACGATTCAGGCTGTCACTCAAGGGAAGAGGGGAGATGATTTTTTTGATGGCTGCCTCGTCTTAAGGGTGTTTGTCGGTCACCTTCTAATCTAGTGGGTGCTGGGTAGACGCAGGCAGCCCCCGCTCCTGGGTCTCTCCTGAGGAAATAAAGTTTGTGCACAAAACCCCAAAGCTTTTCACAGAAAGGAGGAAAAGGAAATGGCCACAAGATGGCGCCAGGACATAAGGAAGGTCACACAACCCCATTCTTAGGGGGAAGCCATTGATTTGTGTCAAGGTCCAGAATTGTTGGTCAAGATCTAGTCAATGTGGTTTACCCAGTGTGGGGTCCCGTGGCACAAAGGGTTAATGCGCAGTACTTATAGGGCAGTGATGCATGGAGTGATTGTGAGTTCAAGCCTCATCTAAAGCACTGGTTTTGGGAGATCTGATAGCAGCCTTCAGTGGCGTGAAAGGAGAAACCCCCAGCGCTGCACTGAGCTCCAGGCTGGTTCATCGGGCGTGGGGGGAATTGACTTCTCAGCTGCTGAGCAGGGAGCCAGGGCACTTCTCTGGGAATGAGGGTTCCCAGCCTGACCCAGCTGCTTCATTGCCCCCTGGGGCCCTGCCGGCTGAGACTGTCCCTGAGGCCAGGCAGCGGCTCAGTGAGCTTTCCTGGGGTCGCTGGCAGGGCAGGAATATCCCACGCTAAGGGCCTGAGTTCAGCCATGGGGAAAGGCAGCAGCTTTGCTCCCCCCTTCTAAACAGAGCTCCCAGGCCGTGGTTCTCAGCCAGGGGTCCAGAGCCCCCGGGGGGGGGGGCGCAGTGAGCAGGTTTGAGGGTGGGATTTGCCAAAATAAACCAGCAAGCAGGGCTGGTGTTAGACAGTCGTTGTGACACGGGTGGGCTGTGGAGTTTTTATACCATGTTGGGCGGGGGGCACAAAAAGAACAAGGCTGGGAACCCGGCTCCAGGGGATCCCGGGGAATAAAGACTCCGTCCCACTCGGTGCTGCCAACGCTCCTGATTTTGCCTTGAGTCTGACGAGAATTGTTGTTTTCCTTAAAGTCCCAGCTCCTGGAGTCAGGTGGAGACGTGATGATTTCAGCCTTCGCTCTTAAAGACACAGGATGTTTCTAGCCCTTGTGACCTTGGAAATAGATTCAAAATGTCTCCCCGCTGCGCCCTAAAGACTCATCAAGCAGAAGGCAAATAAAAAAATCCCAAATCTATTAATTTTACACAATCTCATGATTTCAAAGCCCATCTCGTGATTTTCGGTGAGCCTGGCTCAGGGTTTTTGAACGTTTGGGGTTGGCCGTTCTGCAGCCTGAGAGCCGGGCACCCTCCTTCCCATCCAGCGCCCCCAGACTGTCCTAAATCATTAACTCTTTCCTCTCCGTCACGCCGCTGTAACGCAGCTGGGAATCCCCATTCCTAGACGGGCTTTTCCACACACAGTGAATCCCCCACAGGGCTGAGTCCCCACAGGGCTGTTCCGGGGGCTCCAGCCCCCAGCCCAGGACAGATGGGGCAGTAACCTCATATCACCCCGCTGTGACTCCCAGGGGCCCTGCAGGGACAGCAGCTCCATGCTGGGCTCTAGGACCCCCCAAAGCACCTGGGGGGAGGGGGCAGTTCAACTCCCATGTCAGGGGGCTCCTGCTGCCTGGAGATGACCAGATTTTCACAGCCCCTCCCCCTCACACTGACACCCCCATGGACCCTTCACCTCACAGCCCCTCCCCCTCACACTGACTCCCCCATGGACCCTCCCCCTCACAGCCCCTCCCCTCACAGAGACACCCCCATGGACCCTCCCCCTCACAGCTCCTCCCCCTCACACTGACACCCCCATGGACTCTCCCCCTCACAGCCCCTCCCCTCAGAGCCCCTCCCTTCACACACGCAGGGACTTGTTCGCTGGGGCCTGACATTACAAACCCAGGGGGGAGGTTTCTGAGGATTTACTCCCTGAGCCCCTCCCCCTCTCACCGCTCCCCTGAGTGCAGAGGGGCTGGGCTCAGGCAGCCAGTTTCACCCAGGGATTTCCCAGCCCAGGCCCCCGAGTCTCCTCTGCCCGTATCTACCAGTGACACTGCGCGTGGGCGGCGGCTACAAGGGGCTCGGGGAGGCTGAACCTCCCCAAACAGGGAAAGAAATGCTGGTGTGACGCACCCCCCTGGGAGGGGGGCTGGGCCGCTGCCTTGGGACAGACCCTCCCGAGGAGTGGGGGAGCCACCGGCACTCAGACCTCACGCACAGGCCTGGCTCTCGCCTTCAGCCCAGGCAGCCAGAGGGGCCGGGGAGCTCCCTGGCAGTCCCACACCTTGGCACACCCAGTAGTGTTAGGTGGCAAAATAGCTGCCCCAAGGTCCCACCGAGACTAGAACTAGCATCGCAGAATTTAAAGCCCTGAGTGCTGCCCTTACACCCTGGGACCAGTGGAAAGCACCTTGTGTTCATCTGACTTCTAGTGTCGAAGAGCCTGGGCGGACAATTTTTTGCCTCCCTTCCTCAAGACCTCTATGGCGTCTCTGGCCAGCCCTGCATTTTCTCAACAAGTCGGCACACAGCGGTTTGCTGTGGACCCAGAAGACTTTCTTCCTCCAGACTGTGAGGCCAGTGGGCGTGTGAGGAAGTTGCCCCTTCAATCCCAGGCAGTGAATGGCCCTTCCTAGGAAAGCCCAAGTCCTGAAAAGAAAGTACTAGCGTCAAGGAGAGTACTGAAGAACTGATTTTTGGGGAAGATGATACCTTCTATACTTGACCAGAGACTTGAACCTGCTCCTCCATCTGGCACCCTGAGGCGTTCTTCTTTTTTTAGTTCAATATCAGATCCAGGAGAAAACGCCGCTCTACAACGAAAAACAAAACCACAGACAGAAATGCCATTGGAAATACAAATAACGGACAATGCAATCCCCATCACAGGATGGTATCTAGGTCTGGATTACATTTTTGTGGGCCCGGCACCAAGCCCCTGGGGGCGGGGCTCTGGCTCCATTGTGAGCCGGGGGCGGGGCAGCTCCTGGGGGCGGAGCTCTGGCTCCATTGTGAGCCGGGGGCGGGGCCGCTCCTGGGGGCGGGGCTCTGGCTCCATTGTGAGCCGGGGGCGGGGCAGCGCCTGCGGGCGGGGCTCTGGCACAGGCCGGGAGCGGGACAGCTACTGGGGGCGGGGCTCTGGCACAGAGCGGGAACGTGGCAGCTCCTGGGGGTGGGGCTCTGGCCCAGCCCGGGGGCGGGACAGCTCCTGGGGGCGGGGCTCTGGCTCCATTGGGAGCCGGGGGCGGGGCAGCTCCTGGGGGCGGGGCTCTGGCACCATTGGGAGCCGGGGGCGGGGCAGCTCTTGGTGGCGGGGCTCTGGCACAGAGCGGGGACGGGGCAGCACCTGGGGGCGGGGATCTGGCACAGCCCGGGGGCGAGGCAGCGCCTGGTGGCGGGGCTCTGGCTCCATCGGGAGCCGGGGGCGGGGCAGTTCCTGGGGGCGGGGCTCCGGCACAGAGCGGGGAAGGGGCAGCTCCTGGGGGCTGGGCTCTGGCCCCATTTTGAGCCGGGGGCGGGGTGCTCCTGGGGGCGGGTTTCTGGCTCCATTGTGAGCCGGGGGCGGGGCAGCTCCTGGGGGCGGGGCTCTGGCAAAGAGCGGTGGCGGGTCAGCTCCTGGGGGCGGGGCTCTGGCTCCATGGGGAGCCGGGGGCGGAGCTGCTCCTGGGGGCGGGGCTCTGGCACAGCCCGGGGGCGGGGCAGCTCCTGGGAGCGGGGCTCTGGCCCAGCCCGAGAGCGGGGCAGCTCCTGGGGGCTGGGCTCTGGCCCCATTTTGAGCCGGGGGCGGGGTGCTCCTGGGGTCGGGGCTCTGGCCCAGCCCGGGTGCGGGGCAGCTCCTGGGGGCGGGGCTCAGGCTCCATTGGGAGCTGGGGGCGGGGCAGCTCCTGGGGGCGGGGCTCTGGCTCCATTGGGAGCCGCGGGCGGGGCAGCTCCTGGGGGCGGGGCTCTGGCCCAGCCCGGGGGCGGGGCAGCGTCTGGGGGCGGAGCGCTATCCCCATTTGAGCCGGGGGCGGGGCATCTCCCGGGGGCGGTGCTCTGGCTCCATTGTGAGCCGGGGGCGGGGCAGCGCCTGGGGACGGGGTCTGGCACAGGCCGGGGGCGGGGCAGCTCCTGGGGGCGGGGCTCTGGCTCCATTGGTAGCCGTGGGCAGGGCAGCTCCTGGGGGCGGGGCTCTAGCCCCATTTTGAGCCGGGGGCGGGGCTGCTCCTGGGGGCGGGGCTCTGGCTCTATTGGGAGCCGGGGGCGGGGCATCTACTGGGGGCGGGGCTCTTGCTCCATTGGGAGCTGGGGGCGGGGCAGCTTCTGGGGGCAGGGCTCTGACACGGAGCGGAGACGGGGTAGCTCCTGGGGGCGGGAATCTGGCACAGGCCGGGAGCGGGGCAGCTCCTGGGGGCGGGGCTCAGGCTCCATTGTGAGCCGGGGGCGGGGCACCGCATGGGGGCGTGGCTCTGGCACAGCCTGGGGGCGGGGCTCTGGCTCCATTGGGAGCCGCGGGCGGGGCAGCTCCTGGGGGCGGGGCTCTGGCCCAGCCCGGGGGCGGGGCAGCGTCTGGGGGCGGAGCTCTATCCCCATTTGAGCCGGGGGCGGGGCATCTCCTGGGGGCGGGGCTCTGGCACAGAGCGGGGACGGGGCAGCTCCTGGGGGCGGGGCTCTGGCTCCATTGTGAGCCGGGGGCGGGGCAGCTCCTGGGGTCGGGGCTCTGGCACAGGCCGGGAGCGGGGCAGGTCCTGGGGGCGGGGCTCAGGCTCCATTGTGAGCCGGGAGCGGGGCAGCTCCTGGGGGCGGGGCTCTGGCACAGAGCGGGGACGGGGCAGCTCCTGGGGGCGGGGCTCTGGCTCCATTGTGAGCCGGGGGCGGGGCAGCTCCTGGGGTCGGGGCTCTGGCCCAGCCCGGGTGCGGGTCAGCTCCTGCGGGCGGGGCTCTGGCACAGTCCGGGAGCGGGACAGCTCCTGGGGGCGGGGCTGTGGCACAGAGCGGGGACGTGGCAGCTCCTGGGAGTGGGGCTCTGGCCCAGCCCGGGGGCGGGACAGCTCCTGGGGGCGGGGCTCTGGCTCCATTGGGAGCCGGGGGCGGGGCAGCTCCTGGGGGCGGGGCTCTGGCACCATTGGGAGCCGGGGGTGGGGCAGCTCTTGGTGGCGGGGCTCTGGCACAGAGCGGGGACGGGGCAGCACCTGGGGGCGGGGCTCTGGCTCCATTGGGAGCCGGGGGCGGGGCAGTTCCTGGGGGCGGGGCTCTGGCACAGCCCGGGGGCGGGGCAGCTCCTGGGGGCGTGGCTCTGGCACAGCCCGAGATCGGGGCAGCTCCTCGGGGCGGGGCTCTGGCCCAGCCCGGGGGCGGGGCAGCGTCTGGGGGCGGGGCTCTAGACCCATTTTGAGCCGGGGGCGGGGCATCTCCTGGGGGTGGTGCTCTGGCTCCATTGTGAGCCAGGGGCGGGGCAGCTCCTGGGGGCGGGTTTCTGGCTCCATTGTGAGCCGGGGCGGAGCAGCTCCTGGGGGCGGGGCTGTGCCTCCATTGTGAGCCCGGGGGCGGGGCATCTCCTGGGGGCGGGGCTCTGGCTCCATTGTGAGCCGGGGGCGGGGCAGCTCCTGGGGACGGAGCTCTGGCTTCATTGGGAGCCGGGGGCGGGGCAGCTCTTGGGGGCGGGGCTCTGGCACAGCCCGGGGGCGGGGCAGCTCCTGGGGGCGGGGCTCTGGCACAGCCCGGGGGCGTGGCAGCTCCTGGGGGCGGGGCTCTGGCTCCCTTGTGAGCCGGGGGCGGGGCAGCTCCTGGGGGCAGGGCTCTGGCACAGCCCGGGGGCGGGGCAGCTCCTGGGGGCGGGGCTCTGGCTCCATTGGGAGCCGCGGGCGGGGCAGCTCCTGGGGGCGGGGCTCTAGCACGGAGCGGGGACGGGGCAGCTCATGGGGGTGGGGCTCTGGCATAGCACGGGGGGGGACAGCTCCTGGGGGCGGGACTCTGGCACAGCCCGAGATCGGGGCAGCTCCTCGGGGCGGGGCTCTGGCCCAGCCCGGGGGCGGGGCAGCGTCTGGGGGCGGGGCTCTAGCCCCATTTTGAGCCGGGGGTGGGGCATCTCCTGGGGGCGGTGCTCTGGCTCCATTGTGAGCCAAGGGCGGGGCAGGTCCTGGGGGCGGGTTTCTGGCTCCGTTGTGAGCCGGGGCGGAGCAGCTCCCGGGGGCGGGGCTCTGGGTCAGCCCGGGGGCGGGGCAGCTCCTGGGGGCGGTGCTGTGGCTCCATTGTGAGCCCGGGGGCGGGGCATCTCCTGGGGGCGGGGCTCTGGCTCCATTGTGAGCCGGGGGCGGGGCAGCTCCTGGGGGCGGGGCTCTGGCTCCATTCGGAGCCGGGGCGGCGCAGCTCCTGGGGACGGAGCTCTGGCTTCATTGGGAGCCGGGGGCGGGGCAGCTCTTGGGGGCGGGGCTCTGGCACAGCCCGGGGGCGGGGCAGCTCCTGGGGGCGGGGCTCTGGCACAGCCCGGGGGCGTGGCAGCTCCTGGGGGCGGGGCTCTGGCTCCATTGTGGGCCGGGGGCGGGGCTGCTCCTGGGGGCAGGGCTATGAAACAGCCCGGGGGCGGGGCAGCTCCTGGGGGCGGGGCTCTGGCCCAGCCCGAGATCGGGGCAGCTCCTCGGGGCGGGGCTCTGGCCCAGCCCGAGATCGGGGCAGCTCCTCGGGGCGGGGCTCTGGCCCAGCCCGGGGGCGGGGCAGCGCCTGGGGACGGGGCTCTAGCCCCATTTTGAGCCGGGGGCGGGGCTGCTCCTGGAGGCGGGGCTCTGGCTCTATTGGGAGCCGGGGGCGGGGCATCTACTGGGGGCGGGGCTCTGGAACAGCCCGGGGGCGGGGCAGCTTCTGGGGGCGGGGCACTGGCTCCATTGGGAGCCGCGGGCGGGGCAGCTCCTGGGGGCGGGGCTCTGGCCCAGCCCGGGGGCGGGGCAGCGTCTGGGGGCGGGGCTCTAGCCCCATTTTGAGCCGGGGGCGGGGCATCTCCTGGGGGCGGTGCTCTGGCTCCATTGTGAGCCAGGGGCGGGGCAGCTCCTGGGGGCGGTTTACTGGCTCCATTGTGAGCCGGGGGCGGGGGAGCTCCTGGGGGCGGGGCTCTGGGTCAGCCCGGGGGCGGGGCATCTCCTGGGGGCAGGTCATCTCCTGGGGGCGGTGCTCTGGCTCCATTGTGAGCCCGGGGGCGGGTCAGCTCCTGGGGGCGGGGCTCTGGCTCCATGGGGAGCCGGGGGCGTGGCAGCTCCTGGGAGCGGGGCTCTGGCTCATTTGGGAGCCGGGGGCGGGGCAGCTCGTGGGGGCGGTGCTCTGGCTCTATTGGGAGCCGGGGGCGGGGCATCTCCTGGGGGCGGGGCTCTGGCACAGCCCGGGGGCGGGGCAGGTCCTGGGGGCGGGGCTCTGGCAAAGAGCGGTGGCGGGTCAGCTCCTGGGGGCGGGGCTCTGGCTCCATGGGGAGCCGCGGGCGGAGCTGCTCCTGGGAGCGGGGCTCTGGCCCAGCCCGAGAGCGGGGCAGCTCCTGGGGGCTGGGCTCTGGCCCCATTTTGAGCCGGGGGCGGGGTGCTCCTGGGGGCGGGGCTCTGGCTCTATTGGGAGCCGGGGGCGGGGCATCTACTGGGGGTGGGGCTCTGGCAGAGCCCGGGGGCGGGGCAGCTCCTGGGGGCGGGGCTCTGGCCCCATTGGGAGCCGCGGGCGGGACAGCTCCTGGGGGCGGGGCTCTGGCCCAGCCCGGGGCCGGGGCAGCGTCTGGGGGCGGGGCTCTAGCCCCATTTTGAGCCGGGGGCGGGGCATCTCCTGGGGGCGGTGCTCTGGCTCCATTGTGAGCCAGGGGAGGGGCAGCTCCTGGGGGCGGGTTTCTGGCTCCATTGTGAGCCGGGGGCGGGGCAGCTCCTGGGGGCGGGGCTCTGGCAAAGAGCGGTGGCGGGTCAGCTCCTGGGGGCGGGGCTCTGGCTCCATGGGGAGCCGGGGGCGTGGCAGCTCCTGGGGGCGTGGCTCTGGCACAGCCCGGGGGCGGGGCAGCTCCTGGGAGCGGGGCTCTGGCTCATTTGGGAGCCGGGGGCGGGGCAGCTCCTGGGGGCGGTGCTCTGGCTCTATTGGGAGCCGGGGGCGGGGCATCTCCTGGGGGCGGGGCTCCTGCACAGCCCGGGGGTGGGGCAGCTCCTGGGGGCGGGGCTCTGGCACAGGCCGGGAGCGGGGCAGCTCCTGGGGGCGGAGCTCAGGCTCCATTGTGAGCCGGGGGAGGGGCAGCTCCTGGGGTCGGGGCTCTGGCCCAGCCCGGGTGCGGGGCAGCTCCTGGGGGCGGGGCTCAGGCTCCATAGTGAGCCGGGGGCGGGGCAGCTCCTGGGGGCAGGACTCTGGCACAGCCCCGGGGCGGGGCAGCTCCTGGGGGCGGGGCTCTGGCTCCATTGGGAGCCGCGGGCGGGGCAGCTCCTGGGGGCGGGGCTCTGGCCCAGCCCGGGGGCGGGGCAGCGTCTGGGGGCGGAGCTCTATCCCCACTTGAGCCGGGGGCGGGGCATCTCCTCGGGGCGGTGCTCTGGCTCCATTGTGAGCCGGGGGCGGGGCAGCGCCTGGGGACGGGGTCTGGCACAGCACGGGGGCGGGGCAGCTCCTGGGGGCGGGGCTCTGGCTCCATTGATAGCCACGGGCAGGGCAGCTCCTGGGGGCGGGGCTCTAGCCCCATTTTGAGCCGGGGGCGGGGCTGCTCCTGGGGGCGGGCTCTGGCTCTATTGGGAGCCGGGGGTGGGGCAGCTTCTGGGGGCAGGGCTCTGACACGGAGCGGGGACGGGGTAGCTCCTGGGGGCGGGAATCTGGCACAGGCCGGGAGCGGGGCAGCTCCTGGGGGCGGGGCTCAGGCTCCATTGTGAGCCGGGGGCGGGGCACCGCATGGGGGCGTGGCTCTGGCACAGCCCGGGGGCGGGGCAGCTCCTGGGGGCGGGGCTCTGGCACAGAGCGGGGACGGGGCAGCTCCTGGGGGCGGGGCTCTGGCTCCATTGTGAGCCGGGGGCGGGGCAGCTCCTGGGGTCGGGGCTCTAGCCCAGCCCGGGTGCGGGTCAGCTCCTGCGGGCGGGGCTCTGGCACAGGCCGGGAGCGGGACAGCTACTGGGGGCGGGGCTCTGGCACAGAGCGGGAACGTGGCAGCTCCTGGGGGTGGGGCTCTGGCCCAGCCCGGGGGCGGGACAGCTCCTGGGGGCGGGGCTCTGGCTCCATTGGGAGCCGGGGGCGGGGCAGCTCCTGGGGGCGGGGCTCTGGCACCATTGGGAGCCGGGGGCGGGGCAGCTCTTGGTGGCGGGGCTCTGGCACAGAGCGGGGACGGGGCAGCACCTGGGGGCGGGGATCTGGCACAGCCCGGGGGCGAGGCAGCGCCTGGTGGCGGGGCTCTGGCTCCATCGGGAGCCGGGGGCAGTTCCTGGGGGCGGGGCTCCGGCACAGAGCGGGGAAGGGGCAGCTCCTGGGGGCTGGGCTCTGGCCCCATTTTGAGCCGGGGGCGGGGTGCTCCTGGGGGCGGGTTTCTGGCTCCATTGTGAGCCGGGGGCGGGGCAGCTCCTGGGGGCGGGGCTCTGGCAAAGAGCGGTGGCGGGTCAGCTCCTGGGGGCGGGGCTCTGGCTCCATGGGGAGCCGGGGGCGGAGCTGCTCCTGGGGGCGGGGCTCTGGCACAGCCCGGGGGCGGGGCAGCTCCTGGGAGCGGGGCTCTGGCCCAGCCCGAGAGCGGGGCAGCTCCTGGGGGCTGGGCTCTGGCCCCATTTTGAGCCGGGGGCGGGGTGCTCCTGGGGTCGGGGCTCTGGCCCAGCCCGTGTGCGGGGCAGCTCCTGGGGGCGGGGCTCAGGCTCCATTGGGAGCCGGGGGCGGGGCAGCTCCTGGAGGCGGGGCTCTGGCTCCATTGGGAGCCGCGGGCGGGGCAGCTCCTGGGGGCGGGGCTCTGGCCCAGCCCGGGGGCGGGGCAGCGTCTGGGGGCGGAGCGCTATCCCAATTTGAGCCGGGGGCGGGGCATCTCCCGGGGGCGGTGCTCTGGCTCCATTGTGAGCCGGGGGCGGGGCAGCGCCTGGGGACGGGGTCTGGCACAGGCCGGGGGCGGGGCAGCTCCTGGGGGCGGGGCTCTGGCTCCATTGGTAGCCGTGGGCAGGGCAGCTCCTGGGGGCGGGGCTCTAGCCCCATTTTGAGCCGGGGGCGGGGCTGCTCCTGGGGGCGGGGCTCTGGCTCTATTGGGAGCCGGGGGCGGGGCATCTACTGGGGGCGGGGCTCTTGCTCCATTGGGAGCTGGGGGCAGGGCAGCTTCTGGGGGCAGGGCTCTGACACGGAGCGGAGACGGGGTAGCTCCTGGGGGCGGGAATCTGGCACAGGCCGGGAGCGGGGCAGCTCCTGGGGGCGGGGCTCAGGCTCCATTGTGAGCCGGGGGCGGGGCACCGCATGGGGGCGTGGCTCTTGCTCCATTGTGAGCCGGGGGCGGGGCATCTACTGGGGGCGGGGCTCTTGCTCCATTGGGAGCTGGGGGCGGGGCAGCTTCTGGGGGCAGGGTTCTGACACGGAGCGGAGACGGGGTAGCTCCTGGGGGCGGGAATCTGGCACAGCCCGGGGGCGGGGCAGCTCCTGGGGGCGGGGCTCTGGCACAGAGCGGGGACGGGGCAGCTCCTGGGGGCGGGGCTCTGGCTCCATTGTGAGCCGGGGGTGGGGCAGCTCCTGGGGGCGGGGCTCTGGCACAGAGCGGGGACGGGGCAGCTCCTGGGGGCGGGGCTCTGGCTCCATTGTGAGCCGGGGGCGGGGCAGCTCCTGGGGTCGGGGCTCTGGCCCAGCCCGGGTGCGGGGCAGCTCCTGGGGGCGGGGCTCAGGCTCCATTGTGAGCCGGGGGCGGGGCAGCTCCTGGGGGCAGGACTCTGGCACAGCCCCGGGGCGGGGCAGCTCCTGGGGGCGGGGCTCTGGCTCCATTGGGAGCCGCGGGCGGGGCAGCTCCTGGGGGCGGGGCTCTGGCCCAGCCCGGGGGCGGGGCAGCGTCTGGGGGCGGAGCTCTATCCCCATTTGAGCCGGGGGCGGGGCATCTCCTGGGGGCGGGGCTCTGGCACAGAGCGGGGACGGGGCAGCTCCTGGGGGCGGGGCTCTGGCTCCATTGTGAGCCGGGGGCGGGGCAGCTCCTGGGGTCGGGGCTCTGGCACAGGCCGGGAGCGGGGCAGGTCCTGGGGGCGGGGCTCATGCTCCATTGTGAGCCGGGAGCGGGGCAGCTCCTGGGGGCGGGGCTCTGGCACAGAGCGGGGACGGGGCAGCTCCTGGGGGCGGGGCTCTGGCTCCATTGTGAGCCGGGGGCGGGGCAGCTCCTGGGGTCGGGGCTCTGGCCCAGCCCGGGTGCGGGTCAGCTCCTGCGGGCGGGGCTCTGGCACAGGCCGGGAGCGGGACAGCTCCTGGGGGCGGGGCTCTGGCACAGAGCGGGGACGTGGCAGCTCCTGGGGGTGGGGCTCTGGCCCAGCCCGGGGGCGGGACAGCTCCTGGGGGCGGGGCTCTGGCTCCATTGGGAGCCGGGGGCGGGGCAGCTCCTGGGGGCGGGGCTCTGGCACCCTTGGGAGCCGGGGGTGGGGCAGCTCTTGGTGGCGGGGCTCTGGCACAGAGCGGGGACGGGGCAGCACCTGGGGGCGGGGCTCTGGCTCCATTGGGAGCCGGGGGCGGGGCAGTTCCTGGGGGCGGGGCTCTGGCACAGCCCGGGGGCGGGGCAGCTCCTGGGGGCGTGGCTCTGGCACAGCCCGAGATCGGGGCAGCTCCTCGGGGCGGGGCTCTGGCCCAGCCCGGGGGCGGGGCAGCGTCTGGGGGCGGGGCTCTAGACCCATTTTGAGCCGGGGGCGGGGCATCTCCTGGGGGTGGTGCTCTGGCTCCATTGTGAGCCAGGGGCGGGGCAGCTCCTGGGGGCGGGTTTCTGGCTCCATTGTGAGCCGGGGCGGAGCAGCTCCTGGGGGCGGGGCTGTGCCTCCATTGTGAGCCCGGGGGCGGGGCATCTCCTGGGGGCGGGGCTCTGGCTCCATTGTGAGCCGGGGGCGGGGCAGCTCCTGGGGACGGAGCTCTGGCTTCATTGGGAGCCGGGGGCGGGGCAGCTCTTGGGGGCGGGGCTCTGGCACAGCCCGGGGGCGGGGCAGCTCCTGGGGGCGGGGCTCTGGCACAGCCCGGGGGCGTGGCAGCTCCTGGGGGCGGGGCTCTGGCTCCCTTGTGAGCCGGGGGCGGGGCAGCTCCTGGGGGCAGGGCTCTGGCACAGCCCGGGGGCGGGGCAGCTCCTGGGGGCGGGGCTCTGGCTCCATTGGGAGCCGCGGGCGGGGCAGCTCCTGGGGGCGGGGCTCTAGCACGGAGCGGGGACGGGGCAGCTCATGGGGGTGGGGCTCTGGCATAGCACGGGGGGGGACAGCTCCTGGGGGCGGGACTCTGGCACAGCCCGAGATCGGGGCAGCTCCTCGGGGCGGGGCTCTGGCCCAGCCCGGGGGCGGGGCAGCGTCTGGGGGCGGGGCTCTAGCCCCATTTTGAGCCGGGGGTGGGGCATCTCCTGGGGGCGGTGCTCTGGCTCCATTGTGAGCCAAGGGCGGGGCAGGTCCTGGGGGCGGGTTTCTGGCTCCGTTGTGAGCCGGGGCGGAGCAGCTCCCGGGGGCGGGGCTCTGGGTCAGCCCGGGGGCGGGGCAGCTCCTGGGGGCGGTGCTGTGGCTCCATTGTGAGCCCGGGGGCGGGGCATCTCCTGGGGGCGGGGCTCTGGCTCCATTGTGAGCCGGGGGCGGGGCAGCTCCTGGGGGCGGGGCTCTGGCTCCATTCGGAGCCGGGGCGGGGCAGCTCCTGGGGACGGAGCTCTGGCTTCATTGGGAGCCGGGGGCGGGGCAGCTCTTGGGGGCGGGGCTCTGGCACAGCCCGGGGGCGGGGCAGCTCCTGGGGGCAGGGCTCTGGCACAGCCCGGGGGCGTGGCAGCTCCTGGGGGCGGGGCTCTGGCTCCCTTGTGAGCCGGGGGCGGGGCAGCTCCTGGGGGCAGGGCTCTGGCCCAGCCCGGGGGCGGGGCAGCTCCTGGGGGCGGGGCTCTAGCACAGAGCGGGGACGGGGCAGCTCATGGGGGTGGGGCTCTGGCATAGCACGGGGGGGCAGCTCCTGGGGGCGGGGCTCTGGCACAGGCCGGGAGCGGGGCAGCTCCTGGGGGCGGGGCTCAGGCTCCATTGTGAGCCGGGGGCGGGGCACCGCATGGGGGCGGGGCTCTGGCACAGCCCGGGGCGGGGCAGCTCCTGGGGGCGGAGCTCTGGCACAGAGCGGGGACGTGGCAGCTCCTGGGGGTGGGGCTCTGGCATAGCCTGGGGGCGGGGCAGCTCCTGGGGGCGGGACTCTGGCACAAAGCGGGGACGGGGCAGCTCCTGGGGGCGGGGCTCTGGCTCCATTGGGAGCCGGGTGCGGGGCAGCTCCTGGGGGCGGGGCTCTGGCCCAGCCCGGGGGCGGGGCAGCTCCTGGGGGCGGGGCTCTGGGATAGAGCGGAGACGGGGCAGCTCCTGGGGGCGGGGCTCTGGCTCCATTGTGAGCCGGGGGCGGGGCATCTCCTGGGGGCGGTGCTCTGGCTCCATTGTGAGCCGGGGGCGGGGCAGCTCCTGGAGGCGGGGCTCTGGGTCAGCCCGGGGGCGGGGCAGCTCCTGGGGGCGGGGCAGCTCCTGGGGGCGGGGCTCTGGCACAGCCCGGGGGCGGGGCAGCCCCTGGGGGCGGGGCTCTGGCTCCATTGTGAGCCAGGGGCGGGGCTGCTCCTGGGGGCGGGGCTCTGGCTCCATTGGGAGCCGGGGGCGGGGCAGCTCCTGGGGGCGGGGCTCTGGCTCCCTTCTGAGCCGGGGGCGGGGCAGCGCCTGGGGGCGGGGCTCTGGCACAGCCCGGGGGCGGGGCAGCTCCTGGGGGCGGAGCTATGGCACAGCCCGGGGGTGGGGCAGCTCCTGGGGGCGGGGCTATGGCACAGCCCGGGGGCGGGGCAGCTCCTGGGGGCGGGGTATGGCACAGGCCGGGAGCGGGGCACCTCCTGGGGGCGGGGCTCAGGCTCCATTGTGAGCCGGGGGCGGGGCATCGCATGGGGGCGGGGCTCTGGCACAGCCCGGGGCGGGGCAGCTCCTGGGGGCGGAGCTCTGGCACAGAGCGGGGACGTGGCAGCTCCTGGGGGTGGGGCTCTGGCATATCCCGGGGGCGGGGCAGCGCCTGGGGGCGGGGCTCTGGCTCCATTGGGAGCCGGGTGCGGGGCAGCTCCTGGGGGCGGGGCTCTGGCTCCATTGGGAGCCGGGTGCGGGGCAGCTCCTGGGGGCGGGGCTCTGGCCCAGCCCGGGGGCGGGGCAGCTCCTGGGGGCGGGGCTCTGGGATAGAGCGGAGACGGGGCAGCTCCTGGGGGCGGGGCTCTGGGTCAGCCCGGGGGCGGGGCAGCTCCTGGGGGCGGGGCAGCTCCTGGGGGCGGGGCTATGGCACAGCCCGGGGGCGGGGCAGCTCCTGGGGGCGGGGCTATGGCACAGCCCGGGGGCGGGGCAGCGCCTGGGGACGGGGCTCTTGCCCCATTTTGAGCCGGGGCCGGGGCTGCTCCTGGGGGCAGTGCTCTGGCTCCATTGTGAGCCAGGGGCGGGGCAGCTCCTGGGGGCTTGGCTCTGGCTCCATTGGGAGCCGGGGGCGGGGCAGCTCTTGGGGCCGGGGCTCTGGCACAGAGCGGGGAAGGGGCAGGTCTTTAGTTCAACCCCCAGGCTTCAGCCAGCTCTGTGGGCGCAGGGCTGGGCTGTTTTCTGGAAGCGCAGCAGTGGCTTTACCTGCCACGAGTCCCTTATTTCACGCTCCCCAGCAGGGAAAAGCATCGTGGGCTTGTGTGCCCAGTGGGCCCATGTGAGCTTTATTCCTTCTCTTGCTCTTTCTCAGCAAGGGGAAGGAAAGAAGCTCTCCTTCAAGCTGGAGTCACTAGGGCGATGTAAGGATGACGTCCTGAGCGCCGGCTCCAGACCTTTGCTCTACCAGCCGACCCATCGAAGGGCTGACACCACTTTCTCCAAATTCGCCCATTGGGGTGTGACAGGGCGAGCGCCAGCCAAGCGGATGGAATTTGAGGGGTGGGGCAAAGCCCTGTGACAGAGTTTCTGCCGTGTAGTGGTTATCACATTTGCCTGACACGCCAAAAGCTCCTGGTTTGAAACCAGGCAGAAACATGAAGGCTTCCTTTTCTCAGGTCCCTTAGCTGTCCAGCAAGGTGCTCCTATTTTTGCCACTGGGATAACCCCAACCCCTGCAGCACAGAGGGTGGTGAAATGAGCTGAGAATGCGTGCCGGAGAAAGCAGTTGTTTCCTGCCCTCTTTTTCTTGGTTAGTTTCTCTTCTGCACCAAACCAGTGTTTCATGTGAGCCTGGCTAGCTCAGTTGGTAGAGCATCAGACTTTGAATCTGAGGGTCCCGGGTTCAAGTCCCTGGTCAGGTGCAGGAGTGATCATTTCCCCCAAGAACTTCAGGTGTGGCCTGTTCAGTACCCTCTTTCATGTAACTCTTTCCTTTTCAGGACTTGGGCTTTCCTAGGAAGGGCTATTTACTGCCTGGGACTGAAGGGGCAACTTCTTCAGACACCCAGTGTCCTCACAGTCTGGAGGAAGAAACGCTTCGCGGTCTACAGCAAACTGCTGCGAGCCGACTTGTTGAGCAAATGCAGGGCTGGCCAGAGAGGCCTTAGATGCCTTGAGGAAGGAAGGCAAATTATTGGCCGCCCAGGCTCTTCTACACTGGAAGTCAGACAAACACAGGGTGTTCTCCCATGGTGTAAGGGCCGGCGCTCATGACTTTGAATCCTGCTATCCAAGTTCAAGTCTTGGTGAGACCTTAGGGCATCTCTTTTGCCACCTAACACTCAGTAGCTTAGCCAGGTGGGGAGCGGAGATAGCGGCTGCTCCCTCTCTGAGCAGAAGCAGCGCCTTAAAAAAAATTTTTTTAAGGGGGAACAGAGCTAAAAAAAAAGCGCCTCCCCTTGCACTCACCCGGCGGCGCTGTTCAGCAGCACTACCATTTCCTCTGAGTCCTGAAGCTGGGCTGCAGCCTGGCCTAGGAGGCAGCCCGATGGGTGGACCTACTGCCCAACCTTCTGCTGATGAACCTCAGCCCCCACCCGGGCAGGGTTTGATGCATCACTTAAATTCCAGGACGCTGAGGGATTTCAGCTCCCTTTGTCCAGAGGGAACCTTCCCCCCACTCCCAGCCAGATTCTTGTCCATGGGATCACTGTAGGGGGGCTGGGTCCCTCTTTGTCTTTTCTCTGTCTTGGTCAGGCCAGGGTGCCTATAACTAGGGCATCTGAGCACTGAAGACCTTCTGTGGAGCTGCCATTTCCCCTCCCCTTCTTGGGTCTCATCTGTCGCTTCCTCAGCTCATTTCACCACCCTCTGTCCTGCAGGGGTTGGGGTTATCCCAAGGACAGGCCAGTGGCAGAAGGAGGAGTGTCTTTCTGGACAGCTAGAAGAAGTAAGCCATTATGTTTCTGCCTGGTTTTGAACCAGGAGCCTTTTGCATGTTAGACAAACGTGATAACCACTACACTACAGAAACTTCCTTCACATACCCACCCCACCCCCCAGTTGGCTGGTGCTCACGCTGCCACACACTGATGGGCGAACCTGGAGAAAGTGGCAGCAGCCCTTCGAGAGATCAACTGGTAGAGCAAAGGACTGGAGCCGGAGCTCAGGAAGTCAACCTTCTCTTGCCGTTGTGACTCCAGCTTGAAGGAGAGCTTCTTTTCCTTCCCCTTGCTGAGAAAGAGCAAGAGAAGAAGGAAACCCCAGATGTGCACAAGCCCCCACTGTGTTTTCCTGCTGGAGAGCCTGAAATGAGGGACTCGTGGTGGGTAGAGGTACCCCTGCGCTTCTAGAAAACAGCCCACCCCTGCACACAGAGAACATGCCAAAGCCTGGGATTGAACCAGAGACCTCTAGAGCTTCAGTCTAACGCGTTCCCAACTGAACTGCTTCAGCGCAGACAGGACAGCTTTTGGGCCTGCTGCATCTCTGAGTCCAGGTGGAGGGAAAAAAGGACCCTAAAAGTCTCAGGCCCTAAGGGAAAACCCAACCACTGCTACCAGGGTCGCTGAGGTGCTGGGGATTTGAGTAGGAAAGGGACTTTGTGAACTGTCCAGGTGGGGAATGAATAACAATCTACAGCTAGATCCACCTCATTAACCACCGACACAGGCTAATCACGCTGCAGAGAGATGGGAAACCGGGAGCGATTCTTTGCTGTTCAGCCATAGAAACAGTGACCCAATTGCCCCGCAGTGAATGTGCTGGGGAAAGCCGGACTTTATAGGCAGGCGCACGCTTCGGGCCTCTGCTGAAACCACTGAGGCCAAGGGGGACGCTTTTGAGATTGCAAAAGGGGGGCCTATCGGGCTCTCAGCAGGTCTTGAGGAACACGGGGTTATCGCCGTCCCTGGGTGGGCTCGAATCACCAGCCTTCCGGTTAACAGCCGAACGCGCTGACCCATTGCGCCACAGAGACACACAGAAACAAAACTGCTGTTACCAAGGCTGCTCCGAGCAGCCGGCGCATCTCCCTGCCAGCGCTAGAGCTCACAAGGCGCTAGGCCGGATGCTGGAGCTGGGGCTGAAGACCCAGCAGGGGGGCGCAGCAGAAGTGGGCTGGGCCCGAAACCCAGTGGCTGATGGATCAAAACCATTGTGTGCTAGACCTGCACGTCTTCCTTTTTGCTCTGGGCAATCCAGCAAGGAGCAATCAGCAGAGGGCCGAGAGCCTAGGCCATGGGGCAAGAGGTGGCTGAGGCGGAGGCCGGCCAGGGAGTTAAATCAGCCCAACCCCCCGAGTCTGGAGCAATGTCACAAGGTCCCAGTCTCTCCATGGAAGACAATTTGTGAAATCCCAGGTGAGTGGAGTTAAATCGGTTCTCAGCCTGAGTCCTTTGCTCTTAATCCCGAGGATATTGTCCCACCATGGGGCCTGTCATAAATATAAAGGGAAAGGGGAGAGGGTCTGATGCAGATAAAATCCTCTTACCAGTAAAGGGTTAAGAAATGCAGGTAGCCAGACTGACACCTGACCTGGCTGGCATCTGACCAATAAGGGGACAAGATACTTTCAAATCTGGGGAGGGGGAAAGCTGTGTGTGGGGCTTTTTGTCAGACACGGAGTGGTCTTGGAGTAAAAAGGAACCAGTCATCTTTGTATCAAATCCTCACTTGTCTAAAGTAAGTTTAGGTAGCATAGCGAGTAGATTTCTGATTAAGTTGTAGCAGTCTTGCATGTTTCTTCTCCTCCTCATCGGCTTGTAGCCGAGCGATCTCAAGTTTAATAGCTGCTTCACTGGCAGTCATCTTAGCCTTTCTGTTTTATTCTGTCTTAACAGGAGAGAGTTAGAAAAGAAAAAAAACCTTGCTTGGGTATTCCCTGTATGGGTTAACTACCTGCTTTCATATGTAGATACTCTAGCTCCTAGCAGCTCAACCCCTCCTCCCTCCCTGCTTCCAGCAGCTACAGGGAAGAGCTAGAGAGAAGAAAAAAAATTTCTAAACTCCCTGTGTCTGGTTCAAAAAAAATCTCTGGTTCAATAAATCCCACCGCTCTGCCACCATGTCAGCGTTCCCTCCCCACTCTAAACTCTAGGGTAAAGACATGGGGGCCTGCATAAAGAGCCCCTAAGCTTATTTTTACCAGCTTAGGTTAAAACCCCCAAGGTACAAAGGTCCCTGCACCCTGAGAAATGCTTCTTTCACTTCCACCATCAAGTGTCTAACAGGAATCCAGGAAAGGAATCACTTGAACTTCCCTCCCCCACAAAATACCCCCTCAAGACGTACACCCCCTTTCCTGGGAAGCTTGAGAACAATCTCCCAACCAATTGGTTACACAGTGATCTAAAAACCCACCCCCTGGGTTTTAACACCATAGAAAACAGTCAGCTTCTTAAAAGAAGGATTGTATTAAAACAAAGAAGGTAAAATCATCTCTGTAAAATCAGGATGGTAACTAATTACAGGGTACTCAATTTCCAAACTCATAGGGATCCCCCCCCTGGACAAACCCTTAACGTTACAGAAAAAGAAAAAGGAATAACCCCTCCCTCTCACACAGGGAACGTACCAAGCAAAAATAAACAGAAATCTACTCGCTATGCTATCTAAACTTACTTTAGACAAGAGAGGATTTGATGAAAAGATGACTGGTTCCTTTTTACTCCAAGACCCCTCCGTGTCTGACAAAAAGCCCCAAACACAGCTTTCCCCCTCCCAAGATTTGAAAGTATCTTGTCCCCTTATTGGTCAGATGCCAGCCAGGTCAGGTGTCAGTCTGGCTACCTGCATTTCTTAACCCTTTACTGGGAAGAGGATTTTATCTGCATCAGGCCCTCTCCCCTTTCCCTTTATATTTATGACAGGGCCATTTCCCGCCTCTCTTTCAGACAGAAGCACAATTTTCTTTGCACAGACACAGGAACAGCGAGATCTGTCTCTGCCCCTTGTGCAAAGCAGGGGGTCAAATTCCCTGGACCTGTCCTCTTCTGCAATGGAACCAAGGGACGAGCAGGGGGCCCTGGGCCCATCCAGCCCTGCCAGTGAGATGTTCCCTCCCCTTTGCTTTAGTGCTGCTGTTGTTATTTCATGGAGTGTCTGGGATGGGGGAAAAGCTGAGCTCACTTCAGGTGGAGGAAAAAAAGGACCCTGAAAATCTCAGGGCCTCAGGAAAAACCCAACTGCTGCTACCGGGAAAACTGCGGTGCTGGAGATCTGCACGGGACAGGGACTGTGTGAACTGTCAAGGTGGGGAATGAATAACAACCTACAGCTAGATCCACCATTTGCTGTTCAGCCATAGAAACAGGGACCCAATTGCACCGCAGTGAATGTGCTGGGGAAAGCTGGACTTTACAGGCAGGTGGAAATAGCAGATCCTAGAAACACCTGGAGCTCCCCACCCCACTTCTGCCACCAGGGGCAGGAGTTGAGCTGCTCACAGTGCCCCCCCACCACCATGACCTTCCAGCAGGGGGTGGCAGCACCCCCCCCAATACAGGGGAGAGGGCTGAGTGTATCTCTGCACCCTCAGTCCAGGGCACGACTCTCTCTCCCCACACATAGAATCTGCCTCTGCTGCAGTGACCCCAAAGAACCAGCAGCCTCCAGGACAGCAGGATCGGCCTCAGAGCAGGGACTGTATCCCCCATGCTGCTGTGAGGCTGCTGGATACTCTGGAGACAGGAGGGCTCTGAGTGTAACCCAGAGCAAACCCAACCTGTCTGGGGATGTAGCTCAGTGGTCGAGCGCATGCTTTGCTTGTATGAGGTCCTGGATTCAATCCCCAGCATCTCCAATTTCTCTCTTCACCCTGCTGCTTTGCTCACGCCCAGAGGGGAGGCTCCCCAGCAGTCTCCCTGCGAGAGTTTCAATCCTGCTCAGTGAGGGGCAAGTGCCAGTTGTGTGGAAGATCTGTGGGGGTTTCTGCTCCTAAGTCACCTGGGTACTTTTAAGATTCCCACCCGCTGTGCTGCTTGGGACGATGGCGGATGGGGACGGAGAAGGGCATGGGAGGGAAAGGTCCCATCTGCATAGACTGAGAGGCCAGGAAATGGAGGGGCAGTCAGTGCTCAGAGAGGAGAGAGGTCAGTGATTTACACCCCCCCAGGGGACACTGTCTTTTCGAGGTGAGTGCAGCTGGGTTGGGATGGTGCTGACGATGGATAGAAAAAGGCTGGAGTCAATGACAGATGAGAGCATACAAGGGGAAGGGAAATTGCAGTTCCACAGAAGGTCCTGGGTGCTCAGATGCCCCAGTTATAGGCACCCTGGCCTGTCCTAGAGAGAGAAATGACAAAGAGGGACCCAGCCCCCCGTACAGTGATCCTATGGACAAGAATCAGGCTGGGAGTGGGGTGAAGGTTCCATCTGGACAAAGGGAGCTGAAATCCCTCAGCATCCTGGAATGTAAGTGATGCATCAAACCCTGCCCGGGTGGGGGCTGAGGTTCATCAGCAGAAGGTTGGGCAGTAGGTCAACCCATCGGGCTGCCTCCTAGGCCAGGCTGCAGCCCAGCTTCAGGACTCAGAGGAAATGGAGCTCGCACCCCTACCTACAGGACTCCAGGCATGACCAGCCTTCTGCATGGAACGTCCCCTCTGGCGCCCAAGTCACAGCAGCGAGCCGGCAAAAGACAGGCTCCCACATCACTGGAGAGAGCAAGACAAAGCCTTGGAACACCCAGGAGTGTTAGGTGGCAGAAGAGCTGCCCCAAGGTCCCACCGAGACTTGAACTCGGATTGTAGGATTCAAAGCCCTGAGCGCTGCCCTTACACCATGGGACCAGTGGAAAGCACCCTGCGCTCTTCTGACTTCCAGTGTAGAAGAGCCTGGGCGGAGACTAATTTGCCTTCCTTGCTCAAGGCCTCTATGGCCTCTCTGGCCGGCCCTGCATTTTCCCAACAAGTCGGCACGCAGCAGTTTGCTGTAGACCCAGAAGCCTTTCTTCCTCCAGACTGTGAGGCCAGTGGGCGTGTGAGGAAGTCCGAGGCAATAAATGGCCCTTGGGATGATGCCCTTCAGTCCCAGGCTGTAAATGGCCCTTCCTAGGAAAGCCCAAGTCCTGAAAAGAAACGAGTAACATCAAGGAGGGGACTGAAGAGCTGACTCCTGAAGCTCTCAGGGGACACCGCAGGGGGGAATGATCTTCCCCACACTTGACCAGGGGCTTGAATCCTGGACCCTCAGATTAAAAGACTGATGTTTTACCAACTGAGCTAGCCAGGCTCAGGGAGTAAACGAGTAAGTTTGGTGCAGAAAAGAAACTCGCCAAGAAAAAGAGGGCAGGAAACAAGAGCTTTCTCTGGCACGATTCCTCAGCTCATTTCCCCACCCTCTGTCCTGTCCCACATGTTTAGATGGGGGTTATCCCAGTGGCTGGGCAGCTAAGGGACCTGAGAAAAGTAAAACTTCATCTTTCTGCCTGGTTTAAAGGCAGGGCCCTTTTGCATGTCAGGCAAATGTGATAACCGCGTGTGGCAAAGTACCCCCTTCTCCTCAGCGGTCTCGGTCCTTTAAGCCCCGGAGACTCAGGCTTGGGCAAGGTAAACCCCTTGGGTTTTTCCCTTTTCCCTTTGGGAAGGCAATATAGCCCTTCTTTTGGGAAGGGTTCAGCGGCTTGGGGCACCCAGCCCCTCTGGTGCCTTTCCTGCTTCTGTTTCAGCTTCTGCTTCTCTCCCACTCTCAGTCTCTCTCGCCTCTCTGCCCCCTGCCATGCACAGCAGGGAGAGTTTAAAAAGGGCTCCAGCAATCGCCACCAGCTGGACCTAACTAGTTCCCTGATAACCCCTTCCCCAGCTGAACCTTATTTCCCCACAGTCCTCTCTCCTTAGTGGACAGGGAGAGGGGTTTTAACCCCCTGGGACCACTTACTGCCTCCACCTTTTGCAGCTATCTGCCCTGGGTTTACCACACACGACAGGACAGAAACAGTGACCCCGAGTGGCCACATGAGGTAATGCACACAGCGTCTCTCTCAGAGAGCAACAGTCACACCGGGTGGCCACGTGGGGTAACGCACACAGCGTCTCTCTCAGAGAGCAACAGTCACACCGGGTGGCCACGTGGGGTAATGCACACAGCATCTCTCTCAGAGAGCAACAGTGACA
Source organism: Chelydra serpentina (assembly GCA_037349315.1). NCBI lineage: Eukaryota > Metazoa > Chordata > Testudines > Chelydridae > Chelydra > Chelydra serpentina. Next base: position 91,502 of record JBAIAC010000269.1, read on the forward strand.
CCGGGTGGCCACGTGGGGTAATGCACACAGCGTCTCTCTCAGAGAGCGACAGTGACACCGGGTGGCCACGTGGGGTAATGCACACAGCGTCTCTCTCAGAGAGCAACAGTGACACCGGCTGGCCACGTGGGGTAATGCACACAGCGTCTCTCAGAGAGCAACAGCGACACTGGGTGGCCACGTGGGGTAATGCACACAGCGTCTCTCTCAGAGAGCAACAGTGACACCGGGTGGCCACGTGGGGTAATGCACACAGCGTCTCTCTCAGAGAGCAACAGTGACACCACGTGCCCACGTGGGGTAACGCACACAGCCGCTCTCTCAGAGAGCAACAGTGACACTGGGTGGCCACGTGGGGTAATGCACACAGCGTCTCTCTCAGAGAGCAACAGTGACACCGGGTGGCCACGTGGGGTAATGCACACAGCGTCTCTCTCAGAGAGCAACAGTGACACCGGGTGGCCACGTGGGGTAATGCACACAGCATCTCTCTCAGAGAGCAACAGTGACAGCGGATGGCCACGTGGGGTAATGCACACAGCGTCTCTCTCAGAGAGCAACAGTGACACCGGCTGGCCACGTGGGGTAATGCACACAGCGTCTCTCAGAGAGCAACAGCGACACTGGGTGGCCACGTGGGGTAATGCACACAGCGTCTCTCTCAGAGAGCAACAGTGACACCGGGTGGCCACGTGGGGTAATGCACACAGCGTCTCTCTCAGAGAGCAACAGTGACACCACGTGCCCACGTGGGGTAACGCACACAGCCGCTCTCTCAGAGAGCAACAGTGACACTGGGTGGCCACGTGGGGTAATGCACACAGCGTCTCTCAGAGAGCAACAGTGACACCACGTGCCCACGTGGGGTAATGCACACAGCGTCTCTCTCAGAGAGCAACAGTGACACCGGGTGGCCACGTGGGGTAATGCACACAGCATCTCTCTCAGAGAGCAACAGTGACACCGGATGGCCATGTGGGGTAATGCACACAGCATCTCTCTCAGAGAGCAACAGTGACAGCGGATGGCCACGTGGGGTAATGCACACAGCGTCTCTCAGAGAGCAACAGCGACACTGGGTGGCCACGTGGGGTAATGCACACAGCGTCTCTCTCAGAGAGCAACAGTGACACCGGGTGGCCACATGGGGTAATGCACACAGCGTCTCTCTCAGAGAGCAACAGTGACACCGGGTGGCCACGTGGGGTAATGCACACAGCGTCTCTCTCAGAGAGCAACAGTGACACCACGTGCCCACGTGGGGTAACGCACACAGCCGCTCTCTCAGAGAGCAACAGTGACACTGGGTGGCCACGTGGGGTAATGCACACAGCGTCTCTCAGAGAGCAACAGTGACACCACGTGCCCACGTGGGGTAATGCACACAGCGTCTCTCTCAGAGAGCAACAGTGACACCGGGTGGCCACGTGGGGTAATGCACACAGCATCTCTCTCAGAGAGCAACAGTGACACCGGATGGCCATGTGGGGTAATGCACACAGCATCTCTCTCAGAGAGCAACAGTGACAGCGGATGGCCACGTGGGGTAATGCACACAGCGTCTCTCAGAGAGCAACAGCGACACTGGGTGGCCACGTGGGGTAATGCACACAGCGTCTCTCTCAGAGAGCAACAGTGACACCGGATGGCCACGTGGGGTAATGCACACAGCGTCTCTCTCAGAGAGCAACAGTGACACCGGGTGGCCACGTGGGGTAACACACACAGCATCTCTCTCAGAGAGCAACAGTGACACCGGATGGCCATGTGGGGTAATGCACACAGCGCCTCTCTCAGAGAGCAACAGTGACAGCGGATGGCCACGTGGGGTAATGCACACAGCGTCTCTCAGAGAGCAACAGCGACACTGGGTGGCCACGTGGGGTAATGCACACAGCGTCTCTCTCAGAGAGCAACAGTGACACCGGGTGGCCACGTGGGGTAATGCACACAGCGTCTCTCTCAGAGAGCAACAGTGACACCGGATGGCCACGTGGGGTAATGCACACAGCGTCTCTCTCAGAGAGCAACAGTGACACCGGGTGGCCACGTGGGGTAACACACACAGCATCTCTCTCAGAGAGCAACAGTGACACCGGATGGCCATGTGGGGTAATGCACACAGCATCTCTCTCAGAGAGCAACAGTGACAGCGGATGGCCACGTGGGGTAATGCACACAGCGTCTCTCAGAGAGCAACAGCGACACTGGGTGGCCACGTGGGGTAATGCACACAGCGTCTCTCTCAGAGAGCAACAGTGACACCGGGTGGCCACGTGGGGTAATGCACACAGCGTCTCTCTCAGAGAGCAACAGTGACACCGGGTGGCCACGTGGGGTAATGCACACAGCATCTCTCTCAGAGAGCAACAGTGACACCGGATGGCCACGTGGGGTAATGCACACAGCATCTCAGAGTGTATAGCTCACCTCTCATACCGGGTGGCGAAGCTGGAGAAAGTGGTGGCAGCTCTTCGAAGTGTCAGCTGATAGAGCAAAGGGCTGGAGCTGGCGCTCAGGAAGTCATCCTTACTTGTGACTCCAGCTCGAAGGGGAGCTTCTTTTCCTTCCCCTCGCTGAGAAAGAGCAAGAGAAGAAGGAAAGCTCACATGGGCCGACTGGGTGCACAAGCCCACGCTGGTTTTCCCTGCTGGGGAGTGTGAAATAAGGGATTCTGCAAAGCAGAGGAGCAGGTGAAGTTTTCCTGGCAAGCTGTGTGTGTGTGAATCCTTGGCCAGGTCTGCACTACAAAGTTATTTCAGCATCATTATATTGCTCAGGCGTGTGGAAAACACACGATGCTCCCTCGGTCACCAGCCTTTGGCTGGTGCACACACGGCAATGCCACATCTGGCGACAAAACTGCCCTCTGTTGGCGACAAAATAAACCCACCTCGACGAGAGGCCTGGAGCTTTTTGCAGCAAACGGAGAGTGACAAAGTGTCGGTGTAGACGCTGCTGGTCACTATATCACCAGAACTGGCCTCCGCCAGTATCCCACAATGCCCGCCAGGAACTCCCTGCCCTGCGTTCCTGCTCCAGAGGCTGGGCCCCTCCCCTTTCATCGCTCCGGGAAGTTCTGACGGCTGAGCCTGCTGCTCTGCTCCGGCAGCAAGGAGCAAATCACTGCCGGGGGATGCTGCTCCCCCACACGGGGAACATGGAGGTACCACTGCGCTTTGAGAAAACAGCCCACACCTGCACACACAGAGCATGCCAAGCGCTGGGATTGAACTAGGAACCTCTAGATCATCAGTTTAACGCTCACCTGACTGAGTTACTTCAGCACCTTTATGACATCTTGTTTGTCTGTCCAGGTTGTTTTAGTCAGTCATGGCACACAAAAAGGATGCTGGAGACTGGGTGCTGGAGGTGATAGGTAACGATTTAGTAGAGTGGTGCAGTGGACGCATGCTGGGCCACTAACCCAGAGGTCGATGGATCGAAACCAGCCGCTGCTATGCATCTCCCAGCTTCCTTGGTGATAATATGACCAAGGTTTCCTTGCAATATACAGGGGTTGGTGGCTCCTTTCTCTTCTCACCCTGGAATCAACTCATCTTTTTATACCAGCCTTGACCTTTTATGAAATAACAACATCCTTCACTTTTCCAGGAATAGCACCAGCAGCAGCATGAAGAAAGAGGAGAGCGAATATCTCACTGTCAGGGCTGAAGGTGCCACGTCCCCTCTGTCTGACCATTGCCACTGCAGGAGAGAAGGTTTCAATGGACGAGAGACATGGGGAGGTTTTGCTGTTCATGGATCTGTGCAAAGGAAATCGTGTCCCTGTGTGAAACTGAGGGGGAATGAAACACCCACACGGTGGCACATGGCCCTAAGGAATAAGGGTGAAGGAATCAGGCTGAGAAATCATAGAATCTCAGGGTTGGAAGGGACCTTAGGAGGTCATCTAGTCCAACCCCCTGCTCAAAGCAGGACCAATCCCCAATTTTTGCTCCAGATCCCCAAATGGCCCCCTCAAAGATTGAACTCACAACCCTGGGTTTAGCAGGCCAATGCTCAAACCACTGCGCTACCCCTCTGCCCTTTCAAATGATTGAAACGGGCTCACCTGGGATTGAAATGCCATTTGTTTCTGTCCTGTAGCTAGTGAGAAATGTGACATTCATTCAGATGCGGGGTTGAGGCTCCGTTAGCTCTTTGTAGAAACTGGAACTTGACTCGCAGGAAAGGCGAGAGGGAAAGTCTGGAGCTGCCTTTAGTCCCTGGCTGGGGAACTTTAGTCCCAGGGGCTGCAGCAGGGCACAGAGCTTCTCTGGTCTCAGGGCCGCAGCGGAGCGGGGAGGGGTAAAGGAGTGAGCAGGGTGGGGCAGTGGGGGAAGGGGTGGAGCAGAGCTGACGTAGTGGACGGGACCGTGGGTGGAAGGGGTGAAGAGGGCGGGGCCAGAGGCTGAAGGGGGGGCGGGGCCACAGTTCCAGTCCCAGGGCCCCCACACTTGTTCTCCCTTTCCCTGGGCTTTGGCATCACTAGCCCCTGCTGAGCGAGTGGGGGTCAGTTTAGGGCAGAGGTCCCCAGAATGTGGGGCATGACTCCTAGGGGGGCAACAGAGGAGCTTTCATGGGGGCACTCTACCACTGACCTCTACCCCCATAATGACAGTGGGCTGGAGTTGTGATCTCCGGGACTTTGAAGGACAGACCCTGCTTCAGGGAGCTCCTTTGCTATTCCTAGACCACGGGTGGTTTTAAAAATGGGGTTTGATCAAACTTCATAAATGTGGTAAACCCCACAGCTTGCACCCACACCGACATCGCTTCTCCCCCTGCCATAGCTACCGCCTGGCTGGCCCCTCACTCTGGGGACTGACCTCCCTGCACGGTGCTCCATTGCCCCCCTGCGGGCCCACAAATATGTTTGGTGCCAGATCCACAAAAAGTTAATCCAGCCCCGGACAAAGTGGGTTGTGCCCCTGTTTTCATGGGGTCACCAGGGCTGGTGTTAGACTCAGTTTAGGGAAGTGGTCCCCAAAATATGGGGCATGACTCCTAGGGGGGCAACAGAGGAATGTTCATGGGGGCACCTCACGGCCTGAGCCAGCCCCCATGCAGGGATCCCCACTCCGCCCCAGCTCTTCCCCACCCTCAGCCTGGGCCCCTGGGTCCTGGCCCAGCCTCGTTCCCCTTACCCCTGTCCGTTCCCCTCTCCCTAGGAAGCCACATCGCTACTCCCAGCCCCGGTTCTCAACCGCGGCTTCCGAGGGGCCGCAGACACGGACAAGAGGGCACAGTGTGAAACGTTTGGGGACCACTGGATTAGGGTGACATCCTCAATCACTTCTATGCAGTCCAATAAAAGGTATTTCTCACCCACCTCGCCCCTCCATCAGGACGGACTCGGTATGTTCTGCCGCCCTTCACTCGGACAGGAAGGATAATAACATTTCATTCCACTCAATGCTACAGTGATTTGTAACCCAACACCAGCCAAAACTGGTTCCTTTGGCAAACCGGCCCCAGCATGCTGCATACCCAGGCCGAGTAGGGGTGTCTGGGCAAACACGGTCTGCTCCTGAAGTCTTTCCCCAGCTCATCACTCGATGTGGGGGGAGCTCATCCAGACCCTTTAGTCCCTGGCTGGGGGACTTTAGTCCCAGGGGCTGCAGCAGGGCACAGAGCTTCTCTGGCCTCAGGGCCGCAGCGGAGCGGGGAGGGGTAAAGGAGTGAGCAGGGTGGGGCAGTGGGGGAAGGGGTGGAGCTCATCCAGACCCTGCATACACTTAATATTTAAAAACTCCTGATTGTCCCTATCTCTGCTGGCCTTTGATTTCTGCTCCTGTCCTTTTCCTAAAAGTGCAGATGAGGTGGCCGAGTGGTTAAGGTGATGGCCTGTTAATCCATTGTGCTTTGCATGCATGGGTTCAAATCCTATCCTCATCAGATGCATTTAGTCTTCCTCCTCTCCTTTAAAAACAACCGTCTCCCCATTTGGTACAATGGCAGACAAAACCATGTTGATTCCTGCAATCAGAAACCTACTCAGACCTCCCTTGCTTTAAATAAAATATGTCTAAATCCCAGGTTTCTAAAAGAATTCAGTAGGTCTTGGTTTTTATCTGAAAAGGTAACAGCCTCATCATCTCCCCCAAACAATCTCCCCCAAATAATTTCCCTTGTACAGATCCATGAACAGTAAAAGAGATGGATGGCAGGAGAGAGATCACTCTTGTCTGAGCCAGGGCATTCGATTCCATTGAAACCTTCTCTCCTGCAGTGACAATGGTCAGACAAAGGTGACGTGGCACCTTCAGCCCTGACAGTGAGATATTCGCTCTCCTCTTTCTTCAGGCTGCTGTTGTTATTCCGTGAAACATCAAGGATGGAATAAAAAGCTGAGTTAATTCCAGGGTGAGGAAAGAAAGGAGCCACCAACCCCCTGGCATAGCTCAGTGCCCCAGAGAAAACCTGCCCCCTGCTATTGCAATCACTGATGTATTGGGGATGACGGGAAAGGGACTGTCTGAATTGTCGAGGCAGGAAATGGACAACAATCTACAGCAACGTCATTAACCACAAACACACTCTCATCATGCTCCAGCCAGAAGGGAAATGAGCAGGAATTCTTGCTGTTCAGCCATGGACACACTTACACAATGGCACGGCAGTGAGTGTGTTGTGGAAGCTGGTCTGAGGAAACAATAGGAAATGATCACTCAGTGAGAGCAGAACTAGAGTGTAGTGAGAAAATTGCATAAAGCCCGTAGTTGTGGCCGAGTGGTTAAGGCGATGGACTAGAAATCCATTGGGGTTTCCCTGCACAGGTCCGAGTCCTGTCAACTACGGAGGAACTTGTGGTTCTTTAGTTTCAGTCCCTGAGCATCCTTGGTGTCAAGGGGAGCTCGGTCTTGTCTCACTCTCAGGCTGTGTCCACACTACAGAGTTATGCTGCTTCAGTTGAAGTGTTTTAATGAAACACTCTGCTCCTTGTGTCACCAGAGCGCATACACTCTAGCAACTCTTGCGTCGCCCCAAAGAGCAGTGCACTGTGGGTAGCTATCGCACTGTGCAACCGGCCGCAGGGGGCTTTGGGAGGGGTTTGCAATGGCTCATGGGCCGGTGCAGCATCACATGATGCAGGTTTCTCTGTCCCATTGTTCCATGGGCAGCCTACTAGATTGCCAGCTGCTTCTCCACTGAAGTGTGTGTGGCGGGGCAGAGAGTGACACTATGCAAAACAGATAAGTGTGGAACAATGACACAGCACAAAACCACACAACAGAAGCGTGTAGAGAGATAGGGCAGGGAGGGACCCCGAGAGTCAGGACCAAGTATCCCTAGGTCATCCCCGACAGGTATTTGCATAACCCCTTCTTAAAATCCTCCAATGACGGAGATTCTGCAACTTCCCATGGAGGCCACTGCCGTGCAATCGACAATGCTTGGCTTGTGATTAAGGGCCAGGCTGTGACTCGGAAAATTTTGATTCAGTTCCAAGTTTGGCCCCATTATTCTCTGTGCAAACATGGGCAAATGACATCGCATCTTTGGGCCTCAGTTTCCCCAGCTGTAAAATGGGAACCACCCTCCCACACTTCATCTATTTTGCCTGTGAGCTCTTGGCATCAAGGACTCTCACTCTCACTATGAGTTGTACAACACCTGCAGAATCAGGGCCCCCATCCTTGGTCGGGGTTTCCGCAGTGTCTGGCACAACTGGGGCACCCACTCTTGGATGGGGTATCTGCAGGGGGATTAAAGGGCAGGGCTAACCATCACGCTTCATGTCTCAAACTGCTCTGTGGCTGGGGGCTCAGGAGGGACTGTTCATATGTAACAACGTATGGAAAGGGTCATTGTGCAGTCCGTGGTGAAGGGGTTAGAGTTTCCTTTACTATTTCCGGCATTGGCCACTCCCACAGACAGGATGTCTGCTGGGGGAGGAGAAATACAAGGCTTAATGGGACCATGGATCTGATCAGATGAGGCCAGGGGGAGGGGGGGATTTAACCACCCCCAGCCCATAACCTCCAATATGCAGAATCCAGATGGGGGATGGCAGGAGAGGGAGCTGGGTGCATGGGGGAGTCTTGGAGAATTTGAGCTGCAGTAGCTGAACCAGGGACAACGGGGTGGGGCGGCAAGTGGCGGCAGGAGTCTTGCTAGTGGGGTCTAGCTGCCCAAATTCCTCCCCATGCCGCTGGGCCCCAGTCGCCTTCAGCCACCAGGTAACCCAGGAACTAAGGCAGGAATGGGGCGAGGAATCAAGTCAAGCTGAGCAAGGCAGGAAAAAAAATTCAGCTTGCCTCCATGGGCCGCTCGCAATGACGTCCTTTTTGTGTGCCATGGCTGACAAACACATAAGGGACAGAGAAGCAACAGGCCAGAAAAGTGTCCTGTAGGGGCCGAAGTAGCTCAGTTGGGAGAGCGTTAGACTGAAGATCTAAAGGTCCCTGGTTCAATCCCAGGCTTTGGCATGCTTTTTGGTCCCTTTGTGTGCAGGGTTGGGCTGTTTTCTCAAAGCGCAGTGGTACCTCTACACACCACGAGTCCCTCCTTGCAGGCTCCCCATCAGGAAAAGACAGTGGGGGCTTGTGCCCACCTGGGCTTTCCTTCTTCTCTTGCTCTTTCTCAGCAAGGGGAAGGAAAAGAAGCTCTCCTTCTAGCTGGAGTCACAAGGGCAAGAGAAGGTTGACTTCCTGAGCTCCGGCTCCAGTCCTTTTTGCTACCAGTTGATCTCTCGAAGGGCTGCTGCCACTTTCTCCAGGTTCGCCCATCGGTGTGTACCAGTGTGAGCACCAGCCAAGTGGTTGACCTTTGAAGGAAGTTTCTGTAGTGTAGTGTTATTACGTTTGCCTAACACACAAGGTCCCTGGTTCAAAGGAGGAAGTGAGGGGGGAATGGGGCAAAGGAGGAAGGTCATGCTGAGGAAGGCAGGGCAGAAGCTAAACTAAGCTAACTTCAGTGGGGTTAGTCGAGCGCCACCGTTCGTTCTGCCAAAGCCTGGGGAGGTGCTGTTGGCTGCTGGGAGGTAGAATCCTGTGCCTGCCTCTTGGCTTCCCAGGGGTGGCTACGTGCAGCCCAGGAGAAGAAGGAAAGGGGGTTCTGGGTGAAAGGAAGACAAGGAAAGCTGAGTCCGAGTGTGTGTGCGACAGAGATCTTTTCTGTCCAGGGTGGGTATCAGGCTTAATCCTCAAGGCCGAGCGCAAAACCTTCAGCCGGGCACATTTTGCTCCCTTCCCGCCTCCGCCCAAGTGGCAAGGGAGAAACGGACGAGACTCGCCGGCTCGAAGACGCCTCCCTCCCACTTCTCTGTAGGCTGCTGTGACGTTATTAATATGAACTGGGACCGTAGAGATCATTGTTGCCATCACTGTTCTATATTTGCAGCAAATATTGGCCAAAGCTTGTCGTGCGAGGTGTCTATGACAATGATGTTCTCATGTGCTGGTTATAATGATGCTAGCTGTATGTGTGTACCATTTTTGTATTTGAAGTTATGAATGTGGACTATGTACTTGTGTCTCAAATGTATTTGATTCTGAGTAGCCTCAGTGATGTGGTGGGTCAGCTTGTCTTGAGAAAGGACTATACTAGACGCACTGAGCCCGGGGCTTTTCTTAGCGCAGTTGACAGCGCGTCAGTCTCATAATCTGAAGGTCCTGAGTTCAAGCCTCAGAGAGGGCAGCTGCTTTTGCTCCCGGCTTCAGATTTTCTCAAGGAAATGAGAGAAAAGAGACTAGAGCAGAGTGGTTTCTAGACACACACACACACACACACACACTTTTCGACGGCATTAACTTTTCCTACTCCTGATTGACTGAGGGCCAAAGGGACAGTTTTGAGGCAGCAAAAAGGGGGGCTTTGAGGGTCTCAGCAGGTCTTGAGGAGCAAAGAGCTACCTCCATCCCTGGGTGGGCTCGAACCACCAGCCTTTCAGTTACCCGCTGAACACACTGACCCATTGTGCCACAGGGACGTGACTTGGCTGGTATCAAGGCTGCTGCTCCTGGACGTGGTGCGCTGAGGCACCAGGTGATGCGGGGCAGGGCCATGGGGGAAGCCTCCCTCCTCAGGAGCTCAGGCCCACCAGGAAGGATGAGCTTGCCCACCCCTTAATTAGGGTGTTTCTGGGCACACCCGGCACCGTACAGCTACCAGGATCCCTGCCACAGAGGAGGGTGACACAAGTCTCAGCCTCCCTTTCCCACACATGATAGAAAGGTGGGGAATAGCTCAGTGGTTTGAGCATTGGCCTGCTAAACCCAGGGTTGTGAGTTCAATCCTTGAGGGGACCATTTGGGGAGCTGGGGCAAAAAGTGGGGATTGCTCCTGCTTTGAGCAGGGGGTTGGACTAGATGACCTCCTAAGGTCCCTTCCAACCCTGATATTCTATGAGACAGTAACACACCGACAAACACACACACTCACACTTTCTTCTCCCCCGGACTTTCCTGGCTCCCAAGAGACGCTCCACCCCCCATGTGTCCCACTGTCCTTCCCCCGCCCGCAGCTCCGGCTCGTCCCCCCCCCCGGCTCCACACAGGGGAACCCCCCGGCCCCAGGCTCTGTCCCCACCCGGGCCGAGCCCGGCTGCAGCTGAAACCAGCAGCTCCGCGATCGCCCCGGCGGCTCCAGCGCTGCCGGCAAACACGGGACCCCCCAGGGAGCCGCTGCTCAGCCCCGCCCCCGGCTCCCAATGGAGCCAGAGCCCCGCCCCCAGGGACTGTCCCGCCCCCGGGCTGTGCCAGAGCCCCACCCCCTGGAGCTGCCCCGCCCCCAGCTCCCAATGCAGCCCGAGCCCCGCCCCCAGGTGCTGCCCCGCCCCCATGCGGTGCCCCGCCCCCGGCTCACAATGGAGCCTGAGCCCCGCCCCCAGGAGCTGCCCCGCTCCCGGCCTGTGCCAGAGCCCCGCCCCCAGGAGCTACCCCGTCCCCGCTCTGTGCCAGAGCCCTGCCCCCAGGAGCTGCCCCGCCCCCGGCTCCCAATGGAGCCAGAGCCCCGCCCCCAGGAGATGCCCCGCCCCCGGCTCCGAATGGAGCCAGAGCCCCGCCCCCAGGAGCTGCCCCGCCCCCGGCTCACAATGGAGCCAGAGCACCGCCCCCAGGAGATGCCCCGCCCCCGGGCTGGGCCAGAGCCCCGCCCCCAGGAGCTGCCCCGCCCCCAGGAGCTGCCCCGCCCCCGGGCTGACCCAGAGCCCCGCCCCCAGGAGCTGCCCCGCTCCCGCTCTGTGCCAGAGCCCCGTCCCCAATCTGTGCCAGAGCCCCGCCCCCAGGAGCTGCCCCGCCCCCGGCTCCCAATGGAGCCAGAGTCCAGCCACAGCCCCGACCCCAGGCGCTGCCCCGCCCCCGGGCTGTGCCAGAGCCCCGCCCCTAGGCGCTGCCCCGCCCCCGGGCTGTGCCAGAGCCCCGCCCCTAGGCGCTGCCCCGCTCCCGCTCTGTGCCAGAGCCCCGCTCCCAGGAGCTGCCCCGCCCCCGGCTCGCAATGGAGCCACAGCCCCGCCCCCAGGCGCTGCCCCGCCCCAGGGCTGACCCAGAGCCCCGCCCCCAGGAGCTGCCCCGCCCCCGGCTCCCAATGGAGCCAGAGCCGCGCCCCCAGGAGATGCCCCGCCCCCAGGAGCTGCCCCGCCCCCGGGCTGACCAAGAGCCCCGCCCCCAGGAGATGCCCCGCCCCCGGCTCACAATGGAGCCAGAAACCTGCCCCCAGGAGCTGCCCCGCCCCCGGCTCACAATGGAGCCAGAGCCCCGCCCCCAGGAGCTGCCCCGATCTCAGACTGTGCCAGAGCCCCGCCCCCAAGAACTGCCCCCCTCCCGCTCTGTGCCAGAGCCCCGCCCCCAGGAGCTGCCCCGCCCCCGGCTCCCAATGGAGCCAGAGCCGCGCCCCCAGGAGATGCCCCGCCCCCGGGCTGACCCAGAGCCCCGCCCCCAGGAGCTGCCCCGCCCCCGGGCTGTGCAGGAACACCGCCCACAGGAGCTGCCCCGTCCCCGCTCTGTGCCAGAGCCCCGCCCCCAGGAGCTGCCCCGCCCCCGGCCCCCAATGGAGCCAGAGCCCCGCCCCCAGATGCTGCGCCGCCCCCGGGCTGGGCCAGAGCCCCGCCCCCAGGAGCTGCCCCGATCTCGGGCTGTGCCAGAGCCCCGCCCCCAGGAGCGGCCCCGCTCCCGCTCTGTGCCAGAGCCCCGCCCCCAGGAGCTGCCCCGACCCCGGGCTGTGCAGGAGTCCCGCCCCCAGGAGCTGCCCCGCCCCCGGCTCGCAATGGAGCCACAGCCACGCCCCTAGGAGCTGCCCCGTCCCCGCTCTGTGCCAGAGCCCCGCCCCCAGGAGCTGCCCCGCCCCCGGCTCCCAATGGAGCCAGAGCCCGGCTCCCAGGAGCTGCCCCGTCCCCGCTCTGTGCCAGAGCCCCGCCCCCAGGAGCTGCCCCGCCCCCGGCTCACAATGGAGCCAGAGCCCCGCTCCCAGGAGCTGCCCCGCCCCTGGCTCACAATGGAGCCAGAGCACCGCCCCCAGGAGATGCCCCGCCCCCGGGCTGTGCCAGAGCCCCGCCCCCAGGAGCTGCCCCGCCCCCGGCTCACAATGGAGCCTGAGCCCCGCCCCCAGGAGCTGCCCCGCCCCCGGCTCGCAACGGAGCCACAGCCCCGCCCCCAGGCGCTGCCCCGCCCCCGGGCTGACTCAGAGCCCCGCCCCCAGGAGCTGCCCCGCCCCCGGCTCGCAATGGAGCCACAGCCCCGCCCCCAGGCGCTGCCCCGCCCCAGGGCTGACCCAGAGCCCCGCCCCCAGGAGCTGCCCCGCCCACGGCTCCCAATGGAGCCAGAGCCCCGCCACCAGGACCTGCCCCTCCCCCGGGCTGTGCCAGAGCCCTGCCCCCAGGAGCTGCCCCGACCCGGCTCAAAATGGAGCCAGAGCCCCGCCCCCAGGAGCTGCCCCGCCCCCGGCTCACAATGGAGCCAGAGCCCCGCTCCCAGGAGCTGCCCCGCCCCTGGCTCACAATGGAGCCAGAGCACCGCCCCCAGGAGATGCCCCACCCCCAGGAGCTGCCCCGCACCCGGGCTGACCCAGAGCCCCGCCCCCAGGAGATGCCCCACCCCCGGCTCAAAATGGGGCTAGAGCCCCGCCCCCAGACGCTGCCCCGCCCCCGGGCTGGGCCAGAGCCCCGCCCCCAGGAGCTGCCACGATCTCGGGCTGTGCCAGAGCCCCGCCCCCAGCAGCTGCCCCGCTCCCGCTCTGTGCCAGAGCCCTGCCCCCATGAGCTGCCCCGCCCCCGGGCTGTGCCGGAGCACCGCCCCCAGGAGCTGCCCCGCCCCCGGCTCCCAATGGAGCCAGAGCCCCGCCCCCAGGACCTGCCCCGCCCCCGGGCTGTGCCAGAGCCCCGCCCCCAAGAGCTGCCCCGCCCCCGGCTCCCAACGAAGCCTGAGCTGCCCCGCCCCCGGCTCCGAATGGAGCCAGAGCCCCGCCCCCAGGAGCTGCCCCGCCCCCGGCTCACAATGGAGCCAGAGCACCGCCCCCAGGAGATGCCCCGCCCCCGGGCTGTGCCAGAGCCCCGCCCCCAGGAGCTGCCCCGTCCCCGCTCTGTGCCAGAGCCCCGCCCCCAAGAGCTGCCCCGCCCCCGGCTCCCAATGGAGCCAGAGCCCCGCCCCCAGGAGCTGCCCCGACCCCGGCTCCCAATGGAGCCAGAGCCCCGCCCCCAGGAGCTGCCCCGCCCCCGTGCTATGCCAGAGACCCGCCCCAGGAGCTGCCCCGTCCCCGCTCTGTGCCAGAACCCCGCCCCCAGGAGCTGCCCCGCCCACGGCTCCCAATGGAGCCAGAGCCCCGCCCCCAGGAGCTGCCCCGCCCCCGGGCTGTGCCAGAGCCCTGCCCCCAGGAGCTGCCCCGCCCCCGGCTCACAATGGAGCCTGAGCCACGCCCCCAGGCGCTGCCCCGCCCCCGGGCTATGTCAGAGCCTCGCCCCCAGGAGCTGCCACTCCCCCGGGCTGTGCCAGAGCCCCGCCCCCAGGAGCTGCCCCGCCCCCGGCTCCCAATGGAGCCAGAGCACCGCCCCCAGGAGCTGCCCCGCCCCTGGCTCACAATGGAGCCAGAGCACCGCCCCCAGGAGATGCCCCGCCCCCGGCTCAAAATGGGGCTATAGCCCCGCCCCCAGACGCTGCCCCGCCCCCGGGCTGGGCCAGAGCCCCGCCCCCAGGAGCTGCCCCGCCCCCGGCTCGCAATGGAGCCACAGCCCCGCCCCAAGGCGCTGCCCCGCCCCTGGGCTGACCCAGAGCCCCGCCCCCAGGAGCTGCCCCGCCCCCGGCTCACAATGGAGCCAGAGCCCCGCCCCCAGGAGATGCCCCACCCCCAGGAGCTGCCCCGCTCCCGGGCTGACCCAGAGCCCCGCCCCCAGGAGCTGCCCCGCCCCCGGCTCACAATGGAGCCAGAGCACCGCCCCCAGGAGATGCCCCACCCCCGGCTCAAAATGGGGCTAGAGCCCCGCCCCCAGACGCTGCCCCGCCCCCAGGAGCTGCCACCATCTCGGGCTGTGCCAGAGCCCCGCCCCCAGCAGCTGCCCCGCTCCCGCTCTGTGCCAGAGCCCCGCCCCCATGAGCTGCCCCGCCCCCGGCTCCCAATGGAGCCAGAGCCCCGCCCCCAGGAGCTGCCACGATCTCGGGCTGTGCCAGAGCCCCGCCCCCAAGAGCTGCCCCGCCCCCAGCTCCCAATGAAGCCTGAGCTGCCCCGCCCCCGGCTCCGAATGGAGACAGAGCCCCGCCCCCAGGAGCTGCCCCGCCCCCGGCTCACAATGGAGCCAGAGCACCCCCCCAGGAGATGCCCCGCCCTCAGGAGCTGCCCCGCCCCCGGGCTGACCCAGAGCCCCGCCCCCAGGAGATGCCCCGCCCCCGGCTCACAATGGAGCCAGAAACCCGCCCCCAGGAGATGCCCCGCCCCCAGGAGCTTCTCCGCCCCCAGGCTGACCCAGAGCCCCGCCCCCAGGAGCTGCCCCGCCCCCGGCTCACAATGGAGCCAGAGCACCGCCCCCAGGAGATGCCCCGCCCCCGGCTCAAAATGGGGCTAGAGCCCCGCCCCCAGACGCTGCCCCGACCTCCGGCTGTGCCAGAGCCCCGCCCCCAGGAGCTGCCCCGCTCCCGCTCTGTGCCAGAGCCCCGCCCCCAGAAGCTGCCCCGCCCCCGGCTCCCAATGGAGCCAGAGCCCCGCCCCCAGGCCCTGCCCCGCCCCCGGGCTGTGCCAGAGCCCCGCCCCCAGGAGCTGCCCCGTCCCCGCACTGTGCCAGAGCCCCGCCCCCAGGAGCTGCCCCGTCCCCGCTCTGTGCCAGAGCCCCGCCCCCAAGAGCTGCCCCGCCCCCGGCTCCCAATGAAGCCTGAGCTGCCCCGCCCCCGGCTCCGAATGGAGACCGAGCCCCGCCCCCAGGAGCTGCCCTGCCCCCGGCTCACAATGGAGCCAGAGCACCGCCCCCAGGAGATGCCCCGCCCTCAGGAGCTGCCCCGCCCCCGGGCTGACCCAGAGCCCCGCCCCCAGGTGATGCCCCGCCCCCGGCTCACAATGGAGCCAGAAACCCGCCCCCAGGAGATGCCCCGCCCCTGGCTCACAATGGAGCCAGAGCACCGCCCCCAGGAGATGCCCCGCCCCCGGCTCAAAATGGGGCTAGAGCCCCGCCCCCAGACGCTGCCCCGACCTCGGGCTGTGCCAGAGCCCCGCCCCCAGGAGCTGCCCCGCTCCCGCTCTGTGCCAGAGCCCCGCCCCCAGAAGCTGCCCCGCCCCCGGGCTGTGCAGGAGCACCGCCCCCAGGAGCTGTCCCGTCCCCGCTCTGTGCCAGAGCCCCGCCCCCAGGAGCTGCCCCGCCCCCGGCTCCCAATGGAGCCAGAGTCCCGCCCCCAGGAGCTGCCCCGCCCCTGGCTCGCAATGGAGCCACAGCCCCGCCCCCAGGCGCTGCCCCGCCCCCGGCTGTGCCAGAGCCCCGCCCCCAGGCGCTGTCCCGCCCCTGGGCTGTGCCAGAGCCCCGCCCCCAGGTGCTGCCCCGCCCCTGGGCTGGGCCAGAGCCCGGCCCCAGGAGCTGCCCGGGAGCTGCCCCGCCCCCAGGCGCTGTCCCGCCCCCGGGCTGTGCCAGAGCCCCGCCCCCAGGCGCTGCCCCGCCCCTGGGCTGGGCCAGAGCCCGGCCCCAGGAGCTGCCCGGGAGCTGCCCCGCCCCCAGGCGCTGTCCCGCCCCCGGGCTGTGCCAGAGCCCCGCCCCCAGGCGCTGCCCCGCCCCTGGGCTGGGCCAGAGCCCCGCCCCCAGGAGCTGCCCGGGAGCTGCCCCGCCCCAGGGCAGTGCCAGAGCCCCGCCCCTAGGCGCTGCCCCGCCCCCGGGCTGTGCCGGGGCCCGGACCCCAGGAGCTGCCCCGCCCCTGGCTCACAATGGAGCCAGAGCACCGCCCCCAGGAGATGCCCTGCCCCCGGGCTGTGCCAGAGCCCCGCCCCCAGGAGTTGCCCCGCCCCCGGCTCAAAATGGGGCTAGAGCCCCGCCCCCAGACGCAGTGCCGCCCCCGGGCTGGGCCAGAGCCCCGCCCCCGGGAGCTGCCCCGATCTCGGGCTGTGCCAGAGCCCCGCCCCCAGGAGCTGTCCCGCTCCCGCTCTGTGCCAGAGCCCCACCCCCAGGAGCTGCCCCACCCCCGGGCTGTGCCGGAGCTCCGCCCCCAGGATCTGCCCCGTCCCCGCTCTGTGCCAGAGCCCCGCCCCCAGGAGCTGCCCCGCTCCCGCTCTGTGCCAGAGCCCCGCCCCCAGAAGCTGCCCCGCCCCCGGGCTGTGCAGGAGCACCGCCCCCAGGAGCTGTCCCGTCCCCGCTCTGTGCCAGAGCCCCGCCCCCAGGAGCTGCCCCGCCCCCGGCTCCCAATGGAGCCAGAGTCCCGCCCCCAGGAGCTGCCCCGCCCCTGGCTCGCAATGGAGCCACAGCCCCGCCCCCAGGCGCTGCCCCGCCCCCGGCTGTGCCAGAGCCCCGCCCCCAGGCGCTGTCCCGCCCCCGGGCTGTGCCAGAGCCCCGCCCCCAGGAGCTGCCCCGCCCCTGGCTCAGAATGGAGCCAGAGCACCGCCCCCAGGAGATGCCCCGCCCCCAGGAGCTGCCCCGCCCCCGCGCTGACCCAGAGCCCCGCCCCCAGGAGCTGCCCCGCCCCCTGCTCACAATGGAGCCATAAACCCGCCTTCAGGAGCTGCCCCGCCCCTGGCTCACAATGGAGCCAGAGCCCCGCCCCCAGGAGTTGCCCCGCCCCCGGGCTGACCCAGAGCCCCGCCCCCAGGAGCTGCCCCGCCCCTGGCTCACAATGGAGCCAGAGCCCCGCCCCCAGGAGCTGCCCTGCCACTGGCTCACAATGGAGCCAGAGCCCCGCCCCCAGGAGATGCCCCGCCCCCGGCTCAAAATGGGGCCAGAGCCCCGCCCCCAGACGCTGCCCCGCCCCCGGCTCGCAATGGAGCCAGAGCCCCGCCCCCAGGAGCTGCCCTGCCACTGGCTCACAATGGAGCCAGAGCACCGCCCCAAGGAGATGCCCCGCCCCCAGGAGCTGCCCCGCCCCCGGGCTGACCCAGAGCCCCGCCCCCAGGAGCTACCCCGCCCCCGGCTCACAATGGAGCCAGAAACCCGCCCCCAGACGCTGCCCCGCCCCCGGGCGGGGCCAGAGCCCCGACCCCAGGCGCTGCCCCGCCCCCGGGCTGACCCAGAGCCCCGCCCCCAGGCGCTGCCCCGCCCCCGGGCTGACCCAGAGCCCCGCCCCCAGACGCTGCCCCGCCCCCGGCTCACAATGGAGCCAGAGCCCCGCACCCGGAGCCCTTGAAGCGGTTTGTGTCTCCCGGCTCTGGGCATGCGCAGATCGGGGCGGGGGAAGAGGAGCAGGTGACCCACGAGGGGGGGGAGAAGGGGGTGGGGCTGAGACCCCCTCGGATTTACCGCTGCCCCCGGCCCTGGGGCCCCCCCTGCCCCGCCCCCTTTCTCCCCAGAGAGCCACGAGCCCCACCCCCACCCCTGGGCAGGTCTCTGCCCCTCCCCCACCGCACCCCAGTGTCTCCCCCTCCCCCCATGGGCGGCTCTCAGTGTGGGGGGGGGTCGGGGGGGTTCTGGGGTTACTGGCTGGGGGGGGGTCTGTGGCCCCTGGCTGGGGGTCTGGGCTCCTGGGGGGGGTCGGGGGCCCCTGGCTGGGAGGCTGGGGCCCCTGGCTGGGGGTCTGGGCTCTGGGGGGGGTCGGGGCCCCTGGCTCGGGGCTGGGAATGTGACATCACCGATTCTGCGTTTCTCCCCTCTGGAAAACTGCGGAAACGTCCGGTTCCATTGGGAAAATTCATCCCCCGAGTCCTTGTCCTAGATCTGGGGGTGCGGGAGGGGGGAAGGGGGTTCGCGCTGCCCCACAATGGTCTCTCCCACAGCGCTCTGGACTCGTTCTTCCTGAAACCTGGTGTCACGGACACCACTGTTAATCCAGAGTCACTGCCTGGACAGACGAGGAGTGACTCCAGATGGACAGTGGGGCAAATGAGATCAGCAATTCCCCCTGTGAGGAGGGGCTCTCATTAGCTGCTCCCCCCAGAGAGCTCAAGGAGGGAAGGCTGCTCCAACGCCCTGTCCCTCTCTGCTCAGGATATTGGGGTTCAGCTTCCTGGGTCAGACGCTGCAGCCTCCATCGTGATCTGGCCGACCAGGCTTAGCAGCTGCTGCTCCCCCAGCGGGGTCTGTGCTGGGAAGTGACCTTAATTAAACCTTCTCTGTCCGGCCAGGTGATGACTGTCTCCAGCTGATGATAACCCTGCTGATAATAGTTCCTCTTAATTAATTGGCCTCTTACAGTCGGGATGGGTACTTCCACCTTTTCATGTTTCTCTGAATGTCTAAATATCTTCTTACTGGATGTTCCATTCTATGCATCCGAAGAAGTGGACTGTAGTCCACGAAAGCTTATGCTGAAATACATTTGTTTGTCTCTAAGGTGCCACAAGTGCTCCTGTTCTTTTTGCTGACACAGATTAACACGGCGGCTACTCTGAAAACGGTAATAAAGAGATCAAGCCTTTTCTCAGCATGGCAGACTCTAGGGTGTTTGTCTGCAGGGAAAGGGCCTGGGGGAATCGTGATGTGAAATTAATTAAAGCCTGTTCTGAAACCTCCACAACTGCCCTTCTCGCTCTGCCAGGCTGCAGAATGACATCCCTGTTTCACTCCCGATCATCCCATCCTCCCACAGGACAGGGTAGAGACATGGCTGCAGAGGAGCCAGTTCAGGTAGGTATCACTGGGGGGGTTGCTGGTGGGTTCCTGTTGGAGGAAAGGGACAGCAAATACACCGGAGATGGGAAGGTTTGCACAGTCTGGTTTGGAGGTTGGAGCAGAGCAGGAAATGCACAGGGTGGAGAAAGGGAGGAGAACAGGGTGCGGCAAACCTACCGGGAGTTGTTTAATAACTGGCGTAGATTCTAGGAACAGACCCATATAGTTTGGTGGTGGAAATGCCGTAATTTGTGGAACAGGAAACAACCCATCTAGGTAGGGCTTGGAAAACTGACCAGACTCCCAGTGCTGAAGCCTGATCTGACTAACCAGCGGCTGCTGTGAGATATGAATTGGGCACTCACCAGTCAGGCTTAGGGGAGCTGCCCCTCCCTTCATATCCAGCTCCTCACAATGCAGAGGGTGTTGCGCTTCTTGCCAGGCAGATCTCCCTGGACCCTGCTAGGGGCTCCATCTCCTGTATCAGTCTGTGGCTAGTAGGTGTGTGATGGATCTGCAGGGAGAGAGGAGGGGCCTCTCTCTTCATCCCCTCACCCTGGTGCTTCCTGGATGCTCTGAGCGGGGTGGGAGTGGGACTCTGTTGACTGCGATCCACCCAGAGCTTCCCTTTGATTGACTCCTCTCCCCCAGGAACGGTGGGGCTGTGAGTGGGGCAGCAGGTACTGAGTGTTGGACTCTTGCTCTTTCAGGGGCCGGTGACCTTCGAGGAGGTGGCTGTGTATTTCACCAGGGAAGAGGGGGCTCTGCTGGACCCCGCTCAGAGAGCCCTCTACAGAGACGTCATGCAGGAGAACTATGAGAATGTGACCTCGCTGGGTAAGGGTTACTGTCCCCTCGGTTCTTGGAAGGAGAAAAGAAGAGATACTGTTCATGCCACCCCTACAATGCCACCTCTGCTCTGTTTCTGCATCACCCCAGTTTGCCACTGACACATACAATACCACTCTACCCTCCCCTGCTGCAGAGCGCTTTGGGAACAGAGCACAGGAGCCGTATCGCACAGTGTCAAATATCTCCTGTTTACTCAAGTAAAACTGCAGGTTAACAGAAGGTTCCTACCCCTGGCCTTCTGTGAAACCCTGAGCCTGCTCCACCCAGACCAGAATCTGCTTGGGGTGTAACGAGCAGCCTGCTTGAGTCAGAGCTGCTGGGCCAGGGTTACTTATCACAGAGACACTCAGTGCGTCCTTGAACGCTGGCTGGGGGTATCCAGACAGGGGAGCTCCAGCAGCAGAACATTGAATCTCAACCAGGACTACAAATGACACAACTCTTCACTGATCCAACCCTGAGATTCTATCATAGAATCATAGATCATCAGAGTTGGAAGGGACCTTAGGAGGTCATCTAGTCCAACCCCCTGCTCAAAGCAGGGCCAATCCCCAATTTTTGCCCCAGATCCCTAAATGGCCCCATCAAGGATTGAACTCACAATCCTGGGTTTAGCAGGCCACTGCTCAAACCACTGAGCTATCCCTCCCCCCCATGACTTCCTGAACTCCGGCTCCAGTCCTTTGCTCTACCAGCTGATCTCTCGAAGGGCTGCTGCCACTTTCTCCAGGTTTGCCCAGCGGTGTGTGCCAGGGCGAGTGCTAGAAAGTGGATGGGGATTTGAAGGGAAGGGAAGGGGCAGAGCCCTGGGATGGAGTTTCTGTAGTGTAGTGGTTATCTCGTTTGCCTGACATATGAAAGGTTCCTGGTTTGAAAGCAGGCAGAAACATTGAAGCTTCCTCTTCCCACCTACTTTTGCTGTCCATCAAAACACTTCTCCTCATGGTCTGTCCTTGGGATAACCCCAACTCCTGTAGGAGGAAGTGAAGTGGGAATGGGGTTAGTAGAGCGCCACCGTTCGTCTGCCAAAGCCTGGGGAGGTGCGTTTGGCTGCTGGGAGGTAGAATCCTGTGCCTGCCCCTCGGCTTCCCAGGGGTGGCGACTTGCAGCCCAGGAGAAGAAGGGGGTTCTGGGTGAAAGGTGTTAGGCTTGGGAGTTGCCTGCGAGCCGGGGGTGGACTTGTTCCAGTGGGAACCGCTGCTCCTGTCTTGCCGGCCTGGGGGCGCCAGTGACAGCTTGGGAGGGGGCAGGTGCTGGCTTGAGTGACTGGGATCCAGGCAGCCCCAGCCTGCTCCTCCGGGGCCAAGGCCACTGCTAGTCTCCTGCCTTGTGACATCAGGATTTCAATCTCCCCAGCATGAGCTGTGGCACGTGTATTAACCCTTCTTGGGGGGCCTGGTCGCTGCCCAAGTAGCTCAGTGGGGAGTGGATGAGATTGAAGATCTGAAGGTTTCTGGCTGGATGCCAGGCCCTAGCTCACCCCTTCCCCCTGGGCCTGTCGTGCTGGGCTTTCTCCTGGGTGTGCAGCTGGGCCCTGAACTCATGAGTTTCCCTCGTTTCAGAGGCAACAGTTGCAGAGGGCGGGATGTGGGGCCATGTGCCCCACCTGGGTTAGCATCCCTGCTACAGCATGTGGTGCAGAGTTGGCGCTAGGGATGGGGGCAGCGCATGGAGACGCACCCCCCATGGGACGCAGCAGGGACATGCCGGCCACTTCTGGGAGCGGCACGGCATGGAGGGAGGGAGGCAGAGTGGGCAGGGAGCCACCTTAGCGCTGCTGGGACGTCTCTGCACACCTGTTTTGGGGAGGGGAATTAACTATTTTGACCCCTGGGGAGCAGAAACTGTCTCTGAAACTCTAAGTCCTGGTATTAAGGGCCTGGCTACTGAAGGAACAGCACAGCAGTGACAATGTGCAGGCGCGGCTAAACCTTTTAACCAAACACAAGTAAAAATGAATAAACTAATTTCAGGAGACGATATGAAGGCAGGGAAAAAAACAATTTCGTAAAGAACTTATTTGTCCTGCTTAGCAGAGTTACATAGAAACTACCATAGCAATTAACGAGAGAACATTCAAAAATAAAGAGAGAGAACGTTGCCTAAACTTATTAGTAATAAACATCTAATGGGCATTTCCCTCAGAGTATAATATAACAATAGGGAAGTGGCAATGTGTCCAATTGCTAAAACAAATTCCCTGTTAGGACCAGTCCCAATCCGGGGTCAGTGACACTGCATCCGAACTGAGGTACATGTTATTCAAAACAGTCTGTTCACTGGCCAGTTACCCCTATTGAATGCAGACACAGCCATATTCGATGCATTGGTTACTCTCCATTCAGCAGGTTATTACCTACTTATTTATAATTACTGAAGCTGCTCTAAGCGGATGGGAGAGAGCTGTCCCATTTGTGTAGTTAACCCACCTCCCCGAGAGGCGGGAGCTATGTCAGTGGGAGAAGCTATGTCGGTGGGTGTGCAAGCTGTTCTGTTTACACGTCTATATAATGTTTAATCAACTACACACAACACGGGGGTATAGCTCAGTGGTAGAGAGTTTGACTGCAGATCAAGTGATCCTTGGCTCAAATCCAACTGCCACCTTAAATATCCAATCCTTTAACAAACATTTTTGCATATCCATTTCCATTCTGTTCAGGTGTTCCACCGAATGGGGATGCCTGAAATGAATGGAAACACTCAACGTTTTCCTGTGCAAAGGCATAAAAACCTGGCAAACACGTCCCTCGGTGCATCTATACTGTGATAACAGCCCTGCAGCCCGGCTGGCCTGGATCGTCTGACTTGGACGTCTCGGTCTCATGTTGGGGGGCTAAAAACTGCAGTGTGGACATTTGACTCAGGCTGGAGCCTGGCCTCGGAGACCCTCACCCCTCATGGGATCTCAGAGGCTGGGCTCAAGCCCAAGCGTCTACACTGTAATTTTATAGCCCTGCAGCACAAGCCCCACAAGCCTGGATCAGCTGAGCCAGGGTTTGAGAACAGTGACTTGGGTGTGTTAATGGCAGTGTAGACGTAACGCTAGGCTATGTCCACACTGCAATGAACACCCAGGGCTGCCCCGTGCCAGCTCATGCTCCCAGGCCTTGGGCTGTGGGGTGGTAAATTTGCAGTGTAGACATCTCGGCTCAGGCTCAGTGCCGGGCTCTGGGACCCCACGAGGTTGGGAGGGAGTTTAGCAAGCGACAAAGGGAAATCGGCCGTGGAGTATTACCCTGGGCTCACTGGCAGTTCCCCATTGGTCTGTCTGCTTTGGGGCAGGGACCATAACACATCCTGCTGCATTCGTTATTTCAAAGGGTGGTTTAGGAGTTTCAGTCTCAGACACGGTGCACAAAGCAGGACTCCACCCTCGGCGTAAACTAAATGAGCCGCCCACAGATTCTGGAAGCCACAAGGAGCCATTTGGTGTGAGAGTCAGACCTGCCCCTGTCCCAGAGGGAGGGGTCGTCTGGGAGGGGACTGGACCACGGACCTATCGGCTCTTAACACCCAAACTTTCAGTAACTCTGTTATCAGTGCCTGGGAGTGTAATTTAAACCATAAAAACAGCCACACTGGGCTAGACCAAAGGTCCGTCTAGCTCTGTATTTTGTTTTCTGAGATTAGCCAATACCAGGTGCCCCAAAAGCCACTCAACAAGGCACCACTGGGAGTTGAACCCAGAATCTCCTGTTTACAAAACAAGTACTTTAACCAGCTGAGCCATGGTACCTGCCCATTCCAGCTAACCACACCTGACTCCCTACCAGCCCCCACCTGGGCCTTTGCTTGTGTTTGGATTCTGCAAAGCAGAGGAGCAGGTGACGTTTTCCTTGCAAGTTGTGTGTGTGTGAATCCTTGGCCAGGTCTGCACTACAAAGTTATTGCAGCATCATTATATTGCTCAGGTATGAAAAACACACGACGCTCCCTCGTCTCTGGGTGCTCTCTGGGCACCAGATGGAGGAGCAGGCTGGGGCTAGGGCTCCTAAGGGAGCCAGAGTAGCAAGTTTTCTGTATTGTTTCCTGCCCTCTTTTTCTTGACTAGTTTCTATTCTGCACCAGCCTTGCCCTTCTCTCATGTGAGCCTGGCTAGCTCAGTTGATAGAGCCCCAGATTCTTAATCTGAGGGTCCAGGGTTCAAGTCCTTGGTCAGGTGTAGAAAGCCTCCCAAGAACTTCAAGAACCAAGCAGCTCTTCAGTACTGTACTTGACATTATCTTTTTTTCTTTTCAGGACTTGGGCTTTACTAGGAAAGGCCATTCTCTGCCTGGGACTGAAGGGGCAACTTCCTCACACGCCCACTGGCCTCACAGTCTGGAGGAAGAAAGGCTTCTGGGTCTACAGCAAACCGCTGTGTGCCGATTTGTTGAGCAAATGGAGGGCTGGCCAGAGAGGCCTTGAGCAAGGGAGGCAAAAAATTGTCCGCCCAGGCGCTTCTACACCATAAGTCAGAAAACCCCCAAAATATCACCCCTGGTCCCATGGTGTAAGGGCAGCACTCAGGGCTTTGTATTCTGCAATCTGAGTTCAAATCTCGGTGGGACCTTGGGGCAGCTCTTTTGCCACCCAACACTACTGGGTGTTCCAAGGCTTCATCTTGCTCTCTCCAATGACGTGGGAGCCTGTCTTTTGCTCTTATCATGGTTCCCTCTCTTCTCCCTCCTTCAAGCCAGCCAGTCCTCCCTCCCCAAACTCCAAGGAGTGACTGACTCTTGCTTTGCTGAGCAGCTCATTATATGTGAGCTGCTCCAAGCAAGCCTTCTCCTGATTGGCTCTCCCAATACACTTTCCTGATTGGTTGGGTTCTGCTCAGCCTCTCCAAGGCTGCCTGTTGTGTATTTGGTTGTCGTGGTAATAGCACCTTGTTGTTGCTATGCAACTGAGTTAGATTATTAGGGGATAGCCCAGCCAGTTTTGGTTGGTTTGGTCAGCTCAGTGTCTGAAAATAAATGGCTGCTTCCATGGCTCTCAGCTCTCTGTGTCTCAAATGATTTCTTCCTAAACCTGCTGCCCCAAGGATACAACAAAGTGGCGATGAGGATGGGATCCCTGTGCTGCCCCAGCAACAGAGGGAAGTAGAAGTCAAGGTAAAAAGAGAAAAGAAAAAAAAACCTACCAAAATCATTTAGCCGTTGGAAGGGGGTGAGAACTGGCTTGTTCGCACTGACTGTGAAACCTGAAACTAAACCCACGGCTACACTTACAGGGCCACTGGAACCCTTTGAGGAGAACATAGTGCAATGGCACGTGTGTACTGAGCATTTTGAGCTTTTTGTGATTGCCAATGACATTACAGAAGAGAAGAAGGTGCCAATATTCTTAAGTGTTGTGGGGGCTAAAACCTACTCCCTGCGACGCAGCTCACTACACCCTGTTAAGCCTGAGACCAAATCTTACAGTGACATTGTGGGAATCCTGGGGTCCCATTTCTCCCCCAAACCACTGGTAACTGCTGAAAGATATAGTAGGTTCCACAAAGGAAACCAACAAGAAGATGAACCAGTTGTACAATTTGTAGCAACTTTAAAAAGGCTTGCGGAACACTGTGAATGTAAGGAGATGTTAAATGACGCCCTGCGTGACAGGTTCGTGTGTGGTCTGCACAGTGACGCTATACGGAAGCGCCTATTGACAGAGGCTCAGCTTACCTTACACAAGGCTGTTGCTATTGCGGTCTCCATGGAACTGGCTACAAAGGAGGCGCAATACATCGGTGCATCCCCTACGGTGCATAAGGTGTCACAAGAACCGACCCACAAAACTGTGCAGAGTCAGGAATGTTACCGCTGTGGTAAGCGGGGTCACTAGGCATCCGAATGCTGGTGTAAGGACCTGGTGTGTCGACACTGTGGCAAAAAGGGACCCATCGAGTGTGACTGTAAACAAAAGAAAAAGAGGCCTGTGGTCTGGCTGACCAAGGTGACACCTCATTGCAAGAAGAAGTGCCGCTGCACGTTTTGTCTTTGGCAGTGGGCTCACATGGGTACTGGAGAGCCCCGTTGTTGGATGCAAACCTACACGCATGGAACTGGACACCGGTTCAGCCGTCTCGCTGGGCTCCGAGACTGTGTATAAAGAAAAGCTACAGCATCTTCCGCTTAAGGCAAAAAAAACTGTTCTGAAGACGTATACGGGAGACGCTGTGCCCATGTTGGGCACTATTGATGTTAAGGGGAACTCAATGGACAGGCTGCTAAATTGCCCCTGTTTGTGGTGAGAGGTAATTACGCAGCGTTAATGGGTCGGTCTTGGCTTGGGAGGATGCAGCTGAATTGGGCAGAAGTGCACCGAATGACTAAAGAAGAAACCGGTCTCACCACTATACTAAGGAAACAAGCTGCTGTTTTTGGAGAGGATCCGCGAAGTATGAAGGGAATCATGGTGACGTTGAACATTAAACCTGACAGTCAACCAAAATGTCTGAAAGCCCGAACTGTGCCATATGGCATCAGGCCGAAAGTTGAAGCGGACCTGCAGCACCTGGTCACCAATGGAGTCCTAATACCAGTTATCCATAGCCCATGGGCCACTCCTATTGTGCCAATAGTGAAGAAAGATGGCTCCCTCCGGATTTGTGGTGATTTTAAAGTCACTGTCAACCCGGTGTTGTGTGCAGAGCAATACCCGCTTCCCCGCATCGATGACCTCTTCGCGGGCCTGGCTGGGGGACAGAAGTTCAGTGAGATTGATCTGCGTCAAGCATATTTACAGATGCACGTTGATGAAAAGTCCCAAGAGCTGTTGACAATTGTGACTCATAAGGGGCTTTATCGATACTGTCGCCTACCCTTCGGAATAACGTCTGCTCCCGCCCTGTTCCAGAGAGCTCTGGACGAGATCTTGTGTGGCTTGCCAGGAGTGAGGATCACCTAAAGAATTTAGAGGCTACCCTACAAAGACTGGAAGAGTATGGCCTACGAGTCCGCAAAGACAAGTGTGGAATTCTTCCAGCCCTCTGTTGAATATTTGGGACACATCATTGATGCTGCAGGTCTTCATCAGGCCCCTGCAAAAGTTAAGGCTATTGTGGAGGCTCCCCCACTGGGGGGGGGGGGGGGGGGAGGAGGGATAGCTCAGTGGTTTGAGCATTGGCCTGCTCAACCCAGGGTTGTGAGTTCAATCCTTGAGGGGGCCATTTAGGGATCTGGGGCAAAAATTGGGGATTGGTAATGCTTTGAGCAGGGGGTGAGACTAGATGATCTCCTAAGGTCCCTTCCAACTCTATGATTCTATGAAATGTTAGCCAGCTGCACTCGTTTCTAGGACTATTGGACTATTATGGAAAGTTCATCTCACAGTTAGCCACACTGCTACAACCACTTCACAAACTCCTTGGGCAGAACAAGGCCTGGAAGTGGACTGAAGTCTTTAATGTTGCTTTTAACAAGGCTAAGGGTGCATGGCTAAATTCTGACATTCTAATGCACTTTGATCCATCCTTACCCCTACAATTGGCCTGCGATGCCTCCCCTTATGGAGTGGGAGCAGTCGTGTCACACATTATGCCTTCGGGAGAAGACAGACCTATTGCTTTCGCTTCACGCACTCTAAGCAAAGCAGAAACTAACTATGCCCAAATCGAACGTGAGGCATTGGGGATTGTTTTTTGAATTCGGAAGTTTCATCAGTACCTGTTCGGGTGGAAGTTTACTCTTCTCACAGACCATCGACCTCTGACGTCAATTTTTGGACCCTACACAGGCATTCCCCCATTAGCTGCTAGTCATATGCAACGTTGGGCATTGTTACTTTCAGCGCACACATATGAAATCAAATATCTGAAATCCACTCTGCACAGCAAGGCAGATGGTCTCTCAAGGTTGCCTTTGCCAGTCCTCAGGACACATCTCCAGTTGAATTGTCTGACTTCACCTCTTCTGGCGAGACACCGAATCAAAAATCACCTGTTCCTGACTGTTCTCCTCCATTACTGCCGGCGGCTGAGATACCTCCTGGCCCGGAACAAGCTGATACCACCTCCTCACCCGTTCACGCTACGAGCCCTGAGCCCATGGTCAGGCCTGCGCCCAAGGTACTTTAGGGTGCAACAACACCAGAAGTTCACCGTAATCCACCTAGAGACAGAAGACCTCCTCAATGGCTGGATCTTTAGTTAGGGTGAACCCACGGTTATGGAGCAAAATAATCCCCGGGGTTTAGCCGGGAATGGAGGCAGTCTACCCTACTTCTCTAATTTAGTGTTTGTTTAATTTAGGGATTGTTCTTATTAAGGGGGAGGAATATGTTGTGTATTTGGTTGCCATGGTAATAGCACCTTGTTGTTGCTATGGCAACTAAATTAGATTATATGGGGATAGCCCAGCCAGTCTTGGCTGGTTTTGTTAGTTCAGTGTTTGAAAATAAATGGCTGCTTTTAAGGCTCACACCTCTCTGTGTCTCCAGTGATTTCTTCCTAAAACTGCTCCCCCAAGGATACAACACCCTCCCCTTCCTGGGGGTCTGGCCAATCTCTGCCAAGCGAGGCTGAGCTGCTCTGTGAGCCCATCAAGGGACCTGATACTACACAGACATATGAGTGTCCTCAGGGCAACACAGTTGCAAAAGTGAGTAGGGGCAGGCTGCAGCACACACCACACTTGCTGGCTCAGTCTTGTGCCTGCTGGGGTGGTCACCTCCCCGTTGATGAGACCTGGTCCCACCGTCGTCCTGGAGCTCCAGTCTGCCCTGCTGCCATCCCTGTCTGTGCTGCTGTTGTCTTCTCTAGCAGTTGACTGGAAGTTGTGCATTGGTCCCATGTCAGGTAACCATGTCGTCTTGAAGGGAAAAGCAGGAAGAATGGAGCCTTCACAGCCCACCCGATATTCCATAACATCACTAAGGAAAGTATTTCTCAATGAGCTCTCAGTAAAAGATCAGACACAGCCAGTGTCCACATCATGCTACGGGCATTGGGATGTTCTTTAAATTTGCCAGACCAACCTAACACCTAACACACATTTGAAGCTCTTATATTTGCCAGACCAACCATTTGAAGCTCTTCTTTTCATGCCGTTGCTCATTCTCAGGGTCTGCTTTGTCTCCAGACAGATCCATTCTCTTTCTGAACGGCCTTGCTCTTTCTGTCTGTTTCGTTCATTGTCGTGTCGGAGTAAACACTCCCCTTCACTCTATTCTCAGACAAACACTAGTATTAAGTGTTTGCTACTGATGGGTCTAGAAAGCATTTGTTGAGCTGAAGATGACATTTCTGGGGGATTGTTCCCAAGACCCAGTACTTTGTGTTCCAACATCTCCCAGCCTCCTTGGTGAAAATAAGACCAACATTTGTTTGCAATGTAGAGGAAGAAAGTGGTTTTGCACCCCAGATGGGACATGAACCCACAATTTTTGGCTTAGAAAGCTAATGCCATATCCATTAGGCCATTGGGCCCTGAAGTATAACTGCTGGAGGGATGGAAATTCACTCTCACAATTGCATTTTCCTCACATTAGTTTGGAAGCCAAATACCCCCTTTATGCGCCGTACAGAAATGTCGGCATCCCCTGTCAGCGAGGCAACTGGGCAGGTCGCTGACAGAGCTGAGCCCCACCTTTCTGCAGCCATCTTTAGAGAAGAACCCCATCCCAGAGTCACCCCTCCCTCCGTCAGCACCTCCCCGTCTGTGGCTCCAAGTGGCAGTAGGGTGATTGGGGGGTGAATCCAGGGCTGGAAGCGGGGTCAGGTCAGCCTGTGAGGAGTAACCAGGTGGGGCAGACCCAGGGTGAGGCTGTGAGCTGCTGGTCGGATGTTGGGATCAGAGCTCTAGATCAAAGCTGCACAGCGACCTGACACCCAGGGTTACAAGGCCGACATCGCGACTCCCTTACCGGCCTCATGAACCCCAAACCCTAGTTACTCTGGGCACTTAGGAGTCTCTGTCCCTTAATCACTTCTGGGAGCTCCCCAGCAGGCTGCGGGCGTCAGCCGCCTCCTGCCTCACAGGTGAGACTCTTGGCGCTGTGCAAGCCGCCCCCTCGCTTGCAGGCCCAGGGTAGGAAGCAGGAGGCCCGGTGCTAGCAGAAGAGGGTTTGATTAATCCACCTCTGTGTTATGGGCACAGCACAGTTCCCCTGGGTCCCTCTGCTGGCTTTTCGTAAGCAGCACCTAGCGGCCCTGGCTCCAGGCTGGTGCCTTGCGAGCTCTGGCCCTGGCAGGGAGCGGTGCAGGGGGCTGGGCTGGGGCCCTGGCAAACCAGCTGCCGAGAGGGACGCTGTTGAGGTAGCGAAAAAGGGGCCTTTGAGGCTCTCAGCAGGTCTTGAGAAACTCAGGGTTATCACCGTCCTTGGGTAGACTTGAACCACCAACCTTTCAATTAACAGCCAAATGTGCTGACCCATTGAGCCACAGAGACACGAGTCTGCGAGCACCCAGGATGCTGCCTATCTAGCAAGGCGCTAGTGTGGATGTTGGAGACTGGGTGCTGGATGCTGGAGGCAGAGACCCAGCAGAGTGGCGCAGCGGCAGCGTGCTGGGCCCATAACCCAGAGGTCGATGGATCGAAACCATCCTCTGCTAGGCAGGTGCTTGTTTCTTTTTGCACTGGGCCTCCAAGCGAGGGGGCGACCAGCAGAGCGCCAAGAGCCGAGGCCGTGAGGCAGGAGGTGGCTGAGGTGTGGGACTGCCAGGGAGCTCCCCGGCACCGCTGGCTGCCTGGGCTGAAGGCAAGAGCCAGGCCTGTGCATGGTGAGGGCTCCCGTCCCGGCCTGAGGCAGCAGTGCATCCTCGTCCCCTTTTCCCACCACACCGGCAGGCGGCTGCTGCGGGAGAGCACTAGGGAGGCTCTCGGGACGCTCGGCAGCTCCGTGGGGCTGTCAGATTTTACACTTGGATTGAACCCAAGTCCTCGGCGTGGCTGCTCAGAGACGGGCCTTTGCGGCGCTGCCCCCCACCCCCACTCTCCCAGCCGGCAGGTGACCCCACAGTGTCCAAGAGGATGCCGACCAGAAGCTGGGGAGCTAGGGGCTGGGATCGAAGGGGATGCGTGTCGGGAGTGAGGGGCACCGGCAGAGCGGTGACTGGGGAGCTCAGGGCTGGGATAGAAGGGGCTGCGGGTCGGGAGTGAGGGGCACCGGCAGAGCGGTGACTGGGGAGCTCAGGGCTGGGATAGAAGGGGCTGCGGGTCGGGAGTGAGGGGCACCGGCTCAGCGGTGACTGGGGAGCTCAGGGCTGGGATATAAGGGGCTGCGGGTCGGGAGTGAGGGGCACCGGCAGAGCGGTGACTGGGGAGCTCAGGGAGGGATAGAAGGGGCTGCGGGTCGGGAGTGAGGGGCACCGGCAAATGTTATACAGACAAAACTACTCAGGATCCTTTCAGGGGATAAGAGAAGATGCCACGTTCTATAACCACTAGCTAATACCTCCGAAAAACAGCTACAGATTAAACTATTCCCCAGACAGCTCAGTCCCAGCCGCCCTCCCTCCCTGCTGCCCGTGACGCTCGGTTCTCCCCACAGCCCCAAGAACTGCTGGGCGCAAGTCCTGGGCCCGACGTGCAGTGAATGTGGGGGTGACTCTGCCTGCCCAGACTGGGCAGTAGAAAGATTCAGACCCACACTCTGTCTGGGGGAGGAGATACACACGTGTTGTGTGATTGGTTTTCTCCTTTTAAATGTACTGGATCATTTCGATGGCAAAACTATTTGTACGAGCCCATGAAAAAAAGAAGAACCCATGAAGATACCCCTGGGAGAGAGGGGGTGTCTGAGAGCCGGGGGAGAGATGGAGATTTTCGTGAAACGGGGACAGGCCAAAGCAGGGCCTTTAGCTGGAGCAAAGGGGGAGGTTTTTTGTGCAGTTCCATGTTAACCAGCCTCACATCCCGTATCCCTACTGCCCCACCCTGCCCAATGTTTGGGGGGCTCTGGGCTGGGGCAGGGGTTTTAGGTGTAGAAGGGGGTCAGGGCTCTGGGCTGGGAGTGCAGGCTCTGGTGTGGGGCCAGGTATGAGGATCTTGGGGTGCAGGAAAGGGGTCCTTGATTGGGGGGGCTCAAGTCTGGGGCAGGGGATTGGGGCACATGGTTGGGGTGTGGGGTTACCTCGGGCGGCTCTTGGTCAGTGGCACAGCGGGGGGCTAAGGCAGGTTTCCTGCCTATCCTGGCACTGCGAACCCAGCTGCATCCTGGAAGTGAGAAGTAGCACGTCCGACTCCTAGGCAATCTATACCGGGGTTAGCCTGATATGACTGTATTGCTCGGGGGTGGGGTGTACATTTTTAACCCCGGAGTAATGTAGTTACACCCACCTAATTCTGTACCCTAGACCTGTCCAAAGAATCACACACTGTGGGAGTAAAACTTCACCTGCTCCTCTGCTTTGCAGAATCCAAACACAAGCAAAGTGTGTCAGGCCCCGGTGGGGTCTGGTGGGGAGTCAGGTGTGGGCAGATACCCTACGCCAGCAAGAGGCAGGCACCATAGCTTAGCTGGTTAAAGTACCTGTTTTGTAAACAGGAGATCCTGGGTTCAACTCCCAGTGGTGCCTTGGTGCATGGCTTTTGGGGCACCTGGTAATGGCCACTATCAAAAAAAAAGGTACAGAGTTTCAGTCTAGCCCAGTGTGGTTTTTCTTATGGTTTAAATTACACTCCCAGGCACTGATAATAGAGTTAAGAGCCGATAGGTCCGTGGTCCAGTCCCCTCCCAGACGACCCCTCCCTTGGGACAGGGGCAGGTCTGACTCTCACACCAAATGGCTCCTCGTGGCTACCGGAATCTGTGGGCAGCTCATTCAGTTTACGCCGAGGGTTGAGTCCTGCTTTGTGCACCGTGTCTGAGACTGAAAATCCTGAACCACCCTTTGAAATAACGAATGCAGCAGGACGTGTTATGGTCCCTGCCCCAAAGCAGACAGACCAATGGAGAGCTGAGTCCAGGGTAACACTTCACAGGGCTGAGTGAGGCCGGCAAGAATTCATCTTCCCCTCCTGGGCCTCTCGCAATGACGTCCTTCTTGTGTGCCAGGACTGACAAAAACATCCCAGACAGAGAAGCAGCAGGTCAAAATAGTCACTTGTAGGTGCTGAAGTAGCTCGGTCAGGAGAGTGTTAGACTGAGGCTCTAGAGGTCCCTAGTTCAACCCCAGGCTTTAGCCTGCTCTGTGGGCGCAGGGTTGGGCTGTTTTCTGGAAGCGCAGCAGTGGGTTTACCTGCCATGAGTCCCTTATTTCACACTCCCCAGCAGGGAAAAGCAGCGTGGGCTTGTGTGCCCAGTGGGCCCATGTGAGTTTTCTTCCTTCTCTTGCTCTTTCTCAGCGAGGGGAAGGAAAGAAGCTCTCCTTCAAGCTGGAGTCACAAGGGCGACATAAGGATGACTTCCTGAGCGCTGGCTCCAGACATTTGCTCTACCAGCCGACCCATCGAAGGGCTGCCACCACTTTCTCCAGCTTCGCCACCCGGAATGAGAGGTGAGCTATACACTCTGAGACGCTGTGTGCGTTACCCCACGTGGCCACCCGGTGTCACTGTTGCTCTCTGAGAGAGACGCTGTGTGCGTTACCCCACGTGGCCACCCGGTGTCACTGTTGCTCTCTGAGAGAGACGCTGTGTGCATTACCCCACGTGGCCACCCAGTGTCAATGTTGCTCTCTGAGAGACGCTGTGTGCATTACCCCACGTGGCCACCCAGTGTCACTGTTGCTCTCTGAGAGACGCTGTGTGCATTACCCCACGTGGCCACCCGGTGTCACTGTTGCTCTCTGTGAGAGACGCTGTGTGCGTTACCCCACGTGGCCACCCCGTGTCACTGTTGCTCTCTGTGAGAGACGCTGTGTGCGTTACCCCACGTGGCCACCCCGTGTCACTGTTGCTCTCTGAGAGACGCTGTGTGCGTTACCCCACGTGGCCACCCGGTGTCGCTGTTGCTCTCTGAGAGACGCTGTGTGCATTACCCCACGTGGCCACCCGGTGTCACTGTCGCTCTCTGAGAGAGATGCTGTGTGCATTACCCCACGTGGCCACCCCGTGTCACTGTTGCTCTCTGAGAGAGATGCTGTGTGCGTTACCCCACGTGGCCACCCCGTGTCACTGTTGCTCTCTGAGAGACGCTGTGTGCATTACCCCACGTGGCCACCCCCTGTCACTGTTGCTCTCTGAGAGAGACGCTGTGTGCATTACCCCACGTGGCCACCCGGTGTCACTGTCGCTCTCTGAGAGAGACGCTGTGTGCATTACCCCACGTGGCCACCCCGTGTCACTGTTGCTCTCTGACGGGAGGGGCAGATCCCTGTTACAGAGTTTCTCTAGTGTCTGGTTATCACATTTGCCTGACATGCAAAAGGCCCCTGGTTTGAAACGAGGCAGAAAGATGAAGTTTTACTTTTCCCAGCTCCCTTATCTGCCCAGCAAGGTGCTCCCTTTTTTGCCACTGGGATCACCCCAACCCCTGCAGGGCAGCGGGTGGGGAAATGAGCTGTGAAGCGTGCCGCACCTCACCTCAGAGGACAGAGGCGTGTGCACGGGGTGTGCGGGTGTGCCCGGGCACACCCTAGTGATCTGCGGCTCGGAAGGCTGCTCCTCCCCCCTCCCCTGGGGGCTGTCCCCTAGGGGCAGCCTGCAGGGAGCTGCGATCAGCTGTTTGCCGGGCAGGCTCAGATCAGCTGCGTCCTGCCTCCCTGCTCCGGCCGGGGCCGAGTGAGTCTCACACACACACGAAAACACCCTTAGGGTGAGGTGCGGGCGGGAGCACAGCCGGCCCCTGCTCACCTAGGGCTGCCCTGCAACTCTTGGGCTGATGGCCATGGCGTCCGCGAGTATGGCTGCTCCCGGCCAGCCAGGCTCCGATCCGGCCACAGCAGGCAGCCGGTGACCCAAGGGAGCCCAGCTAGGCTGGGGCTGGGTGCAGTGGGGGATTAGGGGGGGTGGGTGGGAGGAGAAGCCCAGACCCTGGCAGGAGCTACACTGGGGGGTGTGGAGGGGAAGGGGGAAGAGGAGCCACACCGGGGCAGAGAGGAGAGGCCCCGGACCGTGGCAGAAGATGTGCGGCTGAAGTCCCCGGCTCGGGAGCCCCACCCACCCTAGTGACAGAAGCTGCAGGGCTGAAGCCCTGACCCCACTCTGTGTGGAGCTGGTATCCCCATTTCCCCCACCACCGCACAGCCATGAATGGATTTAGCCTAGGAGGCAGGGTCCGATTGGCCCCATTTGGCAGGTGGGATCTAGGGCACACAGAGGTGAAGTGACTTTCCCAAGGCTAAGCAGGGAGTCTGTGGCAGAGCAGAGACTCAAACCCAGAACACCTGAACCCTGTGCCTTAACCACTAGGCAACCTTCCCACCCCAGGAGGGGGAACTTCCTCTGCCACTTTGAATGTGTGGGTGGGAGCAGCCACTAGACAGAGCTGCCAGGAGGTGGGGAGCAGAGAGAGATGGGAAAAGGGACATGGGTGGGTGTAGCGGGGTGGTTACCAGCTCCTGCCCGGGAGGGGTTAAAACAGCCCTACAGAGGGAGCAGTCAGGGGACGGGCAGTCAGGGGACATGGAATGGGGGGGCGCTGGATAGGGCGTGGGTGTCCCAGGGGGCCTGTCAGGGGTGGGGGTGTGGCTAGGGGCCGGGGCAGTCAGAGGACAGGGGGGTTGGATAGTTGGAGGGGTCCCGGAGGGTGATTAGGGGGTGGGGGGGTCTTTGGAGGGGGCAGTCAGGGAACAAGGAGCAGGGGGGGTTGGATGGGTCAAGGGTTCGGGGGGGGGCCTGTCAGGGGTGGGGGTGTGGAGAGGGGTCGGGGCAGTCAGGGGACAGGTAGGGGGTAGGGCCCTAGGGAGGCAGTTACAGTGGGGGGGGAGGTCTCAGGAGGGTGCAGTCAGGGGACAAGGAGCAGCGAGGTTTAGATAGGGGGTGGGATCCTGGGGGGGCAGTTAGGGGCAGGGTCCCAGGAGGGAGCTGTCAGGGGACAAGGAGCATGGGGGGTTGGGGGTTTTGGCGGGGGCTGGATGTGGGAGGGAGTGGATGGGGGTGGGGCTCCCTGGGTGCACACCCTAGTGAAATGTGCTGTGCACGCCTATGCTTGGTGAGTTTCTCTTCTGCACCAAACTTACTCTTTCCATATGTGAGCCCGGCGAGCTCAGTTGGTCGAGCGTCAGTCTGTTAATCTGAGGGTCCAGGGTTCAAGTCCCTGGTGAAGTGTAGGGAAGATCATTTCCCCCTGCGGTGTCCCCTGAGAGCGTCAGGAGTCAGCTCTTCAGTCCCCTCCTTGATGTTACTCTTTTCTTTTCAGGACTTGGGCTTTCCTAGGAAGGGCCATTTACTGCCTGGGACGTCCTCACACGCCCACTGGCCTCACAGTCTGGAGGAAGAAAGGCTACTGGGTCTACAGCAAACCCACAAGGCTCCAAGAGGCTTCTGGGTCTTCAGCAAACCGCTGCGTGCCGACTTGTTGAGAAATGCAGGGCTGGCCAGAGAGGCCTTGAGTGAGGGAGACAAAAAATTGTCCACCCAGGCTCTTCTACACTGGAAGTCAGAAGACCCAAAGTTTATCACTACTGGTCCCATGGTGTAAGGGCAGCACTCAGGGTTTTGAATCCTGCAATCCGAGTTTAAGTCTTGGTGGTACCTTGGGGCAGCTCTTCTGCCACCTAACACTACTGGGTGTTTCAAGGCTTAGTCTTGCTCTCTCCAGTGACGTGGGAGCCTGTCTTTTGCCCGCTCGCTGTTGTGACTTCAGCAGAAGCCGGGTCCAGACATCATCATTCAAATCAAGCTTCAAGTGCACAATTCTTTCCCACTCTGTGGGAGGGGAGACTTTGCAAAGCCCTCTCTGTGCTACTGCACGTGGCTAAGCAAAGAGAACAAACCACAAATCCCCCCTGTGCTTTGGGAGCCGGGTTTGCTGTTTGATTTCTGGATTTCAGGTGACTTCAAGCCCAGGCGTTGGGATTATTTAGCAGTGTCTCTGGTATTGGAGCATTACTGTGCTCACAGCTGTGATGGCCGAGTGGTTAAGGAGTTAGAGTCAAAATCCAATAGGGTTCCCCTGCGCAGGTTCGAATCCTGCTCACAGCGAGGCCTGTGTTTTAGCCCCAGTTTCTAACCAGGTCAATACGTCTATACAGACCCCTGAGACACTCTCAATTCTCTCCCCAGCCCAAGTCAATCTGGTTCTGCTCCTTTCCTGTAGATCCCTGGGACACTACCTCACGCTGTGTCCCTGAGGTGTCAGGCAAATTCTCAGCACCATGGAGCATCCTGACATTGATCCTTGTGACCTGTGGGTTGGATTTATTTTAGTGGGACACGGGACATGTGGAGGATAATTTAAACTCTTCATTTCCTTAGGGTTCGCCTTCAATATACTTGTATGGTGGTGTCATTTATCACCATTACAGGTCTATTGTATTTATTAGAATAGCTCATGTAAGTCACAGACGTGACATAGTAACCGTAGCGAGTCTATGCTGACATAACTTGAGTTAACATGGGCTTGTAGTGTCGATATGGCCTCAGGTCTATGACATGTCTGGGAGAGGGAACAGGAAAAGGCTGAGGGGAGACCAAGTTTCATTCAGGATTTAGGCTCCAGCTTTTGTGGAAGTTCTTACGGCACCCTAAAGGCTCGGGATCAAAGAGCCCCATCAGAACAAAATATCCTGTATTGATTAAAATGTCTTGACCTCAGGGTGTGTAACTCATGTGTTTAGTATTCGGGGGGTACAGATGTGTGTTCATTATGTGTTGAAGGCCAAAACTACAAACGGGTTCAAGAAAGAATTCAATCAGTTCCTCAGGGTCGGGGCATCAGCTGTTAGCCGAGGGAATCAGGGATGCTGCATCCCCATGCTCTGCATGTCCCTCTGACTGCCAGATGCTGGGAGGGGAGGATGGGACGGTTCACTCAGTGAGTGGCTGTTGTGTTCCTTCCCTCAGACGCACCTGGCCCTGGCCGCTGTCAGAAGACAGGATACAAGACCAGACGAACTATTCGTCTGACCCACTATGGCAGTTCAGGTTCCTCCTTCCCGCTCCCTAAAATCTCTGTCAGCCGGCAACATGAACCAGGAGCCTGTAGAGAGGAGACCTGAGCCCCCCTCTGGCACTACCCCACCTCAGGCAGTCTCCCAAAGCCGTGCATGGAGACATGCCAGCAGCGCAAAGACAGCTCCCTGCCCCACCCCACATTGCTCCTGGGAGTGGCCAGCATGTCTCAGCAGACCCAGGGGGAGACATCTCCATGCACTGCCCCTGCCCTGAGAGCAAACTCCACAGCTGGCACCACTGGGAGTTGAACCCAGGATCTCCTGTTTACTAGGCAGGTGCTTTAGCCAGCTAAGCCATGGCACCTGCCTCACGCAAACCCTTCCAACTGTTCCACTTGATGGTACAAGACAAGACCTGCAAATTCCAAAGTACAGACGTTCCCCATTCCCCTCAAGACTTGCAGACCTTGATCTGTCTGGATCTCTGTGCACAGAAACCACAGCTCAGATGACAGGGGGCTTCTCACATGTGCTTCTCCCACCAGCCACTGTGATCATATCCTGGTTCGTGCTCTGCATTTCAGTCGCAGCGACCTCGGCTCAATGCTGAGTCACGGTCACCTTTCCACCAGCTCCAGACTTCTCATTTGCCACTTTCCAAGTGCCGTGGGGCAGCTGCCCCACCCAGCCAGGAGAAAGGTTAAGGCAGCCTTGGAAAGGCTGCGCAGAACCCAGCCAATCAGGAAAGCATATTGGGCGAGCCAATCAGGGGAAGGCTTTCTCAAGCAGCCCACATATAAAGGCTGCTCAGCAAAGCAAGAGTTAGTCACTCCTTGGAGTTTGGGGAGGGAGGACTGGCTGGATTGGAGGAGGGAGAAGAGAGGGAGCCATGATCAGAGCAGTGCTGGGCACGTAAGGGGAGCAGGAGTGAGCTCCCTTGACTCCTGCCTGACTGAGGCCCTGGTACAAAAGTGGAGAAAAGTGCTAGGGCTGTGGGGAAGTGGCCCGGGGAAACAGACTGTGGGGGTTGGAGGCAATGCCGTGTGTGACTGAAACCCCGCCCAACCTGTTGCCTCAGTTGCCACTGACACAGGTGGCTAGACCCTGGACTGGTTCCCCGTGAGGACACACCAGAGATCACTGCAATCTACGTAGGGGGCAACCACCTGGAAATAGTCTCCAGGCCCCAGCTGATCTGGAAAGTTAAACACGATATTGCACAACATAGAACTATGGGGCCAGGTGCCATAGAAAACAAAGGGGAGCAGGGAAAGACAGAGCGCAGAAGAGAAGAGAAGGAGAGATGGGATAGAAAAAAGTCTCTAGATCCGGAGCAGATGGAGAAAACCAGGGAGTGCAGTGGACACGTCAACCCATCGGGCTGCCTCCTAGGCCAGGCTGCAGCCCAGCTTCAGGACTCAGAGGAAATGGAGCTCGCATCCCTACCTACAGGGCTCCAGGCACGACCAGCCTTCTGGATCCAACGTCCCCTCTGGCGCTCAAGTCACAACAGCGAGCCGGCAAAAGACAGGCTCCCACGTCATTGGAGAGAGCAAGACGAAGCCTTGAAACACCCAGTAGTGTTAACAGTGGCGTAGCCAGCTGCAGAGCACAGGGAGAGCGGAGCTAAAAAATAGGCGCCTCCCCTTGTACTCACCCAGCGGCGCTCCAGCCGTTCGGCGGCACTTCGACGACGGGTCCCGTCCCTTCACTCGCTCTGGGTCTTCGGTAGCTCTGTTCCCCCTTAAAATATTTTTTTATGGCCCCGTTTCTTTTTAAGGCGCCGCTTCTGCTCAGAGCGGGAGCAGCCGCTATCTCCGCTCCCCACCTGGCTAAGCTACTGAGTGTTGGGTGGCAAAAGAGATGCCCGAAGGTCCCACCAAGACTTGAACTTGGATAGCAGGATACAAAGCCCTGAGTGCTGGCCTTACACCATGGGATTGGTGGTGATAACTTTGGGGTCTTCTAACTTCAAACTTCCAGTGTAGAAGCGCCTGGGAGGACAATTTTTTTCCTCCCTTGCTCAAGGCCTCTCTGGCCAGCCCTGCATTTGATCAACAAATCGGCACGCAGCAGTTTGCTGTAGACCCCGAAGCCTTTCTGCCTCCAGACTGTGAGGCCAGTGGGCGTGTGAGGAAGTTGCCCCTTCAGTCCCAGGCTGTAAATAGCCCTTCCTAGGAAAGCCCAAGTCAAGAAAAGGAAAAAGTAACATCCAGTAGGGGGGGGTACTGAAAAGCTGCTTCTTGAAGGATATGATGCTCTGGAC
This sequence comes from Chelydra serpentina, assembly GCA_037349315.1. Taxonomy (NCBI): domain Eukaryota; kingdom Metazoa; phylum Chordata; order Testudines; family Chelydridae; genus Chelydra; species Chelydra serpentina. Next base: position 131,690 of record JBAIAC010000269.1, read on the forward strand.
ACCTGACCAAGGACTTGAACCCTAGAGCCTCTGATTAAAAGTCTGATGCTTGACCAACTGAGCTAGCCAGGCTCACATAAGGAAAATGCAAGTTTGGTGCAGAAGAGAAACTGTTCAGGAAAAAGCGAGCAAGAAACAATACAGAAAACCTGCTACTCTGGCTCCCTTAGCAGCCCTAGCCCCAGCCTGCTCCTCCATCTGGCGCCCTGAGGCCTTCTTCTTATTCTAGTTAAATCTCAGATCTAGGAGAAAACACCGTTCGACAAAGAAAAACTAAACCACAGACAGAAATGCCATTGGAAATACAAATAAAGGACAATGCAATCCCCATCACAGTCTGGTATCCAGGACTTGATTAGTTTTTGTGGGCCCGGCGCCAAATATATTTCTGGGCCCCCCCTGTGGAATGAAGGGGCCAGGGGCAAGAGCACAATGGGGCACTGGGGTGGGGGGGAAGGATTGGTCCCCAGCTGGAGCGAGGCCGGGGCCAGGGGCCAGATGAGCACAGTGGGGCATGGGGGGAGGATTAGTCCCTGCTGACTGGAGCAAGGCAGGGGCTGGGTCAATAGCACACTGGGGCGGGAGCTAGGGTTGGTCCCTGGAGCAAGGGAGGGGCCGGGGGTAAACTCAAGCACAGCAGGGCTGGGTAGGGGTAAACAGGATCCCCCCCACCCCTGCCCACATGGAGCGGGTACCTACCTTCTCCCTGGTTCTACCCCATCTCTATCTGCACTGAGTTGAGGGTGGGGGGCACTGAGCACAGGGCTGGGGGTGCAGGGTCTGGGAGGGAGTTAGGGTGCAGGAGCAGGTTGGGAGTTGGGGTGCAGGGTCTGGCCAGGAGCCAGGGTGAGGGAGGGGGCTCAGGTTTGGGGCAGGGGGTTGGGGTGTGGAGCGCTTACCTGACAGCTGCTCCCATTTGGTGCGAGGGGGGCAGGTTGGGATGTGGGGTGTGTTTGCAGGAGCTCCTGTCTGGTGGGGTGGGGTGTGTGAGGGGGGTGCATGAGTCAGAACATGGGGTGTGGGGGGCTGGTTATGTGTGGGGGTGCAGGAGTCAGGGCATGGGGCTGGGTATGTGATAGCTACCCACAATGCACTGCTCTTTGGGGTGATGCAAGAGTTGCTAGAGTGGATGCGCTCTGGTGACACAAGGATCAGAATGTTTAATTGAAACACTTCAACTAAAGCAGCATAACTCTGTAGTGTGGACACAGCCTGAGAGTGAGACAAGACCCAGCTCCCCTTGACACCAAGGATGCTCAGGGACTGAAACTGAAGAACCACAAGATCCTCCATAGTTGACAGGATTCAAACCTGTGCAGAGAAACCCCAATGGATTTCTAGCCCATCGCCTTAACCACTCAGCCACAACTATGGGCTTTGTGCAGTTTTCTCACTACACTCTAGTTCTGTTCTCACTGAGTGATCGTTTCCTATTGTTTCCTCAGACCAGCTTCCACAACACACTCACTGCCGTGCCATTGTGTAAGTGTGTCCATGGCTGAACAGCAAGAATTCCTGCTCATTTCCCTGCTGGCTGGAGAATGATGACAGTGTGTTTGTGGTTAATGACGTTGCTGTAGATGGTTCATTCCCTACCTAGACAATTCAGACAGTCCCTTTCCCCATCCTATCCCCAGTACATCAGTGATGCCGATAGCAGGGTCAGGTTTTCTTTGGAGCAATGAGTTTTTTGGGGAGTTGGTGGCTCCTTTCTTTCCTCACCCTGGAGTAAACTCAGCTTTTTATTCCATCCTTGATGATTCATGGAATAACAACAGCAGCATGAAGAACGAGGAGATGGAATATCTCACTGCCGGGGGAAAGGTGTCCATGTCCCTTCTAGGGTGACCAGATGTCCCGATTTTATAGGGACAGCCCCAATTTTGGGGTCTTTTTGTTATATAGGCTCCTATTACCCCCCACCCCCTGTCCTGATTTTTCACATTTGCTGTCTGGTCACCCTACTCCCTTCTGTCTGACCATTGTCACTGCAGGAAAGAAGGTTTGTAAGGAATCGAATGCCCTGGCGCAGACAAGAGACACAGGAAGATTTTGCTGTTCATGTATCCGTGCAAAGGAACTTGTGTCTCTGTGTGAAAACGAGGAGGGAATTGAAACACCCACATGGTGGTGCCGAAGGCAGCAGGGAACCCCTTAGGATTAGAATAGGAGATGTTCTCAAGCACTCTGAGAGAGACGCTGTGTGCATTACCCCACGTGGCCACCCGGTGTCACTGTCACTCTCTGAAAGAGACGCTGTGTGCATTACCCCACGTGGCCACCCAGTGTCACTGCTGCTCTCTGAGAGAGACGCTGTGTGCATTACCCCACGTGGCCACCCAGTGTCACTGTTGCTCTCTGAGAGAGACGCTGTGTGCGTTACCCCACGTGGCCACCCGGTGTCACTGTTGCTCTCTGAGAGAGATGCTGTGTGCGTTACCCCACGTGGCCACCCGGTGTCACTGTTGCTCTCTGAGGGGAGGGGCAGATCCCTGTGGCAGAGTTTCTCTAGTGTCTGGTTATCACATTTGACTGACATGCAAAGGGCCCCTGGTTTTAAACGAGGCAGAAAGATGAAGTTTTACTTTTCCCAGCTCCCTTAGCTGCCCAGCGAGGTGCTCCCCTTTTGGCCACTGGGATCACCCCAACCCCTGCAGGACAGCGGGTGGGGAAATGAGCTGAGAAGCGTGTCGGACAAAGCTGCTGTCTCCTGCCCTCGGTTTCTTGGCGACAGAGGCGTGCGCACGGGGTGTGCGGGTGTGCCCGGGCACACCCTAGTGAGCTGCGGCTCGGAACGCTGCTCCTCCCCCCTCCCCTGGGGGCTGTCTCCTAGGGGCAGCCTGCACGCAGCCGCGATCAGCTGTTTGCCGGGCAGGCTCAGATCAGCTGCGTCCTGCCTCCCTGCTCCGGCAGGGGCCGAGTGAGTCTCACACACACACGAAAACACCCTTAGGGTGAGGTGCGGGCGGGAGCACAGCCGGCCCCTGCTCACCTAGGGCCGCCCCGCACCTCTTGGGCTGATGGCCATGGCGTCCGCGAGTATGGCTGCTCCCGGCCAGCCAGGCTCCCCTCCGGCCACAGCAGGCAGCCGGTGACCCAAGGGAGCCCGGCTAGGCTGGGGCTGGGTGCAGTGGGGGATTCGGGGGAGGAGAAGCCTCGGACCCCGGCAGGAACCATGCTGGGTGGGGGAGGGGGGAAGGTGGAGAAGCCCCAGACCCCGGCAGGAGCTGCACTGGGGGCGGGGGAGAAGAGCCAAGCTTGGGCAGGGGAGGAGAAGCCGGGGTCCGGCAGGAGCCGGGGGGAGTGGGGGAGGAGAAGCCCAGACCCCGGCAGGAGCTGCACTGTGGGGGGGGGAATGGGGAATAGGAGCCACACCGGGGCAGAGAGGAGAGGCCCTGGACCCTGGCAGAAGATGTGGGGCTGAAGTCCCCGGCTCGGGAGCCCCACCCACCCTAGTGGCAGAAGCTGCAGGGCTGAAGCCCTGACCCCACTCTGTGTGGAGCTGGTATCTCCATTTCCCCCACCACCGCACAGCCATGAATGGATTTAGCCTAGGAGGCAGGGTCAGGATTGGCCCCATTTGGCAGGTGGGATCTAGGGCACACAGAGGTGAAGTGACTTTCCCAAGGCTAAGCAGGGAGTCTGTGGCAGAGCAGAGACTCAAACCCAGAACACCTGAACCCTGTGCCTTAACCACTAGGCAACCTTCCCACCCCAGGAGGGGGAACTTCCTCTGCCACTTTGAATGTGTGGGTGGGAGCAGCCACTAGACAGAGCTGCCAGGAGGTGGGGAGCAGAGAGAGATGGGAAAAGGGACATGGGTGGGTGTAGCGGGGTGGTTACCTGCTCCTGCCCGGGAGGGGTTAAAACAGCCCTACAGAGGGAGCAGTCAGGGGACGGGCAGTCAGGGGACATGGAATGGGGGGGGCTGGATAGGGTGTGGGAGTCCCAGGGGGGCTGTCAGGGGTGGGGGTGTGGCTAGGGGCCAGGGCAGTCATGGGACAGGATAGTTGGAGGGGTCCCGGGGGGTGATTAGGGGGCGGGGGGTCTCTGGAGGGGGCGGTCAGGGAACAAGGAGCAGGGGGGTTGGATGGGTCAAGGGTTCAGGGGGGGCTGTCAGGGGCGGGGGTGTGGAGAGGGGTCGGGGCAGTCAGGGGACAGGTAGGGGGTAGGGTTCTAGGGAGGCAGTTACAGTGGGGGGGTCTCAGGAGGGGGCAGTCAGGGGACAAGGAGCAGAGAGGCTTAGATAGCGGGTGGGGTCCTGGGGGGCAGTTAGGGGCACGGTACCAGGAGGGAGCTGTCAGGGGACAAGGAACACAGGGGGTTGGGGGTTTTTGGGGGGGCTGGATGTGGGAGGGAGTGGATGGGGGTGGGGCTCCCTGGGTGCACACCCTAGTGAAATGTGCTGTGCACGCCTATGCTTGGCGAGTTTCTCTTCTGCACCAAACTTACTCTTTCTGTATGTGAGCCCGGCGAGCTCAGTTGGTCGAGCGTCAGTCTGTTAATCTGAGGGTCCAGGGTTCAAGTCCTTGGTTAAGTGTAGGGAAGATCATTTCCCCCTGCGGTGTCCCCTGAGAGCGTCAGGAGTCAGCTCTTCAGTACCCTCCTTGATGTTACTCTTTTCTTTTCAGGACTTGGGCTTTCCTAGGAAGGGCCATTTACTGCCTGGGACGTCCTCACACGCCCACTGGCCTCCCAGTCTGGAGGAAGAAAGGCTTCTGGGTCTACAGCAAACCGCTGCGAGCCGACTTGTTGAGCAAATACAGGGCTGGTCAGAGAGGCCAGAGAGGCCTTGAGCAAGGAAGGCAAATTAGTCTCCGCACAGGCTCTTCTACACTGGAAGTCAGAAGAGCACAGGGTGTTCTCCACTGGTCCCATGGTGTAAGGGCAGCACTCGGGGCTTTGAATCCTGCAATCCGAGTTCAAGTCTCGGTGGGACCTTGGGGCAGCTCTTTTGCCACCTAACACTCCTGGGTGTTCCAAGGCTTCATCTTGCTCTCTCCAGTGATGTGGGAGCCTGTCTTTTGCCCGGTAGCTGTTGTGACTTGAGCAACAGCCTCAGCCCCCACCCGGGCAGGGTTTGATGCTTCCATCACTTAAATTCCAGCACACCTTTTTACTCCAAGACCACTCCGTGTCTGACAAAAAGCCCCACACAAAGCTTTCCCCCTCCCCAGATTTGAAAGTATCTTGTCCCCTTATTGGTCAGATGCCAGCCAGGTCAGGTGTCAGTCTGGCTACCTGCATTTCTTAACCCTTTACTGGTAAGAGGATTTTATCTGCATCGGGGGGGGGTTCGGCTGATTTAACTCCCTGGCCGGCCGCCGCCTCAGCCACCTCTTGCCTCATGGCCTAGGCTCTCGGCCCTCTGCTGATTACTCCTTGCTGGATTGCCCAGAGCAAAAAGGAAGATGTGCAGGTCTAGCATACGATGGTTTTGATCCATCAGCCACTGGGTTTTGGGCCCAGCCCACTTCTGCTGCACCCCCCTGCTGGGTCTTCAGCCTCAGCCTCCAGCATCCGGCCTAGCGCCTTGTGAGCTCCAGCGCTGGCAGGGAGATGCTCCGGCTGCTCGGAGCAGCCTTGGTAACAGCAGCTTTGTTTCTGTGTGTCTCTGTGGCGCAATGGGTCAGCGCGTTCGGCTGTTAACCGAAAGGCTGGTGGTTCGAGCCCACCCAGGGATGGTAATAACCTGATTTTGCTTCTTAAGGGACTGATTTGCTGCCTCAAAGATGCCTCCCAGCAGCTGGTTTGCCAGGGCCCCGGCCCAGCCCCCTGCACCGCTCCCTGCCAGGGCCAGAGCTTGCAAGGCCCCAGCCTGGAGCCAGGGCCGCTGGGTGCTGCTTACGAAAAGCCAGCAGAGGGACCCAGGGGAACTGTGCTGTGCCCATAACACAGAGGTGGATTAATCAAACCCTCTTCTGCTAGCACGGGGCCTCCCGCTTCCTACCCTGGGCCTGCAAGCAGGCTGACCTGACCCCGCTTCCAGCCCTGGATTCACCCCTCAATCACCCTACTGCCAGTCAGAGCCACAGCCGTGGAGGTGCTGACGGAGGGAGGGGTGACTCTGGGATGGGGTTCTTCTCTAAAGATGGCCGCAGAAAGGTGGGGCTCAGCTCTGTCAGCGACCTGCCCGGTTGCCTCGCTGACAGGGGATGTGACATTTCTGTAAGGCGCATAAAAGGGGTATTTGGCTTCCTAGCGAATATGAAGAATGTGCAATTATGAGAGGAAATTTCCATCCCTCCATCACTTGTACTTCAGGACCCCAGTGGCCTAATGGATAAGGCATTGGCTTCCGAAGTCAGAGATTGTGGGTTTAAGTCCCATATGGGGTTAAAAGCTACTTTGTCCTCTATATTGCAAAGAAACTGTGGTCTTATTTTCGCCAAGGAAGCTGGGAGATGTTTGAACACAAAGTACTGGGTCTTGGGAACAATCCCCCAGAAATGGCATCTTCCACTCGACTAATGCTTTGTAGACCCACCAGTACCAAACACTTAATACTAGTGTGTGTCTGAGAATAGAGTGAAGGGGAGTGTTTACTCCGACACGTCAATGAACGAAAGGCCACTCTGCTGGCTCTTTGCTTACAGTGCCCAGTCTCCAGCATCCACACTTGCTGGCGCTGGCAGGCAGAGGCGCAGGCTGTTAGGCAGCAGCCTTAGCAGCAAAGTTGTGTCTCTGTGGCGCAATGGGTCAGCGCGTTCGGCTGTTAACCAGAAGGCTGGTGGTTCGAGCCCACCCAGGGATGGCGATAACCCTGTGTTCCTCAAGACCTGCTGAGAGCCCCATGGGCCCCCTTTTTGCAATCTCAAAAGCGTCCCCCTTGGCCTCAGTGGTTTCAGCAAAGGCCCGAAGCGTGCGCTGGATGCGACTCGGAAACCCATCTCCCAGCACCCATGCCGGAGGCTCAGGCTTAATCCTCAAGGCCGAGCGCAGTGTAGCTCCCAAAGCGACCTGCACACACAACCCTGCGGCAGCAGGGCCAGGGTGTCTCCGTGCGCTGCCGCCTGCAGACGCTGCCCCCACAGCTCCCATTGGCTGCAGTTCCTGGCCAATGGGAGCTGCAGAGTTCGTACTTGGGACAGGGGCAGCGCATGGAGACACCCCCTCAGGTGGATGCTGGGACATGCCGGCTACTTCTAGGAGTGGCACAGAGGAAGGGAGGCAGAGAGGACAGGGAGCCACCTTAGTGGTGCTCAGTATGGCCATTCTTATGTTCTAACTTCTGTTTGTGGAAGAGACAAACTTTGGGGCTACACAGAGCTGAAGAAGAGCTCTGGGTTAGCTCCAAAACTTGCCTTCACCAACAGAAGCTGCTCTACTACAAGCTCTGACCCTCACCTGCCTTCTCTCTCTTGGACTCTGGAAAGTGTTTTCTCTCAACTCCCTTTGGAGAAGTTAAGTTTTCCCTCTGGAAAACCATAACGCTGAAGCACTTATATTGTGATGCTAGGATGGAAGGATTACTTAATATTATCAGTAAATGAATCTAAACCTGAGCTTCCTGCTTTGAAACTGGTTTTCCCAACTCGGTTCCCAATTCTCTTCTAGCGGGTGGGCTGCACCCACAGGCAGAGAGCTGATACCGCTCCCCTCCGAGCAGCAGCCGCAGCTGTTGGCAGCTAATCCCCACCTCAGGCTTGGGGGGGAAGGAGCTGGGGATCCCTCGTTATTTCTTCCGTACATCAAGTCTCACGGTGTTTGAACACATTTCGCTCTAACACTGATTTAAATGTAGAGCCCCTCCCCCCATTTCTGCTCTGTAAGTGCCTCACTCCTGTACATAAAATATAAGAACAACCAGACTGGGTCAGACCAAGGGTCCATCTAGGCCAGTGTCCTGTCTTCCAACAGTGGTCAAATCAATGGTGTAGCCCAGGTTACCAATTGTGCTCTAGCCCGCTGCTCCTGTGTCACACACAGCACTTGAGTACGTTACTGAACAAAGGGAAATTTATTGAACAAGGGAGAGAGATTTAAACCGAAACAAACGTGAGTGATGGAAACAAAGAGTTATACACAAAATCACACAATGCAACCTACACTGTTTAATAGGCACCTTCCCTATCTAGGTAGATTGAAGTGTGAGGTGACGGGCTATTGCAGTGATTGCTAGTCCCTAGGAGCCAGAGCCCTGCCTTTCAAGAAGCACCACTGGTCGTTAGGGATCCCCTTGGTGACCAGACTCGGAGAGTTTCTCTCCACCCTGTTATAAACTGAATCAGTCTTTTGTCTACATTCACAGACAGGACGATCTCCTCATTGTCATATTGTCCTTGTCACTGCCACAGGGTTTCCAGGTCTATACTTTGTCTTTGATAGTTGTCCGTTGGCTTTTCTGGGCTGATGCAAAGGTTGACAATGGAGCAATACATAGCAGAACTGTCTAGCAAGGGACGGGTGACAATTCACTCCCACTTGAATGGGTCGTCCCCACCAAGACCTATGATTGGGGTGACTCACTTTCATGACAATACCATATGAGCATAATTATCCATGTACTTACATTACTCCTTCAATATGACTCATACACGCCTCTCACAGTGATTAGGAGTAACAATGATTTACAAGCATCAATAGCGATCTCACTGCTATGCTTCCCGGATAAATATAATAAAATCAGTTTATTGGGTGTGGTGAGTTTGTCAGGTCTGAGACAGGAGTTCCTTGTGAATAACAGTGACCCCTTTGGCAATTGACACCAATGAGCTTTTGTCACACATGCACTGAGCTATACAGTCTCACCCTGATACAATAGAAAGGCCAGCACACAAAACAGAGAAAGGAACAATAAGATACTAAAATGACAATGATTGGGACTCCCCATTTCTCTCAGTCTCTGGACTGATGGACACTAAGAGCTGTAGCTACAGTTCAGGAACTAGGCGATCGGATAGCTGGCTCAGCCCTCCATACTAGTAGCTCTCTCACATACCGGCAGATGGGTCAAATTTGGAATCGACGTCATGACTTGCTTCCCATAGAGGATCAATCTGTCCAAGGCTACGTCTACACTTCAAACACTGGAAGTAGTCTTCTGACAACCTAACCCTGTCTACACTGGGGCTCAGGTGACATTCACTACTTCTCTCCATGGAGTGGATTTTTCACACCCCTGAGAGATGTGGCTATGTCCACATAGCCTTTCAGTGTAGACCAGGCTTTAGATGGCTTTTTGATATGAAAGGCAATGGGCTTCAGCCTTTTCCTTGCTATTAGTGGCTAATGATTGCAGTTTGTGACACAGTAGGGAGTGGGGAGTATTGACCTGGGAATGTTGCTGGGGAGTTTTACTGGCACTGTCTGCACTGGGGATGGGATAGCAGGGGATGGCTTCACTTGAGGGATGATACCTGTTACGGAGTATAGGGGAGTCCGGCCCTGCACCCCTCTTCCCCGGATTCACTGGGAGTCTCAGCCAGCCAGTAGAACAGAAGGTTTATTAGAGATGCCAGGAACACAGCCCAACCAGAGCTTGTCAGTACATCCAGGACCCCTCAGTCGGGTCCTTCCGGGGGGCAGGGAGCTTAGACCCCAGCCTGGGGCTCCCTGCATTTCGCCCCACAACTCCAACCGGGGCAGGGAGGCCAGACCCTGTCTGCCTCGCTCGCCTCTTCCCCGGCCAGTTTTCAAACTCAAACTCTCTAGCCCCTCCTCCGCCTTTGTCTGCTTCCCGGGCCAGGAGGTCACCTGATCCCTTTGTTCCCACACCTTCAGCTCATACCTTTGCCGGGGGAGGGCCCGGGCCATCTGTTGCCAGCAGACAGGGCCATTCTCTGTGTCCAGGCCTCTGCCTTCTAGGGCTTTGTAACAATCATGCCCCGTTGTCCCACCACCTAGATACTCAAGCACCACATAGGGGAAACTGAGGCACCCACACAGTACTCAGGGAAACCTTAACTACAGTCCTAGTTCGTCACATCTCTCCCCCCTCCGAGACCGAACTGAGCGGAGTCACTTTAGCTAGTGACCTGGGGAAGTTCGAACCTGGTCACACCAGGCCGTTCCAGTTCCACGGGCTCCCTTAGGTTGGGTGGGCTTGATGGCACCCGCAGGCCGCATGTGGGAAGGTTTATGCGGCCCGTGCCCTCTTCCCATCCCAAAACCCCTGGGGTTCAAGCTGAGATCAGGTCTTTTCCCAGCGCTCCAGTCTGGAGGGCTGTAGTTCGGGCTCTCTTGGTTAAGAGCCTCCCTCTTGATCTGGTCCCCTCTCTGACCACGTGTCTCTGTCACCAGCCGCTCGGCATCGGCCCCTTTTCCTGGATGCAGCCACGTTGGGGCGGAATGGTGACCATACCCCGTAAAGCGCCACCCAAATAGATCCGGCTGCTGCTTCTTAAGGGCCTGCCCCATGGCCAGGCATTCCTTCTCTATGGCCTGACCGTTCTGCCTCCAGGGCAGCCGCTCCTTGCTCAGATACCCGATGGGGTATCTCTCCCCCTTCGCATAGGCCTGCATCAGCACCGCGCCCAGCCCTGTGTCTGAGGCTTCGGTGAACACTGTACAGGGCTTGGCCCGGTCTGGGTTTACTCGATCTATTGGGCCCTGGATTAGAGCCTCCTTCAGCGCACAGAGAGCCCTCTGGCCCTGCTCGGTCCAGACTGCCTCGTCTGGCTTCCCCTTCTTACCTAGCTCTGTGATGGGGGCAGCTAGGGAGCTAAAGGGGGGTACAAACCTCTGGTAGTATCCCACCATCCCGCTAAAGGCCTGGACCTGTTTCTTGGTCTGGGGAACAGGCCAAACTCTGATCGCCTCCACCTTGGCCAGCCCTGGGCTGTTGAATGACTGGTTCACCTCTAAAGCCAGCCTGTCCTTGGCCTCTCTCTCCAGGCTCTGGGCTCTTTTCCCAGTTACTCTGACTGGGGGACACCTGATGGGAGGATGGGCTCCCATTTCAGGGGAGAGATCCATCAGGGGGTCTTCCCCATTCTCCTCCCAATTGTCCCTTACCGGTTCTAGGGGTCCCCTTACTCTCCTCCCATACCACAGCTTGAAAGGGAAGCCCCCTGGTGATTCCTGGGGCACTTCCTTGTGCCATCGGTGGGGCAGGTACTTGTCCCAGTCCTGTGGATGCTGATTGATGCAAGTCTTCAGCATCAGCCTCATGGTCCCCTGAACTCTCTCCACCAGCCCATTGCACTGGGGATGATATGCTGAGGCCCAACTGTGCCGGACCCCACATTTCTCCCACAAGCACCGGAGCAGGGCCGACATGAAGTTGGACCCTTGGTCTGTCAGGACTTCCTTGGGGAACCCCACTCGGCTGAAAATGGTCAGCAGCGCATCCGCCACGGTGTCTGCTTCAATGGAGGATAAGGGCACCGCCTCGGGGTAGCGGGTGGCAAAATCTACCACCACCCGAATGTACTTCTTCCCCGACTGGGCTGCCCTGCTGAGGGGGCCCACCCCATTCATAGCCACCTTCTGGAAAGGTTCCTCCCTGATGGGCAGGGACCTCCAGGGATCTTCTCCCTTACCCTGGACCAGGTATAATAGCCGGTGATGATACTTCGGGTGCCCCACCGGCTGCCTCCTGATTCCCCGCAGTTCTACTTCCCCTTGGGAAGCCCATTCCCGGCACAGGAATCCCTTCTCCCACAGGGATCTGTCGCTGCAGTCTTCCCCAAGGGGGTTTGCAGCGCTGTGGCCAGCAAGCTCCCTTAGCTTCTCCGAAGTGGGATCCCTCTGCAGCTCACTGGCCAGGCCTGGGGTCACGGCCCCACTGAGCCCTGTCCCTGGTGGCTCCCTCCCTGCCGTGGAATCACTTCCCGGCAGCACCTCTGGACCAGGCAAGCCTGGTTGGCAGCCGTCCTGCCCTGCCTGTGTGTTCCCCCACTCAGCTGGGGTCTCTGCTCCCCCGGGGCTCAGCGCTGCCCTGGCTGTCCCTGTGGGGCCAGGCAGCGAGCTCGCTGCTTTGGTAACAGCATCAGAGCCAGCGTGAGCCACCTCTCCAGTGTGCAGTGGGGTGGGGAGCATCTCTCTGACCCACCCCGCCCTAGGGGTCTGGTTACAGGCAGGCAGGTAACCGGGGCCTGGCAGCTCCTCCCCCCTGCCAGCCAGTCATTTGCATTTTCACTGACCATTTCCCTCTTAGCCAATTGGTTTCCTGAGTTCAAATTCAAATCCTCGGCCGTTACAGGGCCTGGATCCTGTCCCAAAGATACACAGTCACCCCCCAACAGCACCTCACCGCTGATATCCTGGAGACCCCCAACCACCAGCCAGCCCGACCCCTCCTGGGTCTGCACAGGGATCTGGGCCATAGGCAGGGCGAATGGGTCCGTCCCGGGGACCCTCACCCAGGTCACACAGCCCCCCAGCAGCTGGTGGGGGTGCACCACCCGGGGCCTGACCACAATTCTCTCTGTCCCGGGGTCTTGCCACCCCCCGAATGTCTCTCCATTGACCATCAGCTTCCGTTTCCACTGGGGGTCCATAGGGCTTGAGTCCAGGGCCAGGAGTGGAAATCCGTCCACCATCCCACCCTTCTGGCTGGTGGAGTTTATGGCCTTGGGACCCAGCAAGGGGGTTAAATCCCGGGGCTTTTCCGCAGGGTCTCCCTGGTTCCAATCACCAGCCTGTTCCAAGGCAGTGAGGTGGGCCTCCACATCCCCACCCTCCTTAACCAAGGGCAACAATTTAGGATCGAGGTTCCCTGCGGAGCTGGCACCCCGGGATCTGTCCCCACTTACCCCTGGCCAGTCCCCTATGCCTCTCCATTCCACCACCGCAAGTTCACGCTGCTGCTTCTTCTGTAGGTCTTTCTCGGGCTCTTGCTGTCTCTCACCGTCCTCTTGCTCTCTCGGACTCAGCTCCAGTCCCATCCGTCTCCGATCCCCTGCTGGGGAACCCGATCGTGAAGACCTCCGTCTGGTTGGGGACCAGACTCTTGGGGATGCCAGGCTATCACTCCAGCTGCTCCCAGATCCTGCTGTAGCCCCATTGGGGTCCGGAATCTGCTCCCTGGAATGGTCATCTTCCTCCAGCCGCGTGATTAACTGGGCTTTAGTGAGCTTTCCAATGGGTATCCCTCTCTTTTTGCACAGGGTTACAATGCTCTTCTTAAGGAGAAGGCGATACGCCATCACTTCACTGCTCCCAAGTTTGCTGTGGACTCGCAGGCCTGTGTGCTCTTAGCTCCCCACGGTTTCCAGGAAGAACCCCAAGTGTGCCAGCCCTTCTCCAGGTCACCGCCTCTTTGCCAGGGTCGAGCTGCAGCTCCTGCGCCCCTGGGTCCACTCACGGCACCCCCAGGGGAACCCTGTCACTGCAAAAATCCTTCTCTCTCCCAGGGCCAAGCCGCAGGCTCCTCCGCCCCTGGGACTGCTCACTGTAGCCCCCAGGGGGACCCCCTCATTGCACAGTCCTTCTCGCTGGACACACACTCCCAGGGGTTAAGCGTAGCTCCTCCGCTCCCCGAAACCGCTCCTCCGTGAGCCTTCAGCACGCCTGGTCCTCGTTAGCACCCCTTCGTTCTACTGCTCCCCAGTTACTTACTGCAGGAAGCGCCGTTCACGGGGTGCAGAACATCCCACCGCTGCCACCAGTTGTTACGGAGTATAGGGGAGTCCGGCCCTGCACCCCTCTTTCCCGGATTCACTGGGAGTCTCAGCCAGCCAGTAGAACAGAAGGTTTATTAGAGATGCCAGGAACACAGTTCAACCAGAGCTTGTCAGTACATCCAGGACCCCTCAGTCGGGTCCTTCCGGGGGGCAGGGAGCTTAGACCCCAGCCTGGGGCTCCCTGCATTTCGCCCCGCAGCTCCACATGGGCCAGGGAGGCCAGACCCTGTCTGCCTTGCTCGCCTCTTCCCCGGCCAGATTTCAAACTCCAACTCTCTAGCCCCTCCTCCGCCTTTGTCTGCTTCCCAGGCCAGGAGGTCACCTGATCCCTTTGTTCTCACACCTTCAGCTCTCACCTTTGCCGGGCAAGGGACCGGGCCATCTGTTGCTAGCAGACAGGGCCATTCTCTGTGTCCAGGCCTCTGCCTTCTAGGGCTTTGTAACAATTATGCACCGTTGTCCCACCACCTAGATACTCAAGCACCGCATAGGGGAAACTGAGGCACCCACACAGTACTCAGGGAAACCTTAACAACAGTCCTAGTTCGTCACACCCTGCTATTGCAATCACTGATGTATTGGGGATGACGGGAAAGGGACTGTCTGAATTATCAAGGCAGGACATGGACAACAATCTACAGCAGCGTCGTTAACCACAAACACACTCTCATCATGCTCCAGCCAGCAGGGAAATGAGCAGGAATTCCTGCTGTTCAGCCATGGACACACTTACACAATGGCACGGCAGTGAGTGTGTTGTGGAAGCTGGTCTGAGGAAACAATTGGAAATGATCATTCAGTGAGAACAGAACTAGAGTGTAGTGAGAAACCTGCACAAAGCCAGTAGTTGTGGCTGAGTGGTTAAGGTGATGGACTAGAAATCCATTGGGGTTTCCCTACACAGGTTTGAATCCTGTCAACTATGGAGGAACTTGTCGTTCTTCAGTTTCAGTCCCTGAGCATCCTTGGTGTCAAGGGGAGCTCGGTCTTGTCTCACTCTCAGGCTGTGTCCACACTACAGAGTTATGCTGCTTTAGTTGAAGGGTTTCAATTAAACACTCTGCTCCTTGTGTCACCAGAGCGCATCCACTCTAGCAACTCTTGCGTCGCCCCAAAGAGCAGTGCATTGTGGGTAGCTATCGCACTGTGCAACTGGCCACAGGGGGCTTTGGGAGGGGTTTGCAATGGCTCATGGGCCGGTGCAGCATCACATGATGCAGGTTTCTCTGTCCCATTGTTCCATGGGCAGCCTACTAGATTGCCAGCTGCTTCCCAACTGAAGTGTGTGTGGCGGGGCAGAGAGTGACACTATGCACAACAGATAAGTGTGGAACAATGACACAGCACAAAACCACACAACAGAAGCGTGTAGAGAGAAAGGGCAGGGAGGGACCCTGAGAGTCAGGACCAAGTATCCCTAGGTCATCCCCGACAGGTGTTTGCGTAACCCCTTCTTAAAATCCTCCAATGAAGGAGATTCTGCAACTTCCCATGGAGGCCACTGCCATGCAATCGACAATGCTTGGCTTGTGATTAAGGGCCAGGCTGTGACTCAGAAAATTTGGATTCAGTTCCAAGTTTGGCCCCATTATTCTCTGTGCAAACATGGACAAATGACATCACATCTTTTTAGCCTCAGTTTCCCCATCTGTAAAATGGGAACCATCCTCCCACACTTCATCTATTTTGCCTGTGAGCTCCTGGCATCAAGGACTCTCTCTCTCACTATGAGTTGTACAACTCCTGCAGAATCAGGGCCCCCATCCTTGATCGGGGTTTCCGCAGTGCCTGGCACAACTGGGGCACCCACTCTTGGATGGGGTATCTGATGGGGGATTAAAGGGCAGGGCTAATCATCACGCTTCATGTCTCAAACTGCTCTGTGGCTGGGGGCTAAGGAGGGGCTGTTCCCATGTAACAACGTATGGAAAGGATCATTGTGCAGTCCGTGGGGAAGGGGTTAGAGTTTCCTTTACTATTTCCGGCATTGGCCACTCCCACAGACAGGATGTCTGCTGGGGGAGAAGAAATACAAGGCTTAATGGGACCATGGATCTGATCAGATGAGGCCGGGGCAGGGGTGGGGATTTAACCACCCCCGGCCTGCAACCTCCAATATGCAGAATCATAGAATCATAGGACTGTAAGGGACCTTGAGAGGTCATCCAGTCCAGGCCCCTGCACTCATAAGTATAATCTGGACCATCCCTGACAGGTGTTTGTCGAACCTGCTCTTAAAAACCTCCCCTGACAGAGATTCCACAACCTCCCTGGGGAATTCACTCCAGTGCTTAACAGCCCTGACAGACAGGGAGTTTTCGTTTTCCTTTGTAGAACGGTGTTTTCTCCTGGATCTGAGATTTAACTAGAAAAAGAAGAAGGTCTCTGGGTGTCAGATGGAGGAGCAGTCTGGGGCTAGGGCTGCTAAGGGAGCCAGAGTAGCAGGTTTTCTGTATTGTTTCCTGCCCTCTTTTTCTTGACTAGTTTCTCTTCTGCACCAAACTAACCCTTTTCACCTGTGAGGCTGGCTGGCTCAGTGGGTCGAGCATCAGACTTTTAATCTGAAGGTCCAGGGTTCAAGTCCCTGGCCAGGTGTAAAAAGCATCATATCCTCCAAAAGGCAGTTTTTCAGTACTCTCCTTGACACCAGTATTTTCTTTTCAGGACTTGGGCTTTCCTAGGAAGGGCCATTTTCTGCCTCTGACTGACGGGGAAAATTCCTCACATGCCCACTGGCCCTGGGTTTACAGCAAACCGCTGCGTGCTGACTTGTTGAGCAAATGCAGGGCTGGTCAGAGAGATCTTGAGCAAGGGAGGCAAAAAATTGTCCGCCCAGGCTCTTCGACACTGGAAGTCAGACAAACATAAGGTGCTCTCCTCTGGGTCCCATGGTGTCAGGGCAGCACTCGGGGCTTTGAATCTTGCAATCTGAGTTCATTTCTCAGTGGGAACTTGGGGCAGCTCTTTCGCCACCTAACACTACTGGGTGTTCCAAGGCTTCGTCTTGCTCTCTCCAATGACGTGGGAGCCTGTCTTTTGCCGGCTCGCTGCTGTGACTTGAGCGCCAGAGGGGACGTTTGATCCAGACGTCTGGTCGTGCCTGGAGTCCTGTAGGTAGGGGTGCGAGCTCCATTTCCTCTGAGTCCTGAAGCTGGGCTGCAGCCTGGCCTAGGAGGCAGCCCAATTGGTTGATCATGTCCCCTGCACTCGCTGGTTCTCTCCATCTGCTCCCGCTCTAGACTTTTCTCTATCCCATCTCTCCTTCTCTTCTCTTCTGTGCTCTCTCTTCCCTGCTCCCCTTTGTTTTCTATGGGACCTGGCCCCATAGTTCTATGTTGTGCAATATCGTGTTTAACTTTCCAAATCAGCTGGTGGCTGGAGAATATTTCCAGGTGGTTGCCCCCTACGTAGATTGCAGTGATCTCTGGTGTGTCCTCATGGGAACCAGCTCACAAAAAAGAGCCAGAAGCTGGTCCCAGTGTATCCCCCATCTGCTGTGCGGAGAGAAAATTGCCTCCAGGCCAAGGCCCAGCTGCAAACCCCTTGCTGAATTACAGGCTGTCTTGGAAGCTCACTGCATGATGCTGTGCCCACAAACTCACATCCCCGGCCATAGGGGCACTTCCATATCATCTAAGCAAGAGACGTGGGGAAGGAGGCAAACAGGGTTAAAACCTGTGGTGCTTACGGCCCACCACATGCATTGGCTTCCACTCGGGCAGGGGACTTATAGGTCTTCTCCTGATTGGCTCTCCCAATACGCTTTCCTGATTGGCTGGGTTCAGCTCAGCCTCTCCAAGGCTGCCTTAACCTTTCTCCTGCCTGTGTGGGGCAGCTGCCCCACGGCACTTGGAAAGTGGCAAATGAGAAGTCTGGAGCTGATGGAAAGGTGACCATGACTCAGCACTGAGCTGAGGTCGCTGCGACTGAAATGCAGAGCATGAACCAGGATATGATCACAGTGGCTGGTGGGAGAAGCACGTGTGAGAAGCCCCCTGTCATCCGAGCTGTGGCTTTCTGTGCACAGAGATCCAGACACCTCAAGGTCTGCAAGTCTTGAGGGAAATGGGGAACGTCTGTACTTTGAATATGCAGGTCTTGTCTTGGACCATCAAATGGAGCAGTTGGAAGGGTTTGTAGGAGGCAGGCACCATGGTTTAGCTGGCTAAAGCACTTGTCTAGTAAACAGGAGATCCTGGGTTCAACTCCCAGTGGTGCCTTGTAGAACTCTTGTCTCCTCTCATCACATTTCCCTGTGTCTTTCTAGGAAACACAAGAGCCCTCCCTTGGCAATCCAAGTAACTGCTTGCTAAGGAAAAGGCTCCTTTGAAGAGGAGCATTAGAAAGAATCAAATCACGAGCCTGGAGCTGATGAAGAGGCTGCTGTGACCGGCATTGGCAAGGCGGCGGCTTCGACTGCAATTTGTGCAACACGAGAGCCTGTGCCACACGTCCTTGTGATGTGCTGGGTTTGTCTGCGCACAGAGACCCTGACAGACAATCTCTGCCCCCCTGTTCTCTAGACCAGAGTGACTCTCAGCCAGCGTAACACAGGAGGGTTTATTGAGCGTTGAACACAGCACAGGAACTCTCAGGGCCCTCAGGCCTGGCCTCCCCCGAGCCCAGCACATCCAGCTCTCTCCTGTATCCCGGTGGGCTCTGCCTGCTCCCTCTCCCCAGCCCAGAGCCCCCCAGTAGCATAGGCAGGTCCGGAGCACATGGGGAGCGGCGCTGTAAAAAGACTCCTCCCCAGGCTCCCCCTGTACTCACCCGGCGGCGCCTCCGGGAGGCTCTCCGGGTCCTCCCAGAGGTGAAAGTAAGCGGGTCCGGTCCGGCACCGGCAAGAGCCAGTACGCCGTGCCGGACCGGACCGGCTTCCCCGGTGGTGATTTAAAGGGCCCAGCCGCTGCGGGGAGCCCCGGGCCCTTTAAAGCGCCGCCGGAGCTCCGGCAGCGGGGCTCGGGCGGGGATTTCAAAGGCCCACGGCTCCTGCAGCCGTGGGGAGCAGCGGGCCTTTTAAATCCCGGCCCGAGCCCAGCTCCGGCAGCGGGGCGTGGGCGCCGCCGCTTGTGCTCACAGGGGGAGCAGCCGCTCCCCCTAATCCCCCCCCGGCTACGCCACTGGAGCTCCCGCCCCCCCCTGCTGCCCCACTGGGCGGGGGATATCACTGGCCCCAAGCCCCACCTCTGTCCATTCTCTTCTCTCCAGGTAAACAGCCCTGCAAACAGGGTCGTCTGGGCCTCTTCTCCTCTCTGGCCCCCTCTGGCTGGAACCGGCTGGTTAGGCCCCCAGGGCTCCTCTCTTCGTAGCCCATTGTTCTCCCACTGGCCAGGACCGACTGCGGACTCCTGAGCTGGCTTCCGGGTCACCTGTCGCCACGTCCATGGTGGGGTCCCCAGTCCCCTCGCCAGTCCCCTGTAACAACAAACTCCCTCTCCCATCACCTCGTTACACCCGTAACACCCAGGGAAACTGAGTCCCACCCCCTCTACACGCAACCCCTAGGGAACCAAGAAAAACCCCCATAGGCAACAAGGAAAACCCCATGCTGTCACAGGGGTCACTATGTCGGCCTTGTAACCCTGGGTGTCAGGTCGCTGTGCAGCTTTGATCTAGAGCTCTGATCCCAGCAACCGACCAGCAGCCCACAGCCTCATCCTGGGTCTGCCCCACCTGGTTACTCCTCACAGGCTGACCTGACCCCGCTTCCAGCCCTGGATTCACCCCCCAATCATCCTACAGCCACTCAGAGCCACAGCCGTGGAGGTGCTGACGGAGGGAGGGGTGACTCTGGGATGGGGTTCTTCTCTAAAGATGGCTGCAGAAAGGTGGTGCTCAGCTCTGTCAGGGACCTGCCCAGTTCCCTCGCTGACAGGGGATGTGACATTTCTGTAAGGTGCATAAAGGGGGTATTTGGCTTCCTAGCGAATGTGAGGAATGTGCAATTATGAGAGGGAATTTCCATCCCTCCATCAGTTGTACTTCAGGGCCCCAGTGGCCTAATGGATAAGGCATTGGCTTCCTAAGCCAGAGATTGTGGGTTCAAGTCCCATCTGGGGTGAAAAGCTACTTCATTCTGTACACTGCAAAGAAACCTCAGTTTTATCTTCACCAAGGAAGCTGGGAGATGTTGGAACACAAAGTGCTGGGTCTTGGGAACAATCCCCCAGAAATCTCATCTTCCACTCGACAAATGCTTTCTAAACCCGTCAGTAGCAAACAGTTAATACTAGTTTTTGTCTGAGAATAGAGTGAAGGGGAGTGTTTAAGCCGACAAGTCAATGAACAAAACACCTCTCTACTGGCTCTTTGTCTACAGCAGGCCGGCACAACATGCGGCCTGGATGGGCTCACTGTGCGGCCCGCGGGGGGTGTGAGTAGGAGGGCTCACTGTGCGGCCCAAAATCTGGGACAGTGTCCATTGGTCCTTTTTGCTGCTTGTCTCTGGGCTGGGGGTAGGGTGACCAGATGTCTCCATTTTATAGGGACCGTCCTGATTTTTACATCTTTTTCTTATATAGGTTCCTATTACCCCCCACCCCCTGTCCCGATTTTGGGGGGAAGATCTTATTCTACTTCTAGCAAAAAGACATTTTTCTTTAACCTTAATTATACTACCTTAGGGGCCCGCTATAACATATTACCAAGGTTCAATACAAAGTCATATAAAAGTTATACAAAAATGCATAATGCAGAGATTTATCTACAACTGCATTGATTGACTGTTGTGTGCAGTAATATAGTGACCCCTGGGGGATGGGTGAAGAGGGGTGTGATGGTGGGGCCGAGCGGGGAGGGGGCAGGTCCTATTTTACTGCTGTGATCTGGTCACCCTATGCGCGCTGTTTCTTTCTCCCTCGACAGGCTTCCAGACCCCAGCGGTGGGGAAGGAGGGGTTGTTTCCACGGAGCAGGCGGCACAGGGGTGGGGGGGTGTTTCCGCAGGGCCGGGGGGTTTCGGCCCTCAGCTGTTTTCTTTGGAGTAATACGGCCCTCGCCGCTTTATGAGTTGTGCAGGCCTGCTTTAGACTTTATGGTCAGAAGAGACGATTAGATCATCTAATCTGACCCCCTGCATATCACAGGCCTCCTGTGAACCACAATAGGCAAACACATTCCAGAAAGGCCTTGCTAGGTATAGGACTTTGCATTTGGCTCTGGTCAAACTTATTTCCTTTGAATGGGCCCAGCTTGCCGAATGAGCCAGATCGCTCTGTATCACTGCCCTCTCCTCATCAGTAATTACCACTCTGCCAGTATTTTGTCCCCCACCAATCTTATCAGCAGTGATTGGATGTTTTCTCCCTATTCATTGATAAAAATTATTTTAAAAAATTAGTCCTTGAGAGCTTCTTCAGACCCTTAGTCCCCAGGACCTGCTCCCACAGCACCATGAGAAAAGGCCGTCCAGCCCTGCTGGTCCATAGGAGATAATCACAGAACAAACACACCTTTGGGAGCTGTGTTGTCCACAGGCTCTGAACAACATGTGGGGGTCAGCAGCTTACAAATGCACGACAGACCTGTAGCGTAGACAGGTCCCAACAGTGTCTCAGTTTCCCACCCTGTAAAATGGGGAGAACAAACAAAACCTTGATTAGCTCTATTTGATAGTTGGGGAAACCGAGGCACCCAGGGGTGAAGAGAATCGCTCATGGTCCCAAAGCCAGGAATAGAAAACGGCAGGTCTTCTGATAGCCAATCCTGGCACCTAGCCCCGGTTATCCTGGCCTCGCTGCTCTAACTTTAGACACAGCCTCCATGTCTTTTCCTCCCTGTCCCTTAACCCCACGTCCCTGCAGAAGAAAGATTTCCTGTTGGCTGGCTGGCTCTAATGCATGTGGATGTCGTTCCAAAAGACGTGCTCTGGCTCAGTCCCATGCTATGGTTGGCTACAGGAACCACTTGGTGACATGCTAGGGCCTGGCTTATACAGGAGGTGCGACTGGATCATAGAATCATAGAATCTCAGGGTTGGAAGGGACCTCAGGGGGTCATCTAGTCCAACCCCCTGCTCAAAGCAGGACCAAACCCAACTAAATCATCCCAGCCAGGGCTTTGTTAAGCCTGACCTTAAAAACCTCTAAGGAAGGAGATTCCACCACCTCCCTAGGTAACCCATTCCAGTGCTTCACCACCCTACTAGTGAAAAAGTTGTTCCTAATATCCAACCTAAACCTCCCCCTCTGCTATTTGAGACCATTACTCCTTGTTCTGTCATCTTCGACCACTGAGAACAGTCTAGATCCATCCTCTTTGGAACCCCCTTTTAGGTAGTTGAAAGCAGCTATCAAATCCCGCCTCACTCTTCTCTTCTGCAGGCTAAACAATCCCAGTTCCCTCAGCCTCTCCTCATAAGTCATGTGCTCCAGTCCCCTAAAGTCCTAAAGATGCACATAATGGTCCTTTCTTACCTTAACATCCTTTAATCTCTACAATTAATGCAGAGAAACAGCAAAATTCATCACACATGTGACTGGTTATGACTTATTTACTTGGTCTTAAAAGAGAACAAGGACCTGAGTCCCGTCCCTGTCAATAACTCCCTGCTCAGCCAATCAGGGTAGAGACCGAGGGGTGGCACAGGTCTCTCACCAGAGAGCCCAAAGGATGGCCCAGGTCACCGGTGGGGATCACTGTCCGAGCACTATTTCAGCCCCACATTTTTGGGTAGACCACACACAATGGGATCTGCAGAGCACCCCCCACCAGACACACACACACACCCCTACACCTCTCCTGGTGCTGGGAGGGGAAGGGACAAAAGAAGTAAGAGATGAAGAGAAAGGACGGACGGATGGAGGAAAAGGTCAAACAAAAAGGACAAACCCTAATGTCCCCAGTGATTCTGAGGGACAAAATCCCAAGTGGGGAATAAAATTCTGCCACCTGAAGCTACTGTTTTCCATGCCGAGAATTCAGCTGGCACCAGATGGATGAGACTGAACAGGTTCCAAACCTCTCGGAGGCTCGTACCTTCTCACCAGGGACGTCTGTTTTCTAGGAAAGTCCGTGAAAGGAAAGGAGAAAACTCCAAAGAGGTTCCTCCTGGCGCTCACGTCCGTGAACCCTAATACTCTCTCAGTCCTCCGAGAGAGACCCGACAAGGAGACTTGCTGAAGCAAAGCCACGGGGGTCTCCGAGGTTTCCCTGGCCCTGCGCCCCTGGCCTGGCCTGGCTGATGTCAGCATCTCTCTGTGAGGTCACCGCCTCCCCACCACCTTTGACCAATAGGCCGAGGTCCTGCAAAAGGCCTTTGTGATGTCACTGCCACACCCCTCCCTTGCCGTGCTAATGTCCTGCCGCTGGCCAGACACAGATTTTATAGGGCCACTTCCGCTATTTGGGGCTTTGTCCTATTACCTCCCACCAAGGGTGACCAGACTGTGACTTACTTGTGCTATTCTAATAAATACACTAGACCTGTAATGGTGTTAAATGACACCACCATACAAGTATATTGAAGGCGAACCCTAAGGAAATTAAGAGTTTAAATTATCCTCCACATGTCCCGTGTCCCACTAAAATAAATCCAACCCACAGGTCACAAGGATCAATGTCAGGATGCTCCATGGTGCTGAGAGTTTGCCTGACACCTCAGGGACACGGCGTGAGGTAGTGTCCCAGGCATCGATAGGAAAGGAGCAGAACCAGATTCACTTGGGTTGGGGAGAGAATTGAGAGTGTCTTGGCCCAGGTCTACACTACCCCCCCCTGTCGAACTAAGATACGCAACTTCAGCTACGTGAATAACGTAGCTGAAGTCGAAGTACCTTAGTTCGAATGAAAAAGCACTTACCCGGGGTCCACACGTGGCGCGCAGGCTCCCCCGTCGACTCCGCCTACTCCGTTCGTCGAGCTGGATTACCAGCGTCGACGGCGGAGCACTTCCTGGTTCGATTTATCGCGTCTTGACAAGACACGATAAATCGAACCCAGAACATTGATCGCGCGCCTCCGACCAGACGCGTAAGTATAGACCTACCCTTAGGGGTCTGTATAGATGTATTGCCCTTGTTAGAAATGTGGTTAAAATAGAGGCCTCGCTGTGAGCAGGATTCAAACCTGCGCAGGAGAACCCTATTGGATTTCAACTCCAACGCCTTAACAACTCGGCCATCACAGCTCTGAACACAGTAATGCTCTAATGCCAGAGACACTAGTAAATAATCCCAATGCCTGGGCTTGAAATCACCTGAAATACAGAAATCAAACAGCAAACCTGGCTCCCAACACACAGGCGGGATTTATGGTTTGTTCTCTTTGCTTAGCCATGTGCAGTAGCACACAGAGGGCTTTGCAAAGTCTCCCCTCCCACAGAGTGGGAATGGGAAAGAATTGTTCACTTGAAGCTTGATTTGAATGACGATGTCTGGACCACAGGGCCAGGTATTGACCTTTGCTAGAGAAAGAAGTGACCACAAAACCAGGCTAAGAAAAATGTCTCCTGGAGTCAATAGCTGGAATAGCAGCAGTATTGTGCAGAAGGAAATGTCTCCCAAGAGGAGTTAGTGCATTGGTGGTTCAGTAGCAGAAGTCATAGCTACAGCGGGAGGTCTAGGTTTGGTTTCTGGCCAATAGAGGGATGAGTCCATTAGACAAACTGGCCAAGTAGTTAAAAAAAATAGCCTGCTAATATTTTGCCACGGTCTCCTATTTTATACCCTTAGATCATGTGCCTAGAAAATACTTGCCCAGCTATGTCCGGGTGGGCTTTGCTGAGTCACTGGGTCGGACAATCCCCCTGGTGTGGTCTCCTGCAACTGAGTCATAGACTTGAGCAGTCCCCAGAGTGTGGTGCTTGGGCATCTGTCACTGAATTGCAAATCCCGTCATGACAACTCCCCGGCTGGTTAATGCTCATTGAACACCCTCCTGGGCGGGGGTCCTTTGAATGTCACCAGCAAACTTACAGCATGTTTCAGTAACAGGCTGTTATCAGACGCCACCGGTGTGGTGCTCTGAATGGGTCACTGGTGGTGACCGATTCTAAAGCCAGAGACAACTCCTGGGGGGTGAATTCTTATACACAGGTACAAACAAGTTACACATCACTCCTGATGTACTGAGGTGCAGCCCCTCTACGTAACAAGGTACAACCCCTCTACGCGGTAAGGTGCCGTCTCCCACCTTGTACATGTTGGTTCGAACAAAACAGCTCTATCCGTCATATTCCCCTTTGCCCCTGTCTTTAGGCTGGGTCAGTCTGTTCCTTGTTATCTGTGTGGAATGTACAAGTGTTCATAGAATATCAGGGTTGGGAGGGACCTTAGAAGGTCATCTAGTCCAACCCCCTGCTCAAAGCAGGACCAATCCCCAATTTTTGCCCCAGATCCCTAAATGGCCCCCTCAAGGATTGAACTCACAACCCTGGGTTTAGCAGGCCAATGCTCACACCACTGAGCTATCCCTTCCCACCAAATTG
This sequence comes from Chelydra serpentina, assembly GCA_037349315.1. Lineage (NCBI taxonomy): Eukaryota > Metazoa > Chordata > Testudines > Chelydridae > Chelydra > Chelydra serpentina. Next base: position 156,682 of record JBAIAC010000269.1, read on the forward strand.
CACCCTCTGCAAGTGTTGCCTCTGAAATGAGGGAAACTCGTGAGTTCAGGGCACAGCTGCACACCCAGGAGAAAGCCCAGCACGCCATGCCCAGGGGGAAGGGGTGAGCTAGAGCCTGGCATCCAGCCAGAAACCTTCAGATCTTCAATCTCATCCACTCCCCACTGAGCTACTTGGGCAGCGACCAGCCCCCCCAAGAAGGGTTAATACACGTGCCACAGCTCATGCTGGGGAGATTGAAATCCTGATGTCACAAGGCAGGAGACTAGCAGTGGCCTTGGCCCCGGAGGAGCAGGCTGGGGCTGCCTGGATCCCCGTCACTCAAGCCAGCACCTGCCCCCTCCCAAGCTGTCGCTGGCGCCCCCAGGTCGGGGAGACAGGAGCAGCGGTTCCCACTGGAACAAGTCCACCCACGGCTCACAGGCTCCTCCCAAGCCTGACACAGAAAAACATCTTGCCAGGAAGGAGCCCACTGGGACTCCCCATGGCTACTTTTCCTCCCACCCAGAACCCCGCTGCTTCTCCTGGGCTGCAAGTCGCGACCCCTGGGAAGCCGAGGGGCAGGCACAGGATTCTACCTCCCAGCAGCCAACAGCACCTCCCCAGGCCTTGGCAGAACGAACGGTGGCGCTTGACTAACCCCACTGAGCCGCTTAGCTTCTGCCCTGCCTTCCTCAGCACGACCTTCCTCTTTTGCCCCATTCCCGCCTCACTTCCTCCTTTGGGGAGTGGGAAGAGCTGGGCTCTGCAGGCCAATCTCCAAGGGCAGAGGAGGCCAAGCCACAAGGCTCCAAGAGGTGACTGGCCAAGATGCTGCAGTTTTCCCTTGCTGATGCCAAGGTGCTTTCTCAGCTCATTTCACCACCCTCTGTCCTGCAGGGGTTGGGGTTATCCCAGGGACAGGCCAGTGGCAGATGGAGAAGTGCCTTGCTGGACAGCTAGGGAAAAGGAGCCATCATGTTTCTGCCTGGTTTCAAACCAGGGGCCTTTTGCATGTTAGGCAAACGTGATAACCACGACACCACAGAAACTCTGTCACAGGACTCTGCCCCTTCCCTTCAAATTCCATCCGCTTGGCTGGCGCTCGCCCTGGCACACACCGCTGGGCGAACCTGGAGAAAGTGGTGGCAGCTCTTCGGTGGGTCGGCTGGTAGAACAAAGGACTGGAGCCGGATCCCAGGAAGTCATCCTTACCTCGCCCTTGTGACTCCAGCTTGAAGGAGAGCTTCTTTCCTTCCCCTCGCTGAGAAAGAGCAAGGGAAGAACAAAAGCCCAGATCCATAGGGGGGCAGAGGCTTCAGGAGCCCACAGCGTTTGCCCATCTGGGGCATTGTGGCTGAGATCTCTGCTGGCCAGCGCCAGCGCTCGCAAGGCGCTAGTGTGGATGCTGGAGGCTGGGTGCTGGGTGCTGGAAGCAAAGACCCAGCAGAGTGGCGCAGCGGCAGCGTGCTGGGCCCATAACCCAGAGGTCGATGGATCGAAACCATCCTCTGCTAGGCAGGTGCTTGTTTCTTTTTGCTCTGGGCCTCCAAGCGAGGGGGCGACCAGCAGAGCGCCAGGAGCCGAGGCCATGAGGCAAGAGGTGGCTGAGGTGTGGGACTGCCAGGGAGCTCCCCGGCCCCTCTGGCTGCCTGGGCTGAAGGCGAGAGCCAGGCCTGTGCGTGAGGTCTGAGTGCCGGTGGCTCCCCCACTCCTCGGGAGGGTCTGTCCCAAGGCAGCGGCCCAGCCCCCCTCCAAGGGGGTTGCGTCCCACCAGCATTTCTTGCCCCGTTTGGGGAGGTTCAGCCTCCCCAAGCCCCTTGTAGCCGCCGCCCACGCGCAGTGTCACTGGCAGATACGGGCAGAGGAGACTCGGGGGCCTGGGCTGGGAAATCCCTGGGTGAAACTGGCAGCCTGAGCCCAGCCCCTCTGCACTCGGGGGAGCGGTGAGAGGGGGAGGGGCTCAGGGAGTAAATCCTCAGAAACCTCCCCCCTGGGTTTGTAATGTGAGACCCCAGCGAACAATTCCCTGCGTGTGTGAAGGGAGGGGCTGTGAGGGGGAGGGTCCATGGGGCTGTCAGGGGGAGGGTCCATGGGGGTGTCTCTGTGAGGGGAGGGGCTGTGAGGGGGAGGGTCCATGGGGGTGTCTCTGTGAGGGGGAGGGTCCATGGGGGTGTCAGTGTGAGGGGGAGGGGCTGTGAGGGGGAGGGTCCATAGGGGTGTCAGTGTGAGGGGGAGGGGCTGTGAGGGGGAGGGTCCATGGGGGTGTCAGTGTGAGTGGGAGGGGCTGTGAGAGGGAGGTCTATGCAGTGTCTGTGAGGGGGAGGGGCTGTGAGGGGGAGGGTCCATGGGGGTGTGAGTGTGAGGGGGAGGGGCTGTGAGGGGCTGGGCTCCCCAGTCACTGCTCTGTCGATGCCCCTGTTGGGCGATGCTCTGGAACTGCTCCCTACGAAGCCAGTCAGGACTCTGGAGGAGCCTCCTCGCTGAGCCGACTGTCTCCAGGGCAAGAAGCTTCCCCAGCTTCCACCTTGCAAGGGGGCACTTGGATTTGAACCAAGGACCACTTGAGCTGTCGTCCTTACCCAGCGAGGTCACATTCCCATAGTTCTCCTGCATGACGTCTCTGTAGAGGTCTCTCTGAGCGGGGTCCAGCAGAGCCCACTCTTCCCTGGTGAAATACACAGCCACCTCCTCGAAGGTCACCGGCCCCTGAAAGAGCAAGAGTCCAACACTCAGGACCTGCTGCCCCACTCACAGCCCCGCTATTCCCGTGGTAGAGGAGCCAAGCGGAAGCTCTGGGTGGCTCAGAGTCAACAGAGTCCCACTCCCACCCCGCTCAGAGCATCCAGGAAACACCAGGGTGAGGGGACGAAGAGAGAGAGCCCCTTGTCTCTCCCAGCAGATCCATCACACACCTACTAGCCACAGACTGATACAGGAGATGGAGCCCCTAGCAGGGTCCAGGGAGAGATCTCTGGTAGGAAGCCCAACACCCTCCTCATTGTGAGGAGCTGGATATGAAGGGAGGGGAATCTCCCCTAAGCCTCACTGGTGGGTGCCTGTGACGAAGTAGGGAGCGGGGTAGATTTGAGCTGGGAGTGTTGTGGGGGAGGTTCACTGGGACTGGCTGCATTGGGGATGGGAGACTTCCCCTGAAGGAAGATACCTGAGGCTGTAACATGAGCCGGAAGAGGGGCTGGGAGAGGTGACACCTTTGCCTGGAAATATGGACAAAGCCTAGAAAAGAAGCCAGGGGGAGAGGAAAAGAGCCTGCTCAAGGGTTTGGTCTGGTCGGTTAAAGTTTAAAGCTGGGTGGTAAAACGCAGGGAGCCCCAAGGCTGGGGTCTAAGCTCCCTGGCCCCAAAAGGGCCCGACTAAGGGGTCCTGTTTGTACCCACAAGCTATGTTTGAACTGTGTTCCTGGCGTCCTTAATAAACCTTCTGTTCTGCTGGCTGGCTGCGTGTCACAGTAAATCCCACGAAAAGGGGTACAGGGCTCTAACTCCCCCACACTCCATGACAGTGCCCCCTTCATATCTCACAGCAGCTGGGGCGGGGGGATAGCTCAGTGGTTTGAGCATTGGCCTCCTGAACCCAGGGTTGTGAGTTCAATCCTTGAGGGGGGCATTTAGGGGTCTGGGGCAAAAATTGGGGATTGCTCCTGCTTTGAGCAGGGAGTTGGACTAAATGACCTTCTAAGGTCCCTTCCAACCCTGAGATTCTATGATTAGGCTCCAGCACTGGGAGTCTGGTCAGTTTTCTTAGGCCCATGTTGGTGGGTTATTTCTGTTTTACAAATCAGAGCATTTCTACCTCAGAACCTCATGGGTCTGTTCCTAGAATCTAGGCCGCTTATTAAACATCTCCCAGCAGGTTTGCCGCATCCTGTCCCCCTCCCTTTCTCCACCCTGTGCATTTCCTGCCCCGCGCCAACCTCCAAACCAGACTGTGCAAACCTTCCCATCTCCGGTGTATTTGCTGTCCCTCTTCCTCCCGCAGGAATCCACCAGCAACCCCCCAATAATCCCTACCTGAGCTGGTTCCTCTGCAGCCATTTCCCTTCCGTGTCCCATGGGAGGACGGGATGAACTGGAGCGAAACAGGGACGTCATTCTGCAGCCTGGGTGGGTGAGAAGGGTAATTGTGGGGGTTTCAGAACAGACTTTAGTTTATTTCACAGCATGATTCCCTCAGACCTTTTCCCTGGAGACAGACATTCTAGATTCTGTGATGCTGGGAAAATGCTTCATCTCTTTATTACAGTGTTGACCTGGCTCCTCCTGCCAGGCTAAGCCAACAGAGAGATGTTCAACCTCCCTTCTCCCTCCCCCCCCCCTCCGTAACAAAGTGTCTGAACACAAGGCTAGAAAAGAGCAGAACCAAAGGAGTCACTGTGGGGGATTCCCTCGGATACTGACCCCACGGCAGCCACACCCCGGCAGGAGGAACATGGAGTCAGGAACTGGCTTTTCCTCTGTCTGATCCTTTTCTTGTTCACTGGAAAGTGACTCTGCCCAGGGATGCTGCAATACATGTGTCTGCTGGATTAGAGAGCTGGAAATCTCTCTCCCCCTCATTTCTACCACTGCCCCTTTCAGTCCCCCCTTCCCCTGTCCTCTCTCCCTGCCCCTCTCCGGCTGGGAAAGTCCCATTCCTGGGTTCTTTGCTCTCCCATCCATGGATTTTCTCCTGGCAATTGCTAATGGGAGGAGAAATGAGGAGGGGCTGTTTGTGCAGAGTCACTTGCTTGCCAGTCTCCAGCACTTTCCCTGAGGTCTTTCAGTTACCTGCAGTTTGGGGCTCAGAATTTAGTTAACAGGGCCCAGGGCTGCCCTATGGGGCTAGTACCAGCTGGAGAAAGTCATCACCTGGGCTGGGCAGAGAAGAAGGTTTAATTAAGGTCACTTCCCAGCACAGAACCCCGACCGGGTCACAATGGAGGCTGCAGCATCTGACCCAGGAAGCTGAACCCCAATATCCTGAGCAGAGAGGGACAGGGCATTGGAGCAGCCTTCCCTCCTTGCGCTCTCTGGGGGGAGCAGCTAATGAGAGCCCCTCCTCACAGGGGGAATTGCTGATCTCATTTGCCCCACTGTCCATCTGGAGTCACTCCTCGTCTGTCCAGGCAGTGACTCTGGATTAACAGTGGTGTCCGTGACACCAGGTTTCAGGAAGAACGAGTCCAGAGCGCTGTGGGAGAGACCGTTGTGGGGCAGAGCGCACCCCCTTCCCCCCTCCCGCACCCCCAGATCTAGGACAAGGACTCGGGGGATGAATTTTCCCAATGGAACCGGACGTTTCCGCAGTTTTCCAGAGGGGAAAAAAGCAGAATTGGTGATGTCACATTCCCAGCCCGGGGCCCCCCCCAGCCCCCCCATAGTTGACAGGATTTGAACCTGTGCAGGGAAACCCCAATGGATTTCTAGTCCATCACCTTAACCACTCGGCCACAACTACTTGACTGACACATATTTGTCATGTCACTCTACTTCTGTTCTCACTGAGTGATCATTTCCAATTGTTTTCTCAGATCGGCTTCCACAACACACTCACTGCCGTGCCATTGTGTAAGTGTGTCCATGGCTGAACAGTAAGAATTCTTTCTCATTTCCCTGCTGGCTGGAGCATGATGAGAGTGTGTTTGTGGTTAATGACGTTGCTGTAGATTGTTGTCCGTTTCCTGCCTCGACAATTCAGACAGACCCTTTCCCGTCATATCCCCAGTACATCAGTGATTGCAATAGCAGGGGGCAGGTTTTCTCTGGGGCACTGAGCTTTGCCAGGGGGTTGGTGGCTCGTTTCTTTCCTCACCCTGGGACACAGGAAGATTTTGCTGTCCATGTATCCGTGCAAAGGAACTTGTGTCTCTGTGTGAAAACGAGGAGGGAAATGAAACACCCACATGGTGGTGCCGAAGGCCGCAGGGAACCCCATAGGATGAGAATAGGAGACGTTCTCAAGTAGCGTGTTTCTTACTTTGCCAATCTGTCAGTTTTGATGATTATCGATGGAAATATTTTGCCATCGGGTTGTGTGTTTACACAGAAATTGACATTGACCAACAAATACGTCCTTCTTCCCAGCCTGCCTACTCTGCCGTTGGTGAGTTTAGAGGGACACGTTCACTCTCCCCAGTCCCCGTGCCAGGCCTGTGCTCTCCATGCTGCCCACTTCCCACACTGCTGGGATCCATCCCTGATCTCCCCGCAGACCTCTGCCCCCCACCCCCATTTCTGGGAGCCCCTCCCAGCACTGTCCATCTCCCCTGCTGGCAGGATCCCTCCCCGTTCCTTTCATGGCCTGCCTCCTCGCTCAGCAAAAACTGTTCCCACACCGGGAATTGAACCCAGGCCACCTGGGTGAAAACCAGGAATCCTGACCACTAGACCATATGGGACTGGCACTGTTTAGCTAGTTCATGCCTACTCCTTAGGAGAGCAGCAGCGCCAACCAGCAGGGATAGGCACAAGCCTGCTTTAACCTTTGAGGTACTAAACTTTTCCTTCAACCAATTCCCAGTGCCTGTGATCAGGAAACAGAGACTGGGGCTCCCAGGTGCTGCACAGACCATGACTGAGATTGGGCCCCCCTATTGTGCGAGGTACTGTACAAAGCAGATCAGAATCACAGCACTGCTGGGAATATGGGGGTCCCGGGTGCTACTGTGAGGTCCTGAGTGTGACTCTCTGCCAAAGCCTTTTTCCGCTAGCAGGGGCCTCTCTGTGCCCAGAGCTCCTAATAGCTGCATGTCTGCAGGCCGTGGAGAGCTCTGGTTTGGCGTCTCTTTCTCAGCGAGCATCGGCTGTGGTTCTTGCCAGGTCTCTAGAGAGCGACCTTTCCGAAGAGCTGGCTGAAGAGCCTTTCTAGGAACCAGGAGCTCCTGGCTGGCCTGCCAGTTCTTCCTGGCTGAGCTGACTGGATCTGTCGGGCTCCCTTTCTGGGATCTCTTTCTTCTCCACAGAAAAGACCTTCCTGGGAAATCCTTTAAATGCTTGTTCAAGACAGAGAGACTAAGACAGAGCCTCCTTGTGGCTCAGTCTGGGGATGCGGGAAATGACACGTCTGGCGCTGATGAAAAGGTGACTGTTACTCAGAGTGGAGCCGAGGTTGCTGTGACCACAATGCAGCGTAGGAACCACTGTACAATCACAGCGGCTAGCATGAAGAGAGTGCCGTTCTCACCTCGGCTGTGGCTTTCTGTGCGCAGAGCCAGACAGCTCGACGTCGGCAGGAAATGGTTTGGAATTTGCACGTGTTGTCTGGGAGCATCAAGTAGATCGGTGGCCTGATTCTTCCACAGGCAGGCGCCATGTCTAAGCTGGCTAACGCGCCTGTCTAGTAAACAGGAGATCCTGGGTTCAACTCCCGGTGGTGGCTTAGTGTGTCCCTTTTGTCTCCTCTGCTCATCGTTGCCAATGTCTTTGTAGGAAACGGAAGAGACCAGTGTCTGCAATCCAAGTAACGGCTTGTTAAGGAAAAGGCTTCTTTGCAGAGGAACAATGGAAAGAATCAAATCACCAGCCTGGAGGTGCTGAAAAGGCTATTGCGTTGCCTCGGCAGTAATTGCTGTGGCAGGAGAGTCTGTGTATTTTTTGGGGTTAATTAAAATATCGGCTCCAGTCGAAAATCCCGTTCTACAAAGCGAAATGAAATCACAGACAGAAATGCCATTGGCAATACACAAACAGGAATAATGCAGTTGCGAGTAATACACACTTTCCGGGCCAATCCTGTGTACTGAGTACCTGTTAAGAGCCCTGTGTGCTTATGAGAAATCTGTAAACGTTAGAAGGCCCAGCTCAATAACCTGCCCACTCTTGCAGCTCTCGTCTTCCGCCCTGACTGATAGGGAGGAGTATGAAGCCTCCCTCCCTTAGCCCAGCCCGTCAGCATTCCTGGGGAACACCAACGCCGCCCCAGTGACTAGGCCAGGCTGCAGCCCAGCTTCAGGACTCAGAGGAAATGGAGCTCGCACCCCTACCTACAGGACTCCAGGCATGTCCAGCCTTCTGGATCAAACGTCCCCTCTGGCGCTCAAGTCACAACAGCGAGCCGGCAAAAGACAGGCTCCCACGTCATTGGAGAGAGCAAGATGAAGCCTTGGAAGACCCAGTAGTGTTAGGTGGCAGAAGAGCTGCCCCAAGGTCCCACCGAGACTTGAACTCGGATTGCAGGATTCAGAGTCCTGAGTGCTGCCCTTACACCATGGGACCAGTGTTGATAAGAGCCTTGGGTTCTTCTAACTTGTGGTATAGAAAAGCCTGGGCGGAAAATTTTTTCCCTCCATTGCTCAAGGCCTCTCTGGCCAGCCCTGCATTTGCTCAACAAGTCGGCAAGCAGGTGTAGACCCAGAAGTCTTTCTTCCTCCAGACTGTGAGGCCAGTGGGCGTGTGAGGAAGTTGCCCCTTCAGTCCCAGGCAGTAAATGGCCCTTCCTAGGAAAGCCCAAGTCCTCAAAACGAAAAAGTAACATCAAGGAGGGTACTGAAAAGCTGCTTCTCAAAGGATACAGTGTCCTGGACACCTGACCAGGGACCTGAACCCTCAGATTAAAAGTCTGAAGCTCTACCAACTGAGCTAGCCAGGCTCAGATGACCGAAATGCAATTTTGGTGCCAAAGAGAGTCAAGGAAAAGAGGGCCGGAAACAATACAGAAAACTTGCTACTCTGGCTCCCTTAGCAGCCCTAGCCCCAGCCTGCTCCTCCATCCGGTGCCCTGAGGCCTTCTTCTTTTTCTAGTTAAATCTCAGATCCAGGAGAAAACACTTTGGGGTGTGGCTCCACTCCTCCCCCTCCCTCACGCCGGCAAACAGCTGTTCGGCGGCAGGGAGAGGGAGAGCGAGGGGGAGGGGCGAGTACATGGCTGGGGGAAGAGTCAGGGGAGGAGCTTGGCTGCCGGCGAATCCTGCCCTGCTGCAGCAGGAATCCCAGGAGCCGCGGCAGCACGAAGCTTCGGAATATGGGCCCGGCACCATGGTAAATCGGTACTGATGGTATCTGGGCCAATCCTGCATTGAGAGCACCCGCTAACGTCCCTGTGTGCTCACGAGAAACCTGCAGGAACCGATACCAAAGCCTGAACACGAAACACAACTGCTCCCACTTCCACAGTAACACCCTTTCCCTGCCCTCAATCTGACACCAGCAGAACGGAATCAAGGCCCATCCACATCCCAGATCCCAGCCCACGCCCGGCTCCCCTCTGCTGCTGACTCACGATGTTTTCCCACCATGGCCAGACGTTTAATGGCCACAGAACCCCGGAGAGCCACTGCTGCGGGGACCTGCCTTCGTCGCTGAAGATGCTCCTCACAGCAGCTCTGCCAAAGGGGATACGATGCTGTGGCATTGATTAGGCGCAGAGTGTCCAGTCATCCGAAGAGTCGGTGTCTTTCTTTGCGGTTGCCCCGCCATTCCCCTCGGGCCTGACCTGCCCTCCAGCCCAGCCTCCTGCTGACACTTGAAACATAATAGTTTTAGTTTTCTTTCAGGAGGAAAAATTAAAAAATTCATCTGGGGTCCACCTGAATTATTCTATTGGTTTGGCTAACTAGTAAGAAAAACAACAAATGATTTGCACAGCTCCAGTTGTATAAACGGTCCACATTGGAAACATGCCTAATTTCTGCTCTGAGGGTCTAGAAAAGTGTCATTTGTTTGATATGTGTTGAGGGAAAGTTTCTTTCCTTCAGCAGGAATCAAACCCAGGTACTGGCAGTTCTGTATTCTAACCACTAAGGAGGTGATCGCTTGTCACCAATCTCTAAAATATTCATCTTGAGTCAACCTCAAATATTATTGTTGTTATAATGTTGGTTTGGGTAGGTAGCAAGCAAAAAATTAAATTATTTGCACAGGTCTCTTTGTATAAAATGGTATAAAAACTGGGATTTAAGGTGCACGGTGGGAATATGCCCATATTATGCTATGAGTCACTGGACAGAGCTTTGATTTTCAGTCTCGAGACACCTTCCCAGCATCCTGAAATCTAAGCGGGCAGCTGAAGGAACCACACACCTGCTCAAGGTACTGCTGATGCTCTAGAAGGGAGACAGAGAAGAAAAAAGATCAATCCACAGTGACACTAATGAGCATGAATAGTCAATGAGCTTTGTATGTAGCTTCTTAGTCAGTTGTGAACCTTCCTATCATTCTCCCTTTGAAATGATGATGATGATGATGATGTACACTTGACTTTCTATCCCAGTGTGCCATGGACTTCTACAGGTTGCATTAGCCAATCCAACCATTCGGCACTTGCAGATGGGTACCTCTGTATTGTGCCTGATTCTTGTACAACTATAAAAGGCTGGTAGATGCAGATACTTTCCCCTCTTCTTAACCAGCAATAATATGAGCCCAGCCCCAGGCTAGGGCTGGGAAGAGAGAGAAAGAGCAGTAGGTTTTCCCTATTGTTTCCTGCTTCCTTTTTCTTGCATAGCTTCTCCTTCACACCAACATGCTTTATTAATTTCATGAGCCTGGCTAGCTCAGTTGGTAGAGCATCAGACTTTTAATCTGAGGGTCCAGGGTTCAAGTCCCTGGTCAGGTGAGTAACTATTAATTAACATCTTAAAAATTCTGTCTCTCGGGAGTCCTCTTTGATGTTACTTTTTCTCCTCAGGATTTTGCCTTTCCTAAGAAGGGCCTTTTTGTGTGGGGGATTGAAGGGGCAACTTCCTGACCTCCCCTCTGTCCCCGCAGGCTGGAGGAATAAAGGCCTCTGGGCAGATAGCAGGTCCCTCCCAGGTGGCTGCGTTCTCACCTGGTGGAGGTGGAAGCTCGGTCTCCTTGCCTCTGTTGCTGCCTTCCCGTGAAGGTGCTGATCCGGCTGCCCTGTCTGACGCCGGATGGGAGGAATGTTTGGAGCTTTGGCTTCTTATTGCGGGCTCCCTCCTACAGCAGAGCGAGGTGGGCTCTGTGGGGAGCCTCTCCCAGGCAGAAGGTATCTGGGTGTTGCCAGTCCCTGCCAGGCTTGGGTCCAGCCCAGCGCTGAGGCCTGAAGTCTCAGGAGACCGGGGGAGGAGAGAGCAGAATTGGTGGAGCTGGGGAGTGGAGTGCCAGGAGCCGCTCACCCCGCCTTGAGAGCACTTGTGGGGACTGAGCTGTCTTTGGGTAGGGGAGTGATGGGACCCCAGGGGATGGGGACAACAGTCTGGGGTCTCATTCACCCAGGCAAGGAAACACCCCTATGGGGTGGGGGGGCAGATCACTGACCCAGTGACTACGGGACATGTTGGTGAGCCCCAAATCCTGAATTAATATGGCAGATCCAGACACAGACTAACACGGCTCCCCCTCTGATACTTTCAATAACTCTGTTATCAGTGCCTGGGAGTGTAATTGAAACCACAGGAACAGCCAGACTGGGCTAGACCGAAGGCCCATCTAGTTCTGTATCTTTTCTTCTCACAGTAGCCAATATCAGGTGCCCCAAAAGGGACACACCAAAGCACCACTGGGAGTCAAACCCAGGATCTCCTGTTTACAAGACAGGGGCTTTAACCAGCTAAGACATTGTAAAAGTCATAATCAGTCAGCAGCCATGGTAATCAAAAACCACTAGGTGGAAGTAGACGCCTCGCCTACGCAAAACCTTGCATTTTTACAGTTGTCCTTCGCCTACACAAAAATAATGTTTTCCAGCTAAAATAGTTATTTCTATACCAGTTTTTACTAACCAAATAGCAAACATCCAAGGTCTAGCATGCACCAATCAAATGTTAACACACCAGGGCTTTGTCTAAATGTGTATAAAAGACCTGTAATTTCTATGTTAATTAAAGTCCTGTCACTTGGTACAGACTTCCCTTATTTTGCAAAATAAAGTATTTCTCTTTCCTTATCCCTGTCTGGATGTTATTGGCTCTCAGCTAGGCAAACCCAATATTTCGGTAACAACATGGTGCCTGGCTCTGGCTAAGTCAGGGTATCTGCCCACACCTGACTTCCTTCCAACCCGCCTCCCCCGCCCCCATTGTTCCACTGACCAGGAGCCGCGCGAGGTAACCCCACACCCCAACCGTGTGCCCCAATCCCCTCCCTGAGACTTGAGTTCCCCAAACCAGGAGCCCTTTCCTGCACCCCAAGACCCTCATACCTGGCCGCACACCAGAGCCTGAACCCCCAGCCAAGAGCCCTGATCCCCTCCCACACCCCAACCCCCTGCCCCAGCCTAGAGCCCCCCTCACACCCTGAACCCCTCATTCTCTGCCCCACCCTGCAGCCTTCACCCTGCACCCCAACCCCCTGCCCCAGCCTAGAGCCCCCCTCACACTCTGAACCCCTCATTCTCTGCCCCACTTCTCTCTACTTGGCTATTTCTAAGTGATTAGGCCAGCTCAGGGAGCGTGTTAACAGCTGTTACTGCGCATGCTCAGTGCTAGTGCCAGGGAGCCGGGAGAACAAAGCCCAGAGCCCGGGGGCGGGGCAGCTCCTGGGGGCGGGGCTCTGGCAGAGAGAGGGGGCGTGGCAGCTCCTGAGGGCGGGGAAGCTCCTGGGGGCGGGGCTCTGGCTCCATTGTGAGCCGAGGGGCGGGGCAGCTCTTGGGGGCGGGGCTCTGGCACAGCCCGGGGGCGGGGCAGCTCCTGGGGGGTGGGGCTCTGGCACAGCCCGGGGGCGGGGCAGCTCCTGGGGGCGGGGCTCTGGCACAGCGCGGGGGCGGGGCAGCGCCTGGGGGCGGGGCTCTGGCACAGCCCGGGGGCGGGGCAGCTCCTGGGGGCGGGGCTCTGGCACAGGCTGGGGGCGGGCAGCGCCTGGGGGCGGGGCTCTGGCACAGGCCGGGGGCGGGGCAGCGCCTGGGGGCGGGGCTCTGGCTCCATTGGGAGCCGGTGGCGGGGCTGAGCAGCGGCTCCTGGGGGGGTCCCGTGTTTGCCGGCAGCGCTGGAGCCGCCGGGGCGATCGCGGAGCTGCTGGGCTCAGCTGCAGCCGGGCTCGGCCCCGGCCCCGCCGGGACCCGGGTGGGGACAGAGCCTGGGGCCGGGGGGTTCCCCTGTGTGGGGCCGGGGGCGACGGGGGGACGAGCCGGAGCTGCGGGCGGGGGAAGGACAGTGGGACACGTGGGGGGTGGAGCGTCCCCTGGGAGCCAGGAAAGTCCGGGGGGGGGGCAGAAAGTGTCTGTGTGTGTGTGTGTCAGTGTGTGTGTGTGTCCGCGCTCTATTTGCATCCTTGTGCCACGTCCCTCTCACACACTGATCACAATTCTCTCTCCGCTTCTTCCCCTTTGCTCTCCCCTCACCACATGTGGCTACACAAATCCCACAATGACGGACTCTCCCGTCTCTTCTTTTGCCCCATTTCCTCCATCAGTCTGCAACGGCCATTTAAATTCTCCCCAGATTTGGGATGTTTCCCCCCCCTCAGTTTATCTGCAGCCCTTTGTCCTCGTTCGGGTGGGGAATTGCTGCCCCGAATCACTCCCCAAAGGGGGTCGGAGTTGGGGGGGCTGTTTGGGGAGCCCCGAGACGTGGCTGCCTCAGGGGTGGCGATGGGGCGGCTGTTCTGTGCCAGCAACAGGGCTTGGCCGGGGCCCAGGAGGGAACAGGAGGAGCCGGTGTCCCCTATGGAGCCTGCCCAGCCCCTTTGCTTCTGCTCCTTTCTAGCGTTTCCTTCACAGACTTTATTACTGGGGAGGCTGGAAAATGTCTCTGGGCTCAGCCCCGGCAGCAGGGGCCAGGTCCCCACTGTAGTACAGAGATGAAGTGTTTCCCCAGCATGGCAGAATGTCGGGTGTCTGTCTTCAGGTAAAGGGCCTGGGGGAATCGTGATGTGAAATGCACTGTGAAAGTCATAAGCTATGGTGAACCCCCTTAACAGCCAGCAGCTGTGGCAACCAGAGGCCACTAGGTGGAAGTAGATGCCTCGCCTACACAAGACCTTGCATATTTACAGTTGTCCTTCGCTTACACAAGAATTGTGTTTTTCAGCTGAGATAGCTATCCTAAACCAGTTTTTACTGACCAGATAGCAGACATCCGAGGTCTAGCATGCACCAATCAAATGTTAACACACCAGGGCTTTGTCTAAGTGTGTATAAAAGACCTGTAATTTCTGTGTTAATTGAAGTCCTGTCACTTGGCACAGACTTCCCTTATTTTGCAGAATAAAGTTATTTTCTTTCCTTATCCCTGTCTGGCTGTTATTGGCTCTCAGCTAGGCGGACCCGATATTTCGGTAACAGATCTTTTTCCTGATTAGTTGTAGCTAAATTAGCCCCCATCATATTCTATGTATAGTTGGGGTTATTTTTTCCAATGTGCATTACTTTACATTTAGCCACATTAAATGTCATTTGCCATTTTATTGCCCAATCATTTAGTTTTGTGAGATCTTTTTGTAGTTCTTCACAGTCTGCTTTGGTCTTAACTATCTTGAGCAGCTTAGTATCATCTGCAAACTTTGCCACCACACTGTTTACCCCTTCTTCCAAATCATTTATGAATAAGTCGAATAGGATTGGTCCTAGGACTGACCCTTGGGGAACACCACTAGTTACCCCTCTCCATTGTGAACATTTACCATTTATTCCTACCCTTCGGTCTCTCATTGTACCATAAGGGGAGATGGTTGCTTTAAAGGAAGGAGAAGATTAAATGCATTCGATGAGGATGGGATTCAAACCCATGCATGCAAAGCACAATGGATTAGCAGTCCATCACCTTAACCACTCGGCCACCTCATCTGAGCTGTGAAAAAAAGGACAGGAGAAGAAATCTAAGGCCAGCAGAGATAGGGACAATCAGGAGTTTTTAAATACTAAGTGTAAGCAGGGTCTGGATGAGCTCCCGCCTCACATCTAGTGATGAGCTGGGGAAATAGTTCAGGACCAGACCGTGTTTGCCCAGACACCCCTACTTGGCCTGGGAATGCAGCATGATGGGGCCGCTTTGCCAAAGGAACCAGTTCTGGCTGGTGTTGGGTTACAAATCACTGTAGCATTGAGTGGAATGAAATGTTATTCTCCTTCCTGTCTGAGTGAAGGGCGGCAGAACATACCGAGTCCGTCCTGATGGAGGGGCGAGGTGGGTGAGAAATACCTTTTATTGCACTGCATTGAAGTGATTGAGGACGTCACCCTAATCCAGTGGTCCCCAAACTTTTCACACTGTGCCCTCTTGTCCGTGTCTGCGGCCCCTCGGAAGCCGCGGTTGAGAACCGGGGCTGGGAGCAGGGCCATGGCTTCCTAGGGAGAGGGGAGCAGACAGGGGTAAGGGGAACGAGGCTGGGCCAGGAGCCAGGGGCCCAGGCTGAGGGTAGGGTGGGGGAAGAGCTGGGGCAGACGAGGGCTGAGTGGGGCTCCCTCCGTGCCCTCAATGTGGGATCATAACCCCGACATGGGGGCCGTAGCTGGGAGGAAGGGTCCTGCCATCTAGAGCCTGAGGTCATGGGGCCACCGCCAGAGCAAGTGTCCGACCGGTGGCATCCCTGCACCACAGCCAGGGCCTGGGACATGTGAGGGGGAGACTGTGAACGTCCCGTCTGTCCCAGAGACGCTGTTTGCGATATCCCTGAGCCACAGAACGAGGTGACGTGTTTCCCTTGAACCGTTCCCGTTTTCCTTATGGTTTAAATCGATTGCTCTTTAATCCATTGGATTTGCTTGAAGCACATGCAACGATCAGTGGGTCAGGGAAGCATCCAGAGCAGAGAGAGAACCCCAGAGTGGGGACACCCCAGCCCCTGTTCTAAGTGACCACAACAAGACTGGGGGTCGAGCCCCCCAGGAATCCTGGGCCCAGCCTTGTCGGGGTCACGAGGACTCTGCCACACAGGAGAGTAGACAGAGAGTCCTCGAGGTCAGGCTGCCTCTGGGTGAGGGAGTGGGAGTGAGGACTCAGGGCCTTTCTCTAGCCCATTCCACCGGGGTCGTGGATAAGCCAGGAAAGTTTGCTACACAAGCAGGACCATAACCCCCTTTACACTGGCACTCTGTCCTCATCGCTTCTCTCCCTCTCTCCCCTCGGGTCTCTCAGCACCTGGCCCCACAGCGCTTCCTGCCAGCCCCAGACTGCGCTGTCTGGGTCTGCTCCTGTGGGTGTGAGCCTCCCTCCTGACTCCTAAGGACTCAGCAGGAGCAAGGGGCCTGTCCAGGAAATGGCCAGGGCTTCTGGGAACCCGGGGGTGGCTCTGGACACCACCAGGGATCATTTGGCTCCCGGCACACAAGGCAACTTAAAAAGTTGAGTGCCCAGACATGGGGCTTGAACCCCCGACTAAGAGCTTGATGCTCTACTGACTGAGCTAGCCCAGTTCAGCGAGTGTAGTTACCTGATGTAACTATAAAAGCATCCAGGTAAAAGAAACACAAAAAAAGTCCCAGGAGCCCTTCCTCTTTTTCTCCATGGCCACAGCCCATCAGCAGGATTCCTCCTCCTCCTCCTCCCTCCTGTGCCCCAGTGCCACTAAATCTCCGCACCTAGACAGCCGGTCCGGCCTCTGCCCCCCAATACCCCATGCTTAAGCCTCCCAACCAAATCCTGCCCCTGGCTCCATAGAACTGAGTCTCACATCTCGCTGGGAACTCAACTCCTTGTGCCCAGAGTGTCTCTGCCCCCTCCGAAGATGACCCGAGAAACACAGTGTCCATGTTCTCTAAAGAAGTGGCTTGGAGAAACTTTTCCCATGTGACCGTGTGGCCTAATAGATCAGGCGTCTGACTTTGGATCAGACAATTGAGGGTTTGAGTCCCTTCACAGTTATACTTTATTCACTTTCCGCTTTGTCCTGAACGTCCGGCTTTCTTCAGTGCTGGATCTCTTCTTGGCCGCTCTGGCTTCAGCTACAGCCCCAGGAAGGAGGTTGTCAGGGTTCCCTCCGAACTCTGGGGTACTGTCATGGGCACCTGCATGAAAGACCCCCGAAGCTTATTTTTACCAGCTTAGGATAAAAACTTCCCCAAGGCACAAATCCCTTTTGTCCTTGAACGGGACGCTGCCACCACCAAGTGATTTAAACAAACATTCAGGGAGGGTGTAACGAAGTGGGACTGTTCCTAATGTTTCCTCTGAATACTGTGTGGGTGCCTCAGTTTCCCCTATGCCTCAGTTTCCCCTCTGCATTTCTTAAGTCTCTAGGTGGTGGGATAAGGGGTGTGATTGTTGCAAAGCCCTAGAGGGCCAGTGTGATGACACAGAATGGCCGACACGCTGTCTCCTGGCAACTGCTGGCCTGGGCCCTGCAAAGGTGCCGGCTGAAGGGGTTGGGGAACAAAGGGATCAGGTGATCTCCTGGCCCGGGAAGGAGACAAAGGCAGAGGAGGGGCTGGAGAGTTCGGAGCTGGCTGGGCACATGGAGGGAGGTCCAGATGGGCTCTGGCCTCTCCACCCCCCAAGATGGACCTGACTGAGGGGTCCTGGTCTCTGTACCTACAAGCTCTGGTTTAGAGTCCGCCTGTGCGGACTTGCTGCGGTGAAGAAGGGGTTACTGAATGCTCCGGGGTCAGACCCAGGAAGGTGGAAGCTGGGGAAGCTTCTTGCCCTGGAGACAGTCGGCTCAGCGAGGAGGCTCCTCCAGAGTCCTGACTGGCTTCGTAGGGAGCAGTTTCAGAGAATCGCCCGGGGACTCTGTGACAGGGGCACCGGCAGAGCAGTGACTGGGGAGATCAGGGCTGGGATAGAAGGGGCTGCGGGTCGGGAGTGAGGGGCATCGGCAGAGCGGTGACTGGGGAGCTCAGGGCTGGGATAGAAGGGGCTGCGAGTCGGGAGTGAGGGGCACCAGCAGAGCAGTGACTGGGGAGCTCAGGGCTGGGATAGAAGGGGCTGCGGGTCGGGAGTGAGGGGCACCGGCAGAGCGGTGATTGGGGAGCTCAGGGCTGGGATAGAAGGGGCTGCGGGTCGGGAGTGAGGGGCACCGGCAGAGCGGTGACTGGGGAGCTCAAGGCTGGGATAGAAGGGGCTGCGGGTCGGGAGTGAGGGGCACCGGCAGAGCGGTGACTGGGGAGCTCAGGGCTGGGATAGAAGGGGCTGCGGGTCGGGAGTGAGGGTCACCGGCAGAGCGGTGACTGGGGAGCTCGGGGCTGGGATAGAAGGGGCTGCGGGTCGGGAGTGAGGGGCACCGGCAGAGCGGTGATTGGGGAGCTCAGGGCTGGGATAGAAGGGGCTGCGGGTCGGGAGTGAGGGGCACCGGCAGAGCGGTGACTGGGGAGCTCAGGGCTGGGATAGAAGGGGCTGCGGGTCGGGAGTGAGGGGCACCGGCAGAGCGGTGACTGGGGAGCTCAAGGCTGGGATAGAAGGGGCTGCGAGTCGGGAGTGAGGGGCACTGGCAGAGCGGTGACTGGGGAGCTCAGGGCTGGGATAGAAGGGGCTGCGGGTCGGGAGTGAGGGGCACCGGCAGAGGGGTGACTGGGGAGCTCGGGGCTGGGATAGAAGGGGCTGCGAGTCGGGAGTGAGGGGCACCAGCAGAGCAGTGACTGGGGAGCTCAGGGCTGGGATAGAAGGGGCTGCGGGTCGGGAGTGAGGGGCACCGGCAGAGCGGTGACTGGGGAGCTCAGGGCTGGGATAGAAGGGGCTGCGAGTCGGGAGTGAGGGGCACCGGCAGAGCGGTGACTGGGGAGCTCAGGGCTGGGATAGAAGGGGCTGTGGGTCGGGAGTGAGGGGCACCGGCAGAGCGGTGACTGGGGAGCTCAGGGCTGGGATAGAAGGGGCTGCGTGTCGGGAGTGAGGGGCACCGGCAGAGCGGTGACTGGGGAGCTCAGGGC